>NKCK01000013.1:0-358510 GCA_003946995.1 Fusarium oligoseptatum
TAAAATATATTTAAATTATAATTAATTTAATTTTAAAAATAAATTATATAATTTATTTAATTAAGCTTAATGTATATAAAAGTAATAAAACTTAATTAAGCTTAATATATAAAAAATATAATAAAAATATAAATATAAATTAATAAATAATATAAAAAAAGCTAATAGCTTAATTAATTAGCCTCCTTAGTTATAAGGCCTTATTTATATAATTATTACTTTAAGTTATAAAATAAAATAATTTTTAATTAATTTTTATATATAACTTACTTTTAAAAAAATATTTAAGTCCCCTAGGTTTAAAAAGACTCTTAAGTTATAGTTTTTATTATATTACTTATAGCTTAGTTATAGCTTAGAGCTAGCTTAGCTTATTATATTAAAAGTTATATAAAAATAATTATTTAAATAATAAAGTTATAAAAAGGTATTTAAACCCTTTTATAAATTAATTTTTTTTTAATAAAAAAAATATATTATAATTTAAGCTTTAACCTAGCCTAAGCTATATAAGGTAAGTATATAAGGTAATATAATTAAGGCTTAGGGCTTTAATTAATTAATAGCTTAAATAAGTATTTTAATTTAAATAAAAAAAAGCCTTAAAAAGCTTTTTTTTTTAGCTTTAATAATAACTTTTTTATATACTTTTTATAACTAGCTTAAAAGCTAGTTTATTATAATAATAAAGCTTAATTAAGCTTAATATATAAAAAGTATAATAAAATATAAGAGATATAAGTTAATAAATAATATAAAAGAGGCTTATAGCTTAGCTAATTAGCTTTTTTAGCTATAAAGCCTTATTTATATAATTATTACTTTAAGTTATAAAATAAAGCTATTTTTAATTAATTTTTATATATAACTTACCTTTAAGAAAGTATTTAAGTCCCTTAGGTTTAAAAAGACTTTTAAGCTATAATTTTATTATATTATTTATAGCTTAATTATAGCTTAAAGCTAGCTTAACTTATTATATAAGAGTTATATAAAACTAATTATTTAAATAATAAAGCTATAAAGAGGCGCTTAAATCTTTTTATAAATTAATTTATTTTTAATAAAAAAAATATATTATAATTTAAGCTTTAGTTTAGCTTAAGCTATATAAAATAAGTATATAAGGGGATATAATTAGGGCTTAAGGCCTTAATTAATTAATAGCCTAAATAAATATTTTAATTTAAATAAAAAAAAGCTTTTAAGGTTTTTTTTTAACTTTAATAATAACCTTCTTATATATTTTTTATAATTAGCTTAAAAACTAGTTTATTATAATAAGTATTATTTTTATAATAATATTTTTAAAACTCTTAATTATTAAAAAATAATTATTATATTAAAAAATAAATATTATACTTATAATTAAATATAATAGCCCTTTTAGGCCTTATAGCTCTTATTTAATAATATTAGCCTATTTTCTTAGATCTTTTTATTTTTAAACTCTAACTAATATACTATCTTATATTAGCCCCCGCCGCGCGCTGCTTTAAGTGCCTGTAAGGAAGGCAGGGATATTCCTCACTGTAATTGGCTGTAGAAATCCTACCCCTGCTCGTGGCGTTTTTAGCGTGGGACAAAACTTTCCCGCCCTGCCTCTGTACTCCGTACCTGGTTCGGGCTCGCTGAAGTCGGCCCCCGACTAAAGGGATAAAGCATACCTCTACACATGCTGTCGCTCGCCGACTACTCCGACCTCCGAATAGTCTGTGTCAGCGAGTTTGCGTATAAATAATGACCAGACAATGCTTCCGCTCTTTCTTCTCTCCATCTATCCAACCACTTATTCTCCACTTATTCCCTTCACACTTTGCTGGACCAACCAACGTCTCCGGACAGTCACCATTCTTTTCATTATGGCTTCTGATGGTGGAAAACCTGAAGACGTTTCGGGTACAAGCTTCGGATACCTCTACCACCATTTGTTCCTGCCTCCAAAACTTCCAGGTGCAGACGACACCTCTCAGAAGAACGACACAACACTTTTGCAATTCGTTCAGCGGTCATTGAAGTGTTTTCTCCCCGGACACCATGATCAGGAGGCGTTGAAGGCCGGTGTCTCTGTATTGAGGTCCCTGAAGACATCAAAGAACCCTCAAGGATATCTGAAGGATGTTGCTGTCAGAGATATTCTGAAGGAACTTTCTCCCAAAGGTACGTTTTTTGAATTTGATTAGGCTGCAGAAAGCAAGCTCACCCATTTCTTATAGCACCTGTAGCAGCACTACAAATCACAGAACAAAATGCTGGCGTTTTTATCAGCAGAAGCTCCGACTCGGTATGCTTCGAAGTTTTTGAGCTGTCACCAAGAAACGAGGCTGTGATGTCGATACAAGGACGACTCGTGCGCCATTTCCCGGCAACCGCAGTCGAGATCACGGCCGCTGATTTCGAAAGTCAAGACTTTCAGATGGTCATGGCCAAAACTCTTGCCAAAATGAGTCAGCAGACTGTACGAGAGACTAGGCAGGTGAACAAGAAAGAAAACCGTGAGAAGAAGGACAACGACGAGACACCCGATCCGATGATCGTTACCGAACTTCTTGTAAGCATCCTCCGAGGATGTGGTAAGGAAGTTGCTGTGGAAAAAATCTGCAAAAACACCCGCGATGATGTCATCTGGAAAGACGGCAAAGTCCCTTGGCGTCGCTCTTCGACTTGGCTTCTCGTTCGAGTAGCCCTGCAGTTGTCTATGACACGACTTTCTGCGACTGGGAAAAACACGTACAAAGAGTTCATGGTTTTTCTCATGGCTCAGGTTCTCCAAGCTGCCAACGAACAGCAGAAAGTTTCCAGCGAAATCCTTCAAACTATGTCCAATAAGGTTTCGCGTCGTCTTTGCAAGCTTCAGAGACCGAGCGATGGGCCTTGGCTGGTTACTATCCGAGATGTCGTCTCACAAACCTCGGGGATTCTACAAAAACGATGGAGGTTTATCGCCGATCGAGCTGAACCGCCATTGAGCATGAGTGAATTATGCAAGTTCAAGATTGACGATAATATCACCTTCTCCCTGAAAGACATGGAAACTTTCATCAGGTCAACGACTCAGCGAAAAGCGGAGGTTCCCAACCCCCGGTTTCGTCCGACTTCGGAACTCAACTCATTGCCCCAGAACCAGTTGCCATCCGTTGGAGATTGGAGTGAGAATTATTTACCTTTTTAAGCTCCTTGAGCTTGAGTCGTGGGTGGCAGAAAACCTTCAAACATGGATCGATCACAATATGAGAAAAGCAGATAATCCGGTGCGGGATTTGAGAATTTTGATCGAGGCCTACCACACCAAGGCAGCTAGCTATTACTCTGGACGCCCTGAGGGAGCTTCACGGATGATTCTCACCATCTCAGAACTCTGGTATGCCGCAGATGTAGCCGCTACCCAAGAGCTTCCCCTTTTGGCAGATTACAATCCAGAGATTCCAGTCGTCCTGTGGCAAGCCCTCTTGCTTGGTCCATTGCAGGACATGGAGAGGCTTCAACGTCTTGAAAACTACATCTCGAATCGTGTGAAAGTTGCAGAGAAAGCGGATAGGCCTTCCATTCTTGGCTCATTTGGGTCGCCTGGCTCCTTCGCTGTCGAATTCTTTCGCAACTCGACTCGGCATCAGCAAATCAAATACGAGATTGAAGCGGAGGCCGCGGCCAAGAGACGTGAGAAACGGGAAGAGTTTCGAAAAGCCAAGATGGAGTATGTCAAGCTGATGCAGAAGCACGCAGAGAGCGAGTGCGATGTAACTACAAAGCGGGACGCGGCAGGGGTGATGTACATTCACCCTTCTTCATGCCGACGGTGTGGCTTCGAATCAAAGGCCAATGCCTTGGGAGTATTTGTGCACGAATGGCCCCTACCGCATGACGAACTCGAAGCGCAGGCTACTGTGTTCGAAATGGTTGCTCCTGTCACTTTCTCTGAATGGAGAGACCTGACAGTCCACCTCATCAACGACGTCCTCCTGTGTCACCCGGCAAAAACATCAACTCCACAGACCACCTACTCCTTGAAGTCATATCAACCTCTGAAGCCCTGGCACGCAACCAAAACGAACTACCGCATTCATCTGCGGTCAGGAGCCAAGCCCAACGCTGTGATCCATCGACGGGCACTGCCTGTCGGGCAAGCTGCTGAGTCGGATATCTGTCTGAGCAGCGGACTTATGTACGAGTACTATGACGAGACATTGAACTCATTCTCCTGCGACCTAGCCTTGACGGATGACCTATCTCAACTGTGTACATTCAAGCTCCCCAAGAGAGCTCATGTGCTGGGTCAATTCCTCCGTCGCAATTGGAGAAAACCTGATGGCCAGACACCCAATGAGGGCATTATCAGCCAATTCGAGTGCCCTGAGTGGATGCCTTTATGCGAATTCAAGGCACTTGTCGGGATGGCATATGGCCATAAGATTCAGTGGATGAACATACTAACGGAGCTGGCTATGCCGAACATCGATTTCAATAAACGCGAAACGGCAATCTTTTTGCTCCAGATGAGCCTGCAAGCCGGCCCAGCGTCCTCATTAGCCACCCGATCCACTCACTCACGACCATGCGATGAGTTATTTGGACGCAAAATTCTGCAGAGCTTGTCTGGCTGCGTTTTACGTATGCAGGAGAATTGGGACTCGTACACCGCCTTGTGGTCCTTCACATTCCTGACTACGCGACTTTTGTCACTGGTTCCCAAGGACCTATCGCGGCCTTTCCTGGATCTTCTCGAGCAGTGCCGGGAGACATCTTACTCCTGGGTAAAGACACTCCTCGAGCGAGTGGAGGATACTAGCGACGACGTGCTGAGGAGGGAACTTTTGGAAACGGCTTCCAGCATCGCATTGGTCTGCATTGATTCATTCAACGTTGACGATGGATTTCTGCATCAGATCTTGGCCAGTTCTCAACAGGCGGCTATTCTGGTCGAATGCTCTATCATAGTCCATGAGAATCTTTCATTGAAGAGTGGTGATGACCAGATCTTTCAGGATGTTATGCTTGACAGATGGAGGCGCACTATGTATCGGGCCAGGCCTATCATGGATGAGCAGATTGCCTCGGGTAGCTCGTTTCTTTCCGATGCCGTTCATCAACGCTGGCGGTACTTCCAGCCCACCTCATCTTGGAGCCTCTCTACGGGGACAAAGTGTTGGTACCAAACGGCCATGGAACATCTCAAGATGCACCTCAACATATTGACTGGAGAGCTACTTGTCAACGATCTACCTCTTTCCCGCCTACCCGCGGACTACGAAACCCATCATGAGTATAAGAGGATATTCGGCGATCTTTTACACAACGTTATGCCAAGCACGAGCTCGGGCATGATTTTCTGCACAACCCGGCTCCTCCAAGGCTACACGGTCCATTTTGGGAGGGAAAGACAAGACTTGCTCCTCCGTCTAGAGAATGACACGTCTTGCTACGATTACATCCCTAGTCGAGTCTTCGCCGGTCTACTCCCAGACTCTTTTGTCGATGAGTACGCGCACTGGTACAACAGCAAGACAGGTGCTGTGGAGTTTTGCCTCCTTAGCAATCCTTTTCCGGCTCGTTCATGCAAATGGTGCCTTGAGGAATGCGATGGATCTTGGAAACTGCGCGGGCAAGAGGGAGTCTTTATGTTAGCGCCTGCGAGTGGTCTGGCTCAGTGCGTGGCGACTATCATGGCTGATCTGGAAACCCCGTTGAGCCTTCATATGCTTTATGATGCGAACAGGAGGCTACTTGATATCAGGATTCCAAGACTTGAGCTTGGGTTTTTCTTGAATGAGGGAGAATCAGTCATTCGATCTCGCCAATTCAGGGAGACGCAGGTTGACGAGGACCAGTCACTCGGCACTTTGGTGGGCCTCAAGAGCAAATTGGTGCTGCGAGGTAATCAGAATCCACCAATGAGATTAGTGCTGATTCCGGAGGGTGACGTCGAGATCAAGAAGAACAATAGCGATGTGGTTCATAATCACGTTACCGTGTGTGTACGCCACGGAACTGTCCGTCGTGTTCAGTCTTACCAGATCGATGATCTCCTCGGCCGCTTTGTCACTGAGACGAAGCTTGAAAGCAAGCTCTATCTTGCTTACCTTCATGCTCTGACTTCCTTTTGCCTTCCAGATCCGTTCATTGGGCGGCGAGGGACTGAAGAGGCCTTGGATATCCTTAGTTCTGCGTCAGTCCGGGCACCGATGGCGCTGAGTCCAATTGCTTACAACATCCTGAATCTCATCGCTGCGTTAGCTCCAAGCCGTCACTATCATCCGGACAACTCGAAGACGATGCAGAACGTTGTCTGGTCCTCACAGCTCCCAGTCTCGATTCAAGATGATCGGTTTCTCTTGATCACGGATGAGATCTCCAGGCGATCGGCCGAAGTCGGGTTTCTTTATCCGAACGCCGAACCTCAGCCAGGCCGAAAGCTGAACACTGATGTGGATCTGGCTGTGCGGGCGATTTCCCGTAACGCTGCCCAATATGTCTCTGGGTTCGGCGCCGAGGACTGCCACGCGGGCGATGATGAGATCTATCAGTCAAGGGACAATACAAGGTCAGGGCGAGCAGCACGTGCAGCTACAGCGTCTCACCAGGCTTTCCACGGTGAACAGGGCCTAATGGCGCCTGTTTCAGGGGGACTTGCTCTCAGCTTGTACAAATTGATGGCCATGGGGAAAACGGCAAACCACAGAGGTGCCCCTCCAAAGCGAGATATGGAGTACGATTCTATGTGGCTCCAGAGACCAAGCTCTTACCTATCGTCATACTGGTCTCAGCTGCACCATGCATTCCATGACAATCCGCAGTGGCTCAATAAGATGGAGTTGTCGGTTTGGATAGCGACAATAGCTTATTCGGCTGAACATGATGAGCAGATCACCCAAGCACTCCTCATGATGGCCTTGTCTCCCTCTGTGGCTGCTGCTCAATTGCCTTTGAACGAGGCACGCGACTTATCCAAGGGATACACCTTGCAGCCTGAAACGCTTGAGACCGCAGCAGCTCCGCACATGGTCAAGGTTAAGCATGGCCCAGAAGGAAAGTCACGCTCGAGAACCGCCAAGGGAGACGGAAAGGCTGCAGACCGACTGAAACGAGAATACGGCAAGGACAAGAAGCAGGCGATCAACATCTTCAGGGATAAACTTGCACGACAATGGCCCTGTCAAGTTCCCAAACAACCCAGCGACCACCACATGGAGGCCTACATCGACGTCGTACGGGCAACCAAGGCGATTCTTGCACCCTGGAGAATCTGGTGGGCTAACAAGAATTTCAAAGAATATTTGGAAAGATTTGTGGCTGCCCTGAAAGAGGTTCCATTGAGAGCGGCCTCTGCCGACCATCCATCTGTGGCACATGAGCTGCCGACTAAGCCACACCATAAAGGGTTTATGTCTGTCAGTGATCTTTTCCAACATGATGCCCCTGATACCGACAAGGTCCCCGAGTCGGCTATTCATGGCCTTGTGACCAAGGCTAGAGTAGAGACAGTGGAAAGGAAGGAGCTTGATGGCATTGTTGATTTCCTCGAGTCTCAGGCATCCTTTCAGTACGAACGCAATTATTTGAATGAGTTGCGACAGAGCCTGTCAAGTTTGAAGAGCTTCAGCCAAAAACAACTTGGTCGAGGATGATGTGCCCACTGCTCTTTTGCAAGATCATCTCGCACAATGCGAAAGTCGACACAAAGACGTGTACAACTCGCTTCGCAGCGCCGTACAGCCATTCTCCAAATCATCGAAGCTGCATAGCCCTCAGGATCTGGTAGAGGCAATTCTCTCCGAGGGTGGGAGTCAGCCGAGAATCACTCCCGTGTTCTTCCTGCAACAGCTTAGAAACTCAAGCTGGTCAAAACTGACAGCTGCTTGGAAGAGTGCTATAATCCAATATGGACTCGCAGTTGCAGCTCTGCAGAAGGCACGGCGACTTATCCGATCGCAAAATGACCCTGTTGATTTGCTCCGTGAGCTTGAGAATAGAGGCCATGAGAATTGGAGCCCTCATGATTATCCCGAGTGGCTGCTTATTGAATGCGAGAGTCAAATCACGATCCGGGAAGTCCAGCAGCAGATCGCCCAGCAGATGATCAGACCTCCGGGTCAAGAGAATGCGGTGATGCAGCTGAACATGGGAGAGGGCAAATCGTCCGTTATTGTGCCTATTGTGGCTACTACTCTGGGGGATGGCTCGAAGCTGGTTCGCATTATCGTGGCTAAGCCCCAGGCTAAGCAGATGTATCAAATGCTATCCACTAAGCTCTCTGGCCTTGTCAACCGCCCGGTCTATCAACTACCCTTCTCCAGAGATGTCCAGATGGATATTAGCAGATGTACTGCTATTCATCAGTTGCTGGTTCGTTGCCAGAAAGAAGGAGGCATCTTACTTGTTCAGCCAGAGCATTTGCTATCGTTCCAGTTGATGGAGCTGGAACTCGAACTTGAAAGTCGGCCTGAGCTTGCCGAGCAAATGAAGACGACTAGGCTCTTTTTCGAAGATCATGCTCGGGATGTAGTGGATGAAAGCGATGAAAACTTCAATGTTAAGTTTGAGCTTATATATACACTTGGACAACAGAGATCGGTCGAAGACAGTCCAGACCGATGGACCATTGTGCAAGAAGTTCTGAGTCTCGTCCACCACTTCGCCGCCGAGGTGAAAGAAGAACTTCCGCAGTCGATAGACCTGGATGAGAGACATGGCCATATATTCCCAGTGATCCGCATCCTGCGCCGTGATGCTGAGGAAGCGATCTTCGGTCGTATAGCCGGTTTTATTTGTGAGACTGGCATAACCGGGTTTCCCATTGCATATCAACCTCCTGTCATTCGAAACGCTGTCAGAAGATACATTACCCAGAGGAAACTATCAGTCGAGGAGGTCGAAGCTGTCGAACATAGTCGATTCTGGAACGGCAAAGTCATCAACCACGCCCTTCTGCTAAGAGGCCTTCTTGCCGGTGGTGTTCTTGTATTTGCTCTTGGCCAGAAGAGATGGAGGGTTAATTACGGCCTCGACTTAAACAGAGAGAAGAAGACTAGGCTGGCTATTCCTTACAAAGCCAAGGACAACCCAGCGCCTCGGTCAGAGTTCAGCCATCCTGACATCGTTGTCGTTCTTACCTGTCTGAGCTACTACTATGGTGGACTCAGAGACCAAGCCCTCTTTGACTCCCTAGAGCTTCTGACTCGATCAGATAATGCTGATTCGGAGTACCAGTCTTGGGTACAATCATGCCCGACAATGCCAGATGCATTCAAACATGTCCAAGGGATCAACACCAAGGATCATACCCATTGTGTGTCGACTGTTTTCCCTTACCTTCGATACAGCAAAGCCGCCATAGACTATTATCTGCACCGTATGGTTTTTCCTCAAGAGCTCAAGGAATTCCCGTATAAGCTTTCGGCGTCAGGATGGGATCTAGGCAAGAAGAAAAGGCACATTACTACCGGTTTCAGTGGCACAAATGATTCCAGATATATCCTCCCTCTCGATATCAGACAACTGAATCTCCCTGAGCAGAATCATACCAATGCACTTGTACTGGAGAATCTGCTATGCCCTGAGAATGGCATTACCCTGATGACGGACGAGATGGTAGGGGCGACTTTTCACAGCCAATATCTCCTGGAGACACTCGCAAACATGGACTCAAGGCCGCGGGTGATTTTGGATGTCGGTGCCCAGGTGGTCGATCTTACCAATCTGGAGTTGGCAAGAGCTTGGTTATGTCACTACGCAGATGACGAGAATACGCAAGCAGTCATCTTCTTCAATGACTTTGACGAGATTGTGGTGATGGATAAGAGTGGCAAGGTCGAGGAACTACAAACTTCGCCATTTGCAGATCAGTTAGACCAGTGCCTTGTCTTCCTTGACGAAGCTCATACCAGAGGCACAGATCTCAGATTGCCTACAAACTACCAGGCTGCAGTCACTCTTGGTGCGCACCTGACAAAGGACAGACTTGTTCAGGCATGTATGAGAATGCGAAAACTTGGGAGGGGACAGAGTGTGGTCTTCTTTATCCCACGAGAGATTGAACAGAAGATCCGCGTTCTTCAAGCCAAGAACCCTTCACCATCGGCAGACATCATCGTGGCAGACGTTATCTGCTGGGCTATCACTGAAACATGCACCGATCTGCGAAAGGCAGTCCCGCTTTGGCTGAGACAGGGCCTCCGGTTCACTGAGCACCAAGCTAGATGGGAGGGCCTGAAGATACAGACTGACGGGGACAGTCGACTCGAATACGTCAAACAGTTCATGGAAGATGAAGCCCAGAGCCTTGACAGGCGGTACCGTCCCCACCGAGCCAACAGCGACATCTTCTCAATGATCAGTCGCATGGATCCGCATGCCGCAACTGCTTTTGAGAGCCGATGCGTAGACTTTGGTCTAGGTGAGCTCGGAGACTCTTCATTCAACGAGGAGCAAGAACGGGAACTTTCGCCTGAGCTAGAGCAAGAACTGCAAGCCGTGAGACCGCCTCAGGCCGAGCCAGCAGAACATCAGGTACACCCGGGCCTGGAGGAGTTCATACTCAATGGAGTATATCCCAAACATTCATTTCAGCCTGCTTTCATGTCTCTGGCAACTACATCAGCTGCGCAACATCTTGATATATCCGCGTTTCCGAGCAATATCGTCGTCACGCGCGACTTTGCCGAAACTGTCGACGAAGTGCTGGGTCACGTCGACTTTTCGGACTCATTCCAGAAACCCGTTCAGTGGATTCTGTCCGTCCAAAGAAACCCCAGTATACTCGTCATTGTTAGCCCTTACGAAGTTCAACAACTACTCCCAGCCATTGAGCAGTCCAAGCATGTTGCACTGCACCTCTACTCCCCACGAATCAATGTAGGATACAAGTCACTTGACAACCTCGACTTGTACATCGTATCGGGAATCAGGCTACTCCGACAGGTTTCAAGGCACGTTATCGGTCTCTTGTGCCAGTTCTCCGGTCAGCTGTACCTCTCATCATTTGAGGACTATGTGCAGCTCTGCGAGTCACTCGGTCTCGCTTGGAAGCCTGGTAACAACCAAGTCATGATTGGGCCGGACGGTTTTATACTGCCCGACCCAGCAGAAGGCGACATGGTGAACACCGCCAGGTTTTCGAAGAGCCCAGTGCCGTTCTTGAAAGCTCTCGTGGCGAATGTAAGACAGAACCACGGGGATATAGACAAAACTCACATGGGCAGGATTTTGGACGGAATGCGGTTACTAGAGAGTGATTTCGATCCATAGATAGACACATAGGTCATTATAGAAGTTTGGAGTGTACCGCCGGCTGTAATCCGCAGTAGTGTCGTCTCTGAACCGTCTCTGATTTGAAGGCTAGATTGACATCGTGATATTCAGTGTTTATAAGTCCCAGAGACACGACATCACTTTGCGGTGCCTTGATGAGACTGCAAATATCTGCGATAACAGCTGCTTTGCCCTCAGCCTGACGCAATGTTAGCAGAGCGATTCCTAAAGTGACAGTGGCTTTCTTGCCTCTTTGGTCACACTTTTTGCCTTGAAGATATATTGGCTTCCCCTTCTTGGGTCCTTTCCGCCATTGCGATGCTGAACAACGTTGGGAGCGAGCTGAGGAGCTGGCTTTTTCACAAATGGGACCTGCTCATCCTGGCCCTCTTCGGCGGAGGAGTTTGACGGACCCTTTGGCATGGGCTTTAAAAGTCTCTTGGGCTTCGTCAGTTCTCTGAACTTATTTGTCCACGGCCTCTTTTTGTTAGACATTCCTGTATCCGTGACTGCCAGAAACGTGGAGGTAGGCACTGGTGCCAATTCACCATTCTCCACGACTTCAGCGGGCTCGTTCTGTTGCCTTCGAAGATCCTTGTCGCGATCTACATCACGAAAAATTACCTTGACCGATCTGCAGCTTCTAGCTCCCATCTAATCTGTTTTCGTCCCATTTTATTATCGCCGATTAGCAAAGCGAGTGCTGGTCCTTTCGGCTTGTCCCACTGCGCACCAAGCCCACAACGATGCTGTTCGTTGCAGCGGCAGTTGAGTCCTGCCTTCAAAGCGGAGTAGAGAACCTGGGATTGTCTTTGAAGTTTGATAAATCTATCTACGTCCTTTGACGTTGAATTATCACGGCCGTGACCGAAAGACGGGGCCTGGGCTGCGGACTGAATGTCGTGGGCGTTTCTAAGAATACGCTCGAGCTGTTGGTTTGCCTTGCTAGCACTGTCCAGAACAGGCTGTCTTCTCCGACAAAAGCTAATGCAGAGTTTAAGGATCTCGTCTTGCACAGGATTGGATGGTGTCCAAGCGTTCTCGGTCCTGTTAGATTGGCAGGCTAGGAGTATTGGGTCACAGGGACCTCACCTTGACGGGGATCATTTCATGGAGCTCATCCAGGGAAATTCTGAGCTCGTTCAATAGGCGCGTGAACAGAGGTAGTGCCTCTCTGAGATGATGTTTCAATTGGGCGACGATATCAGGATGACGCCAGAGTGAGGACTTGGACGAAGCTTTGAGAGAATTGCGCTCGTTGTCGGATAGATCGAGCGGCAGAAGTAAAAAGATCTAGATTTTGTGTAAAAATAACATCCTCAAAGGTTATGGCGCGCACAAAGGCTTCGAAATCTGCCACCATCTCTCTATGCCCTGGAGGTAAAACTTGGTGGCCTTTGCGCCCTCGATTAGTAGAGGCAGCGCGCCAAGAACGATGCCGGCCACCTCGAACCCTGACATGGCGCTAGGGTTGGGTTGCTGCTGCCGAGAAATGAATAGAGATTCGATGGAGTTTAGATCTGAAGGCTTCAGCCTAGGCTGTCAGCAATGTCGCCTCCTGTGATACTCAGATTGAGGGAGAGGTCAACAATCAGATGATGTTGATGAGGGGTTTGCTCGCAGGTACAATCCCAGCGAGTGGCATCCAATAGACGTTCATTTTCTTCAGCCTAGTCACATCATGAAATCTTGGGGGCTGTGCCAAATCAGGCTGAGGATGAATCCGGCTGCCGGATCCTGTAGGCCTTTCACTAGCCGAAGGAGAACGCTTCAATACGTTAATTAAACTAACCAAGGTACCTAGTGTCACCACTACGATTCCATGGTGTATTAGGATTACACTCATGGTAAAGCGAAAACTGAAAGAGGAGAGTATGAAAATGTAATGCTCCCTGTTTCGGAATAATTGACAATAATCGATCCGTGTTCCTCCTCCCGGTAGACCTCAGAAACTCATATCATTCCTTTGGCTGCATATGACCAGACCCAACTGGCGCCCCTCCTTCAACTGCATAAGCCATGCCTGGGGCCACCGGCCCGTTTTGACTTTGCTCGGCCCCGAATCCTCCTCCAGCGTTGCCCTGCTGTACGAAAATCGGCTGCTCGTGTGCTCCGGGTGCCTGTACAGGTCTCTGTCGTCTTCGCTGTATAAGAAGCCCGATCATCACCCCCAACACAAGCGCCGCCACAACTCCAACGACAATTCCGGCTATGACACCCCCAGAGAGGCTAGTATCGTTGTCACCGGTCGCCGGTTCTTCTGTGGGCTCGACGGGAGTACGCGTGGCGCCCGTAGATGTCCTGTCTGAGGATTGCCACATGATGACCCAGGCTGAGTGGGAGAGAGTACCCTCACTCATCGTCACTGTTTCCGTAGTGGTAATAGGTGTTATCGTAATGACAAGACTGCTGTCAGGGTCTAGCGGGGAAGAGTCGAGCACTGTACTCGTCAACTCGTCGTTGATAGTCACCCACGCGGTGCTGTCGTCCCAAGACTCAACATATACCTCAGTTGTCGTAGAGAGGGTGGGATTAGGTCGCCTGATAACTTCGAAATCTTTTGTCTTCTTATAGCACACGTCACTAGATGTGGTTAAGACAAAGCCGCTGTATGTGCCCAGGAGGCCAAAGTCAGCATTCATCGGAGCTCCATCATCTGGATATTCGGTGGGGTGACGTACCTCATACAACACCTCGCTGTGGTCGTGCCATCTCCAGATCCGACTCTCAGGGTTGTCCACCCATGAGGGCACAGCCCTGGACTGAACGTGAGTGCATGGCATTTCCCGGTGTCGTATCCCTTCGGTACGCAAGAGTACCACACAGGATCTCTCTCGTTCTGTACTGCGTTCGAGACACTTGAACCAGCATCACCACCAGCCCAAGTGTATGGATCGGTAAAGTGGGTAGAGCAGATAGAAGGGGGTGTAAACACGGTTGTTAAAGCCATAAAAAGGCTCAACTTCGCTCAGATCGCTGCACGGAACGGACCACAGCCTCGACATGATGTCGAACGTTGCCGATCTTGGGAGATGGAGTCGTGACAGACCATGGTGAGAAGAGAAGAGAAGAGGGGAACTAGGGCGGGCTGGGGCAGCCTCGAAATTTAGATGTGTACCCAGATCAGGCTGTGGAGGATATTGGAATGAAACGCGGGGGCTGGAAGGTACTGCGCCTCCACTATTTGCACTTTCGTTCAGCTCTCATGTCACTGAGGTAGATGGGATAGGCTGAAGATGACTTGGCAGGCATGGGCATCATGCGTGTCTACGAAAAGGCTGACACTATTGGGCGCCATGTTTCAAGCTGTAAAGTGAGGGGAGACTGAACACTAGTCGGGGCTGTTGGATGCTGCATCCGCCACTATCACCATGCAGGTATGTTAAAGGGGGCAATGAGCTGCTGGATGATTTGAATGCGATCGACGCAAAATTAAGCCCATGTCTCACACAACACGCCTTGAGGGGCAAGAAATACCATTGGATGTCGTCGCTTGAGAGTTCCCATCGGTACTACTGTGTTTTGTTGCCACGCTCCTGGACTTGGTGCTTGTCTTGGCAGCAATCAGGCTCTCCAACTACAGTAGAATTAAATGGTCAATAAACTGCGGGGTAGAATCGTGACTGTGGAGCCCGGTTGCCGTCAGTAGTCTTCACAGAAGTCAGACTTGTTCCTGAGCGTTGACGCAAAAGAGGATTGATTGCTTTCTTCCAACTCCAAATCCTTCAAGTTAACCTCGCTTTCGGGCTCGCACCATAGTACGCTTTTTTTTTCTAATCATCTGGGTTTCGACCACTTCGAGTCATGGAGCCTGGATCATTGCGGCGGTCGTCAAGGCGCTCATTGCCAGATATTCCAAGCCGACGATGAACCTAGCACGAATTGAGTGAGGGTGGTTTCTTCCTACGATGTTTGCCGCATGTTATCTTGGCTTTGATCTTTGGTCGAATGTCTCAGTTATGCCAAGTTTTGATACCAATTAACAAATTCAAGGCTCTAGACTTGACCGATATTGAATAGCTTACAGGCACAATCGAGGTCCTCCCTGTCGCAAATATCGGATTCGCGTAATAATCTACGTTGACCAACCAGCAGGCACCTCGGATGATTGCTAGGAGCGAATCGATTTCTCGATACACAACAGGGTACGAGTAGGCCAATGGCAGGTTTCAGAACACGCACTGTGAGACCGAGTACTGAATGAGTCTCCCCTGCTCCTGTGCATGAGGTAAGGAGAAAGCGTGTTACACAACGTGATGGCTGAAACTCGCAGAACGAAACGGCCGGAGAGATCGGGCTACCAGCTCTTATTAGTTATATACGTCATACCCAAGGCAAAGATTTCCTATCTCTCCGACCCCCAACCACAACTCTGTGGTATCCTTATTTGCCACAATGGTCAAAACGTACATTCTTGCTCCGAACCAAACAACCACGCCAGATGGCCTCATCCGTCTCGGGCATGTCCTCGATGATATCACGGATATCAGAGACTTTGAACCCCTCAACCCCGAAAACATTGTCCCGATAGACAAGATCAGAACCGACATCAAGACTGGCTTTACTTCGTCACTCCAAACGCTCGTCTCTGGAGAGTTTGGTGTATTCGCCAAGATCCTAGGCTTCATAGGACTAGGGGCTGGTGCTAGTGTGTACAGCGGCAAAGATGAGCAGAGAATTCTATGTTGCAAGTCACTGGAGACTCAGACATTCAACCCCAACATGGCCTACATCGAGAAGTGTTTGAAGTTACACGATGTCGACAACTTCATGCAGGGTGCCAAGTATAAGGCGCCTGTGTATCTGGTCACAGGCCTGAAGATTGGTCGGGGTACTTCTTTCCAGTGTGCCAGCTCAGTCTCAAAGGGGGGAAGCCTGGAGGTTGGTATCAGTGTTCCAGGAGTCCCCGTGGAAGTAGGCCCAATGGCCGCAGTTCATCTGGCGACGGTCGAGGGGGAAAGCTGGGAGGGATCGACGGATTTTGTCGTGGCTTTTCGAGTAAAAAGGATTCGATATCGCCAAGGCAACATTGAAGCTAAGATCAATACTGCCAAGGCGGTGATGCAGGATGGAAACACGACCTATCAAGGTCCTGCCATGAGTCTGGACATCAGTGACGATATTCCCATATCCGAGATCACAGCTCGGGCCGTTTTGACAAATGAGATAGATTTCAAGGGTGAAGAAGACGGTGAGGAGGTGTGCTGGGTTGTTCCTGGTCACTAAAGGCGATGTATGGGGGCAAGGGCAAGGGGTTTGAGTTTCCAGAATGCCACTTGGTGGAATCAAGTGCTTCGACCACGCTGTCTCTATCATATACATTCGAACTGCTTAACCCTGAAACTCCTGGTATCTCATTTCAACGCCTTTTTCAATACTCGCGATGAGTGCATCATGTCCAGAGCCCAAAGGCCAAAACTCCCGCCATGGAACAATACAGTTGTACCCATCCCTCAACATGGTCATTGCCAGTAAAATGTTCTTCATCCCTTGACGGTCGAAAGCCTCTTCTATACTCTCGAACGGCATTTTTCCAGCCGCAACAGCCGCTTTGATGAAGCCAAGGATCACCCCAGCCATGCCAGCAGCTATGGGGGTTGCATACGACGTACCGGAGAGATAAACGCCACTCTCCCATACCGATGGAATCGCTACCCCCAGTGTACTGAAGTTGTCTCGATGTGATTCTGGATCGGGGTTCATGCTACCTTTGTTGCCTTTGCCGTCAGTTGCATGAATACACAAGACGGTGTCCAAAGTTGCCGGGAAGGATCGCCCGGCATGTACGCCGTTGTTCGATGCTGCCACGAAGAATATCACACCGGTGTTCTCTGCTTCTTTGATGATCTTCTTGACTTCTGATGTTTTTGGGATGCTGAAGGACATGTTGATGATATGAACATTGTAACTTCTTGCCCATTCGATGGCCTGCAAGGTTAGTAAGTGTCAGTTTTAGCAAGATATACATGTTTGCAGATTGCCCGTACCTCCACGATCTGATTGACTCCATCTTGCTCAACACCACTAGAAATCTTGGCAATGTAGAGGTTTGCCTCGGGGAAAACCCTCACTATGAGAGAAGCTACATTCGTCCCATGCCCACACTCGTCGTTCGAGTGCTTGGATACGAACGATTTCGAATCCTTGATCGGAGAGTCTTGACTTCTGCGGCTGTACTTTGCGCCCTTGATGAAGCTATTCCCTGTGTGAATGCCAGTATCAAGGATGGCGATCCGTATGTCGGGGCTGGAGGTGAAGCCGCGCATGGATGATGTGTAAAACCTCTCAGCCATGTCCAAAAAGGTCCTGGCACTGTTGATATTACTAATATGGTGAAGAGAGTCAGTCTTGACACGCGCTCGTCGGGTATCAAGCACCCACCTTTGGTCATCGTCGCAGGAGCGAAGCCTTTTCTCGTCAAACATTCTGTTTCTAGGCAATAGCTCGGAAATATCTTCACGAGACAGTGGATGCTGTTGAGGTATCTCGGTACCAACAGGCAACTCCGTGAGCTTGGAATCCGGCATTGAAACTTGTTGCGTCCGTTTGGGGTCTAAGGAGCGGTAGTTATGACGAGCCTTGTCGAGATGGGAAACCAGACTAAATATGATTTTGCGGCACTGGGTCTCCTCATCCGTAGGATCATCCCGGCTTTTTGACTTTGTAGCTCGAAGGCATTCCTGGACGGCTTCCAAATAACCTTGTGTCAAGGATTCCTTCGCCTCATCGCTTTGTGCCCATTGGATCAGCTCGACGTCAAGTCGGACACGCTTGGGTACGAAGAGCTGGCCAAGTCCTATTTCGAGCAACAGCTTGGCAAAGTGGACGAGCACGGGAAACTTGTCCTTGATCTCGACTGGCTGTCGATCCGAAAAGAAGGTAGCCGCAACATACGGGTGATCTGGTTCGTGGATTGTGCCATCCTCCTGGTTATAGAGGAAGTAGATGTCCGCCGGTCCCCATTCCCATTGTTGCATCTCGGAACTGTATGTTTGGAGAAGAGTACAGGCCAAATTATACGCCAGAGTCACTCTTGCGTTTGGTCCGAACTTGCTTGTGGGCTGTTGGAGAATCTGTTCCAATGACAAGGTTGGTGAAATGTGAATATTCTCAACAAAGCCTGGATCAGCTTCTGGGTCGTGCCAAATCCTCTCGGAGCGTATCCAAAGACTCATTATCTCTTCATTAGACAGGCTATCGTCGACTTTTTGGCAAATGTCGTCGACTTCGCAGAGACTTGGGGAGAGCTCGTCCCTTGGTGGTTCATCAGCATGGCGTGAAGAGTGGTTGCGAGGTTGTTGAGGCTCACAAATTGCAGGCTACTGTGCAAGTCGCCTCCTGCCACCTGTTCTCGGGGTCGCAAGGCGAGATGAACATTTTGTGCTGAACAAGATCCTCAAGCCCGGATCCATCCAGCTCAAGTGGACAGGCCTGGAGCTTGCCAACATGATGAGAGTGGCAGCTAGAGGTACTGAAGTGATGAGCCCAGGCCTTGAACATGGACTTGCACAGTTCAGACCGTTGTATAAAAGGATGGTCGGCGTCAAAGTCTGCCTGGGTAGAGGATGACACCGAGTCGTTGCCCTCAATCCGTCTTTGGTTGTTTGCGTTGAACTTGGCTACTGTTTCGTATGCCGCCCTAGCGGGGGCTTTCGAACCTGGAAGACAGATGACCTTGGTCAAATCGAACACCGTGTCATTGTCCGAGACCTCCTGGATGACGATACGCAACTTGGGATATCGCCTTGCTTTCTCGTAACGAGGAGTATCCAACCGCCTCCAGCCAAGAGACTTGAAGTTGATAAAATCCTCAAGCAGCTGAAGCAAAGGCTGAAGGTCTTGGAAGAAATTGTAGTCGGCTTCTTCCTCAAGTCCACATGCCCTAGAGATCCAAAAACGAAGTAGACTCAGCTCCACGCGCATTAGGTATAGCAAGTTGTAAGCCGCGAGGAATTTAACATGTTGACTATCCTCAGCAACGCGGTTCTTGACCAGTGGCACAATAAATTGGTCAATGGCCCAGAGAATTTGCAACTCTGGTCGGTCGGCTGTGAGAGTGGGCATGGCATCATACAGGGACGAGAGCCACTTGACGAAAAGAAGATGGTAATGCTGTGACAGACTCATCGCAGATTCCCTTCCGATTCTCCTCTTTTCTTTAATTTCTCGAGGTGTGTTACACCTGCCAAAGGTCCGAAGCCCCTGTCGGCGCCACAGCGCTTGCAGATTGTCGCCGACTGGACCATTCGTCTCTGCCTACCTAATTGTGCGCATGCGTAGTACTTTGTGCGGCGTGCCTGCATTCTTCTTCGCACTGTGTTCCTGATTTTGCTCAGTCGTACAAGGTCTGTGTCACTGTGAAGTCACTGTCCGCTTGTCACCTTAGGTTCAGGGCAGTTGATAAGATCAGGCTACCTTGAACAGTGTACAACGGCAGTTTGTAGGACCACCTGTAACAGCAGCGCATCACAGACTTTAATAGCAGCTTGTAACAGCCACAGACGGAAGCCTACGACCGCGACTCATACTAAGTTGCGACAGTAAAGGTTTCTCATGATAAAGGACTGCCTATATTAACCGCTCTACCTAGGGATGGGGAAATCTCGCAACGTGCCACCAACAACCACACCAAGAAATCTCGCAACGTGCCACCAACAACCACACCAAGAAACCTTTGTGGCACAGCAAAATCAACACATCCGATCAACTCTCCGATTCCCGCCCCATTGAAAGCTTCTGTTCAAACAACTTCTCACCTCAGTATCTATCTCCGCTTTCGGTATCGCCTATCATGGCGAGCCCGACGAAAGTCAGAAGCATCTCCTCCCTCGCGTCGGAGTGCAAAAAGCTCTTCCAGGATTGTGTGCCTGAGGGTTCAGAGGCGCTTATGACCCAGGCGACTATAACTTGTTTATTCAAAGATTTCGAGGCTTGGTGTTTCAATCTCGGTGTTTTTCGCAGCCCCAACAGCCTCTCTTGATCAGACGCTACGCTATAGCGATGAGATTCAGGATGCCGTGAGGCAGCTCTTCTTAATTCTTCGCCTAAACTTAGAGTTCAGTACGTGAAGCTGCACTGGTTTCACTCAGTTTACTAACAGTTTGCCATTTCTAGTCTACGTTAACGAACTACCTGAAGATGTATCGATAACAACACCACGACCAACCGACAGGGGATATGATTACGTGAGAAGACTTGAGGGCAGAGTCGAGGAAGCGCTAGAAGCCATCGCAGCTGTGCTTCAGACTCTTGATCGTTTAGGCGCAACCATTCGCAAATACTCCGCTTCAAGTCTTAGCAGCAGACTCAAAAGTTTTTCCGAACAAGAGAACGATGAAGATTACAGGTCTCTAGCCACTAATATTGTGGCCTTCAAGTACCCTACGGCTCCGGCATCTCTTCAAATCCAGCTCGTGGAAGCAATGACTGATCGTCGTCAGAGACTCAGATATATCAGACACCACCAGCAAAAGACGACTCCCAAGGACCGACAAGACTCAAAAGTGCGAAAGAACCGCGATTCAGACGCCTCCAACCACGAACCAGGCGGCTCCGGGACCGACCAACATGCGCCAAAGACCCGGACAGCCGTTCTCCGCAACCAGGGAGTCTCTCAACCCAGGGACAACACGCCATCTCAAGACACTGAAACAACTCCGAGTACTACTGCTTGGACCTTTCAGCCAGCCACTTCTGCCATGGAACGCGTGCGACACGATATGAGCAAATCGGTCATTTCCTCTTCAGGAGCAAGCACTACACGCATGGTTGGGGATTTGAACGACTATCCTCAGCCACCCACTCATGAGCAATGGAGTCAGGATCCAAAGTGTCCTACCTGCCGGAGGCAACTTAAAGAGTCAGAGCTGAAGGGCAACAAATGGCGGTAAGAACCCATACTTATTATGATAGCATATGGCTAATTAATAGCTTCAGACGCCATGTCGACACCGATTTTGAGCCCTACATCTGCATCTCAGAGGACTGCAGAAAGCCACTACAGTTCTTCACAAACCTGAGCTTATGGGAGAACCACATGCGAAGTAAACATTCGACAAAGTGGACGCAGTTAGTTCACAAGCCGACTATATGGATCTGCGATTTTGAACACGACGATGAGGAATTTGGCGATATCGAGTCCTTCCAGGAGCATCTTCACAAACAGCACTCTGACTTGAACGAGGCTGAACGCAAAGCCTTTACTACGGCGATGGAAAGAGTTGAGGCTAGAGCCAAGCATATCTGCCCTTTGTGTGGTTACAACTCTACTTCTGAACAAGACAGCCCTTCGGAGTCTACCTCCAGTGTGCCACAGAAGAGCGAGATGGACCAACTTGCCGAGCTGGCCAAGCACATTGCTGGACACCTCCGATGTTTAGCATTTCACACGCTGGATCATCTTGACAGCGATCACGAGAGCGTATCCGAGGAAGGCACGGAAACCACAAGTGCCAAGACCCGAAGCAGATCTTGTCCTCCTAGTGCACTCAAGGATTTAAACGACATTTCTATGAGTTTCCGAACTGATGATGACCCTAAATCCGTCTCTACTTTCGATGAGCTCAGAACGAGTCAAGACGAGACCATCTCCGATGACGAAGCATCGCCTCAGATCGTGTCCACTCTACCCAAATTCGAGGAAGATTGGGAGGGCATTAGAGAGACGAGACCTGCCGAGGAAGAAACGATTTTTCATGGCATGATGGCTTACTCCCTTTGGGACAGAGCATATGACAGTCTCAAAAAGACGGATCCCCGTTTGGTGGATAGGTACGAGATTATGCTCTCCGAGGAGCTTATCAAAGACCCCGAAGACGACTCGAAACAATTTATCAATCTCTTCCGCGACGCTGATATCCACAAACGCCGGTCCCTATTGAACAAGATTGCCGACAACTTGCTACAGCAGATGCGCGACACCTTCCAATCCAACCAAGTTACCGAACGTGTCACACCAGCACTAGATTGGATAATAGAGTCTTCAATGGGACTTCTCGAGGCCTGTCTACCACGGGTTGGATTTTTCCTTTCCATCATCTTCCTATCAAACGTCGAAACCAGGGGAGGAGGAGATTGGCGAGGATACATCATTCTCATATCTCGACTGCTTTGGCTCTCTGAGTTTGAGCTTTCCACAAGGAGCTTCAGTATGGTTCCAACGAGGGATCGTGCCAAGGTCTTGGTAAACCTTGAGCGAAGCTTTTTGCGACTATGCCGAAAGATACTTGAACTCCAGATCAGAGCTGTGGTTCCTTATGGTCAGTTTTATGGCTTGGAGGGGCTACTAACTGAGTGCAAGAGACTGGATAGTGAATTCATGGACCAAGTCTCAGCAGCCGGCATCAATATTGAGATGACTCCAGTCCAGAATGGGCGACAATGGAGTGCAGCTACAATGCTGGAGTTGATAACAGCCCTTGGTCCAGTTGATGAGAAGGTTCGACTTTGGGGTGATTCAGTCGAGGTTGATCCTCGAAATGTCAAAGATACCATCGAAAAGGCCAGGGGCGGGCGATTCAGCAGCATGCCTTGTTGGGTGCTGGACCATCAAAGCTTTCTTCGACTTCAAGATGACCCGGAAACTCGACTCCTTTGGGTCCGAGGCCCTCCCCCTACAGGCAAGACAAATCTCCTTTGCAACATGATTGATCATCTAGCAGCGAAGTTGAAAGTTGTGCCTTACTTCTTTTGTAGAGCTACTGATCCCAGCCTCAACAACGGGGCAGCTGTCTTGCGTGGTCTTCTTTTTCTCTTTGCGACCGCGAGGCCATCACTGATCTACAGATACGACCTTCTACAAAAGCAGCGAGACGGATATATGTCCACCTGGGAGTCTATCTCTGAGCTCTTCTCAACCATTCTCGCAGATCCGAGACTACGAGGGACGATACTGGTTGTTGGCGGTCTAGATGAGTGTCTCACGGACCGAGATTCGCTTCTAGAACTTATCAAGAAACCTTCAAGCGTCAAGTGGATTGTATCAAGTTGCCACCCGCCAGATATCATGGAAGGGTCGAGTGATGCGAGCACGGTCACTATGGAACTTGAACTACATTCGAATGGGGTACGCATTGTTTGATGGCTTTTTGACGGAAAGGTGGACAGCTTAAGGAGAAAGGAATGTCAGCTAGTATAGCAACTAGAAAGATCATCCATAATTGGATTTTCACACGTTCAGGTCAAACTTTTTCTGCCTGGACCTCCTATGAGGATATCAACAGTCGCTACGCCCGCGCGCCAACGATGCGTCTCAGATTCGTTAGCACTACATAACTGTGCCGAATGCCGGCAGTAATGTGCCGATTCAATCGTACGTGGTTCCTAGATTTTGACGCAATGCTCGTGACATGGTGGCAATCATGTGCCGAAGGATTCATGGTGTTATGTATGACTCTTCAACAGTCGGAGTTGGACTCCCGAAGAAGATCACGACAGATCCACATTGAAGTTAGTCGTTAGAAACACGTTAACAAGCGACCCAATCACTCCAACAACAATGGAGACATATAGCAAAGCATTACAAAAGATGGGATGTTTTTCGTGAAATCTTGAAAACAGAGCCTGCATATGCAAGATACCGACGATGCCGACACTGCTCTACCGGTGTCGGTACCTATAATGAATCTCGTTGGATCTCATGACAAGAAAAGGGCCGTTGAGAGATAACATTGCGAATTGGTTGATTAATTGAGTAATCAGATTATCGTCAAGATCCATTTACCCTACATGCTGCCACAATTTGAGGTGGGATTCGGACCTTTTATGAGTCGGTGTGAAATAGTCCGAGAAGGAATTTTGTTTACCCGAGACCTGGCCGAAAAATTGGGTGCAATTGAGGAGATGGAGGAGAGAATTGGAGTCGCGGACTTGCAATTCCATCATGGGGACTCGTATTACTTTATTCATTCCGAGTAAGAGGCCGATTGGAAATATGGAAGCAATTCATGATCACATTTACTTCATCCCATGAGTCTTGTTCATCTTCATCTCCACCAATTCTCACCTGACCCTCGCGCTTCGGTGTCTTCGGAGATATTGCCCCTCAACTCCGCACGAAGGATGCTGACCCTGCCAAGACGATTTTTTAACCTTTCACGACTCATGCCAAGGGGGAAAATATCGGAACTTGTTCAACTCCGTCTCTCCTGGTGGGGAAGAGTGAAATTTCGTTATTTTCCCCTCGTTTCCCCAACTCTTTACCCCCACAAGATCCCCTTCCCCCCCCAATTCTCCAACAGATATTGACTGGGATGACCTGGTCAAGCTGGATGGTCTGGCAAGCCTCGTTTTCTAGAAGTCGAAGTTCGTTCTTGGGCTTCCGTTGGGGAGACGCATGACATGGTTCGAGGGGGGCATTTCATGTGGGTGAGGTTTTGCTACCCGCTCAAAATGGCGAGATACCTACACACAGGACCTGCAGAAGCACGTGGTTTTTTCTGGATTAAAACAGATTCTGATTCTGATTATAATAGCACCCTTATCAAGGAACCACTTTGTTAGACACGGTCTTGACAAAGAACCGTCTTTCACCGCCTTGCCAAAATGTCCGCAAAGGTACACTCCGCTGCTCCCGTCGTCGTGTCAAACCCCCGTCCTCCAATCAAAACCCGAGTATTCCCCCTGAGAAAATACCTCCCCTGGTTGGTCGTTACTACGGCACGCGCGCCCTTCACCAACAAGCGATGGATGGACAAGAGCCAACAAACCTATTCCCGAGGGATCCACATGGACTCTATTTAAATGTGTCAAAACAACCTATTTTTTCGTAATCGAAATATCTGCCGCCTTTCCGACCTCTTACTTTTTTCGCCTCTAGAGTTTGAACGGCCTTCGGGATAAGCTTGCCCTGGTTACGCCTCTCCCGTAGATGGATCAAGATCAAACTCCGAGATTGCAACGGGGACTTGCGATATCGCAGTGTGATTCTGACTCCAACTCTTTTCAACGTCTCATGTAGACGAAGCAAAACTTGATGATTCTAACTCCATCAAACCCCATCCTTTCCTCAACTCCTTGTCCCAGTAGACTCTGGGGTTCAAAACATTTGAGAAAAAAGAGCCCTTTTCTGTTGACCCACAACCCCATTTAATCTCCTCATCTCACAGAAGGAGAGATTTTCGGGGAAAGATCGCTGAGGGGATGACGTAAAAAGGATGCATCTCAGACGACCTCAGCGCCGCTAACGGAACGAGAAGACTCGCCTTCTTTCGCAAGGATACGGGGGAGGGTCAGCGTTACTGTCAACGTTTTTTTATGACCTGATGGTTTTTATATATTTGCTAACTTTTACGTTAGAGAACGCTTGACTCCATGTCTCCATTCCCCAAGCTGACTCCGTGCCAAGCGACGGTGTCCCATGGGGCTCCACGATGGAGAATCGTGTCTGTCCTTGTTCTTACCAGGTGATGCCGTCAAGGGTTCTCTTTTTTTTTCTGGAGTACTTTTTAATTGTCTCATCCGGAGTCTAGTCGCCTTCTCGGTGGAAATCCAGAACGTCTTGGCACGTGTATATATTGAATGACGCTTCCTCTGCTTAAGGTTCCTGCGGTCCTCCCAACTCAAAGTCACCATCCCCTCTCAGAGTGATTTGACCTACTTGTTCATCGAACCCATTTTCCCCTCTTCCGTCTTTTTAAATAACCTACCTTTCGTTGGGGAGACTGGTTTCCCCTGACGTGTTGCCCATTCAGGCGAATCACACTCGTCTCCTCGGTCGAGCGTCCTACCTCCCATCTACCTGTCACATACACACACACACCCACCATGTCCACGGACAATAAGCAAGACAAGTCTCAAGGCGACATGGCCGCTCCTGAGAGACAACGCCAGTACTCCCTCCAAGGCGCCGATGACATCAACACTGTCAACGAAGGCGGCGAGATCATGGAGACCAAAGAACAATCGGACGAACCTGTACAAAACATCTTCAACCAAGGAGGCAAGAACTACCGAACCCTCGGTCGATGGGATACAGTCTTCGTCCTGGTCACCAACCAAGTCGGTCTCGGTGTTCTATCTCTTCCCGGCTGCCTCAAGGTCCTCGGTGTCGTCCCTGGCATCATCGCCATCATCGGTCTTGGTTCTCTCTCCGCCTACACTGCTTTCGAGTTGCTGCAGTTCTACCGACGCTATCCCCATGTCGTCAACGTCGTCGACATGTGTGGTATCGTAGCGGGCCGCCCGCTAGAGATCATCGCGGGCATTGGATTAATGATCAAGGTCATGATGACTTGCGCCTCTGCCAGTGTTACCCTCTCCGTCTCGTTTAATACCCTTAGTGGCCACGCCATCTGCACAGTCGGCTTCGTTAGTATCGCCGTTGTCGCTTGCTGGGTTCTTTGCCTTCCCCGAACCGTCCAGTTCGTGTCACAATCCGGTATTCCCTCTACCATTAGTATCATGGCCGCTGCCCTTATTGTCATGATTGGTCTTGGCGTTGCTCAGCCATCTCAGGCCCCTCCTGGCTGGGAAAAGGAAATCCAAATCATCGGCAACCCCACCTTCCGTCAAGGTCTTAACGCTTGTCTCAAGATCTGCTACGCCTATGCCGGTAATATCAGCTTCGTCTCGTATATGGCTGAGATGAAGAACCCAAGCAAGGATTTCCCCATGGCCCTGGCCTGTCTCGAGGTCTTCTCCATCACTCTTTATACCATTGTGGCCATCGCCATCTACTGTCTTGCCGGAGAATATACCACCTCGCCAGCTCTCGGTTCCGCGCCAAAGATCCCTGCTATGGCTGCCTACGGTGTTGTCCTGCCTGCCGTCTTTGCCACGGCCATGGCCTTCGGACACACCGGAATCAAGTACATGTACGTTGTGGTTATGCGAGCCATCAAGGCCACGGACCAAGTCACCGACAAGAGCTTCAAGTCCTGGAGCATCTGGGTGGCTTGCGTTACCCTTTACTGGATCCTCGTGTGGGTGATTTCCAACGCTATCCCCATCTTTGATTCCATCCTCTCCATCTCCTCGGCCACAACGATCGCTTGGTTCACCTTTGGTCTGAGTGCCATCTTCTGGTTCCACCTTAACTGGGGTAACCTCACCAAGGACTGGAAGAAGATCACTCTGACCATTATCAACGGTCTCCTTATTGTCCAGTCCATTTTCATGAACGCTGGAGGTTTATGGTCTTCCATCTCTGAGTTGATGGCCATTTTTGAGGACGACAAGAGCTCCGTCCGGGGCGCCTTTTCTTGCGGTGACAACTCTGTTGTATAGAAAGCGAACCTTGTACATGTATATCTATATAGTAGACTCTCTCATGATAGAGTAAGAGAATGAATGTTAATGAATGAAAGTTTGCAATTGACATTGCTCGCTGCACTGCCTCGTTTGCTCGACTATTTGATGGTGCTAGTCTGTGAATAATGTGTGTACCAAGTGAAGTGTTAGGCACACAGTCCATCCTCCCAGAGACTCATAGGACGGCTAAATGAAACGACTTAATAGGGCATTTCGTTGTTTGACATAGGCAAGGCTTCCATGCGAGTGATACGTGTCTTTAGGTAAAAGGACCACCTTAAAGCTCAGCCACCTCCACGCCTCCACAAGAGTAAATGCATCGGCCCGTGCCACTTATGCTTATGTCTACAACTAACCAAGTGCATGATATCATAGTGTCAAAACTTGAAGACACCTCTCCACGAGTAGGACTCACCTATATATCGGCTCAGTATCCCATTGAAGGCTAGGCTTCAACTAGAACAAACACATTATCACCACATCAACATCATATCCCAACGTTAACACAGTGGACCTTTCTTTTTTAGTCTTTCTGCGGCCTGAGCAGAGAGTAACTCTCAACCAATGGTTCTTAAATCACTGGATGGAAGGTCATTTGTTGGCAGCATACAACAGCCTTTGGAGCTTGAAGATAGGAACTCTAATATGCTGTTATTGCATTGGCGACGTTTACGGGAATCTCGTCCTCCAAGACGACGTCCTATGTTACGGGCTGTCAAAAGAGCTGACAACCCAGCTCTGGGGCATGGGATAAGAGCGATTGACGTTGTATAAAGTGAGAGCCTCTCCAACTATGCATATAGCCCTGGAATGCATCGATAGTGCCAAGTATCATCACATTCCGCGAGAAATAAGGCCAAGACAACGTGCCTGCTTGGCAAGGTAGGGCAGTTTTAGTCTGGTCTCAATGCCACATTCACAAACATGGCCGAGATTGGTCTGATGCATGTTTGAGTCAAAGGCTTTCTTAATAGGCATAGGCCGCATTTGAAAGACTATCGAATTAAAGCTGAAGCCGAGACAAGGTAAAGGGCCTCACTGTGAGTGTAGCTGTGAGGTGGCTGTCCCTGGGCAACACATTGGGGACGGCATGTTGCTTGGAGTGATCAATTCGCACCTAGAGACACAAATACTGATTGATAAACGCATCCTCGAAAAATTACGGCAGCTACCTCAGCAACGGCCCTAGAGGAAGGAAGCTACTAGCTGCGGAGGCGGGATCGAGTCTTACATTTACCCCGAATAGGAGTAGGACACCTCGGAGCCCCTCAGCGTAATGTTAACAGTCGACCTTGATAGAAGTTCTAACCGGATATTCTATCTCAGAAGGAACCCTTCGAATGATAGGAACCTGACCGCCTTTTGCACTGCGGGAATTGTTGTGTTGATTCCAGAGAGGCCGAGCAGCGAGGGAATATTTCGGTGCCTTGGTTCTTCCTCAGCCAGCCACGTTTGGCGCGGCAAAGTTGTGATACATTGTAATATATCCCCTCACCTTGGCGTCTTGATTTTGCTCAGCTGAGGTATTCGTGCCTGGATACCCCTTCATAAATGCCAATCAAATTCCCAAAGAGGATTCGGGATCGGGTGATGGTGCATGTTTTGTGAGACATCGTCGCAAGTTGCCCTATCGGGCGTCGTACAGAGATGCGCCTCAAGATGCAAACCTGAGACCCGCGGCGGTACGAAATGCAGGCGGGCGGTATTGTGAGACAAGCAGGAATCCTTCGTCGTCGGCCGACAGTTGTAAAGAGTCAATGAGATGGGGTATTTAAACAGCAGACGAGTCCCTACTGTTGGCTTTCTCTCCATGCCTAGTACCATCCCTCTTTGAGACTCAACTTCTTTGGTCCTCTTTCAATATGCGGCACTCTTACTCGCAACTCCTTGCAGTTTTCTGCGGAGTCCTCCTCGGCACAAGCCAAGCCGTTGCCGTCCCCCGGGGAGGCACATGCAAGAAGACCAAGGTCGCTATCCTTGGTGCTGGTGTGGCTGGAATCACCGCCGCCCAAACCCTATCCAATGCCTCCATCCATGACTTCCTGATTGTCGAACACAACGACTACGTTGGTGGACGCTTGAGGAAAACCTCCTTCGGAGAGGGTCCTGACGGCAAGCCATTGACCGTTGAGCTCGGTGCCAACTGGGTCGAAGGCCTCGAGTCTGAGAAGGGAAACCAGAACCCCATCTGGCGTCTCGCTCAGAAGCACGGTATCAAGAACACTCAGTCGAACTACACCAAGCTCCTCACCTATGACGAAAATGGCCCTGCCGACTTCTCTGAAGAAATCGACGAGTTTGATGAGAAGCTCGAGATTGCCATGGCAGATGCTGGTCTCCTTCTGAAGAACAACCTCCAAGATACGTCCACTCGCGCAGGCCTTGGCCTTGCTGGTTGGAGACCTGGCTGGGATATGAAGAAGCAGGCCGCAGAGTGGTGGGGATGGGACTTTGAGATGGTGTTTCCTCCTGAGCAGTGCGGCTTCTTGTACACCATCGCTGTGCAGAACGCCACTTTTGACCACTTCAGTGACGAGACGAATCTTGTCATTGATCAGCGTGGCTTCAGTGCTTGGCTCCTTGGAGAGGCAGACGAGTTCTTGAAAGAGAATGACCCGAGACTGCTGCTCAACACCACGGTTGAAAAGATCGCCTACGATACAAATGGTGTCAAGATCATCACCAAAGACGGTGATTGCATCGAAGCTGACTATGCCATCTGCACCTTCTCCGTCGGAGTTCTTCAGAACGATGTCATCACTTTTGAGCCTGAGCTACCCCGATGGAAGCAAGAGCCTATCCAGCAGTTTCAGATGGGTACCTACACCAAGATCTTTATGCAGTTCAACGAGTCTTTCTGGCCCAAGGACACCGAGTTCTTCCTCTACGCCGACCCCAAGGAGCGTGGCTACTATCCTCTGTTTCAAGCACTGGATGCCCCTGGCTTCGTTGAAGGCTCCAACGTCCTGTTTGGAACTGTGACGGGACAGCAGTCGTATCATGCCGAGCAGCAGACGGATAAGGAGACGTTGGAAGAGATCATGGAGGTTCTTCACACCATTTTCCCTGATACGGAGATCCCCGAGCCTACGGCGTTTATGTACCCCAGATGGAGCCAAGAAGAGTAAGTGACACTTCCAACAAGCATGCTACAGCAACTCACCAATTCTAGGTGGGCATTTGGATCCTTCAGCAACTGGCCCCCAGGAATGACCTTGGAGAAGCACCAGAACATGCGAGCCAACGTCGACCGACTCTGGTTCGCCGGCGAGGCCAACTCAGCGCAGTTCTTCGGTTACCTCCAGGGCGCCTATTTTGAGGGTCAGGAAATTGGTGACAGGATCGCTAGGATCATCGGTGGCAAGGACACCGAAGCAGCTCTTCAGATGAAGAGATATGAGGTCCTTGAGGGGACTACGACGCCTGATGAGTATAATGAGTCTAACGGATGGTCGGTGCCTTCGGAGTAATGATGTACATGTTGCGGTTCTGCTGTTGATATAAAAGGATATCTCTGTTTATACACCATCGAATTGCTTTTTGTTGTAGAGCCGGTTTACTCCCGTGCCTATCTTTTCCCACCAGGGTAAGACTAGCGGACTCTCACAAGGGTCAACTTTTGTCTTGTGACAAAGAAGCGCTCGTCTTTTAGGGACCAAGGCAATATCCGGAACATTGGCAGAAGATGGCTAATTTCACTAGTCGCTCAAGAGAAGACGGGGAGGGGAGGTAGGCTGCCAATCGCCATTTAATAACAACCTTGAAAGCAACTGGCAGATGCACCTGAGCTAACAAGCAGTGACGCAAGCTGCTGGCTTCTTGGCGACAAGGCTCTGCTATTATTCGACAGCCTGATTCGCATATTGGCACATCCCTTCTAGGTGGACTAAGAGGGGGCAAACTCAAGAAAGCGGGGAGACTTTGATCTCTAATTGATGAAGCCATGCATACTCCAGTATCCTGTATGGAACAGTGGCGAAGTCGTCTATCCGACTTGCCCGTTGATAACGATCGAAGCTTCGAGTACATCGGTTGCCATAACATCCGCCTGCTATGGTTAGAGTGGCTCCATGTTAGCGACCAGTCCGAAGTGCGACGCACGATCACTGGCCTGTGGTTGGCCTCATGCTGTGACACCACACCGGTCATCAAGGCGGAAAACTTGTTGCCTGGTTGCGCCACGCTTGACTTGTTTTCTGACCAACCAAACTGCAGCGCACCTCACGAATCCCGGCGTGTACCCTCCTCTGTTTTTTTCTTCTTCTATCTGGTGGTGGCTGTGAATCAACTCCAAGTGCGCCATCATGTTATTGGCCCAGACTCGAGCCACCGAAAAATTCGGCTGGTCCTTGATGAGCTATATCTCTACCCCCTTCTGCCCATGATTACCGTCTCTACTCTACTTCGTAGTCATCCCCCCAATATCCACACACGATGAGTGGTTCCGCGATCCAACCCCGAGTGAAGCCGGATGGCCCTCAACCTACAGGAGACCTACAGCCATTCCTCTCTTTTCCACTACTCAAGAAGCCCCCGCGGAAGCTTGCTAGCGAAAAAGTGCGACGAGTGCCGCAAGGCAAAGAAAAAGGCAAGTTATTCCTAATGTTGCGGAGCACTAGGGCGAAGACTTATCGATCAGTGTATAATGAACCTGTCTGGTCAACGGCCAGGCTGTCAAAGATGCCTGAGTTTAGGGATACAATGCCCGGGCCTCACAAAGGCAAGAAGGCCGAGGCAGGCTGACGGGCTCCGTGGTACTGCCAACGCCACTTCTGTCCATCCTAAGCTAGAACAACTCAAGGCCAAGCCATGTCTCATGTGCCGCATGCTGGGGCTTGATGTAGGTCGTCTCTCACCATTTACTGCGGTGCCATTTCTGACGAATTCAGTGTCAGACTGCTGATGACCAGTCCGGCGGTTTCTGCCACAACTGTCTTCAGGCAAACCACGCCAGTATCCTCTCCTACCGCCTGTGTATGAGAGATGTGCCTCTCGAAGAGATTAGCATTTTCCTACCAGGTTCGAGACCCAGAAATTATCGAACCACGCCCTAGGAGGCAGAGCTAACTGTGTCAAGGATTTCCTAACGCCAGCGACCATTCATCTTTCTGGAATGGACGGCCAAACCTCAACCTAGACAACATATCTCTTGAGTTCGAGGTGACATGGACTTTCTCCAGCATCATCGCTGACGTCGAGGCATTCCTTGCCTCGAGGTCCATCAGACTGACCTCGTTAGTCGGGACCCTCTGCTCGCGAGGTTTTCTCCAGCTGCTACAGGGTGACATCACTCCTACAGTAGCCCACAGATTCCAGACCATGCTATACAGCGCATCATTTTGCTATGGGCATGCCCATCAGAGCCTGTATGACGAGGATATGCCGATGGCGACTCTCCAGCAGTTGGGAAATCGTGCTGGACACGACTTCCTAAGGTTCCTCGACAAAAATCTCAATGCCTCGCAGCTCGCCACCGCTACTCTCGACAAGTTGAGGGCTCTATTTCTCGTCCTCTTTGGCACAATCCTCGCCATCGGGTACACGAGAGAGCATAACGGGGGCCAGAGCTTGGCAGCCGACGCCACGAACCAGCCCTTGTGGTTCTCTATGCAGGAGCACCTGTGCGAGGTACTAGCTCACTATTTGGTGCTGGTTGGTAAGAGAATCAACGTGACCTTTGGCAGCGAGGAAGAGAGGCGGCTGCTGCGCCGCCCACTGAATCGATGGGATCAAAAGGGCACACACAGCTGGATCAAGGTATGTTCTTGTCAATGAAAAGTAGCTGTCTCGACCCTCAAGACTAACATTCCCTAGCGTAAATGTTCGCCCTCAATTCCCGAGCCAAAGCCCATCAGCATCCGCCCTCTCCACTGTCCTTCGCCTGTTGTCATTAATGACATCCCCGTCAGGTACTATCCTGAAGAATATGTGACCTGCCGACCTGTTAGATACTTAAGTCTAGCTAATTTCGAACGACTAAAAGAGGCTGAAATCTATGGAACCAGAAGAATGCCGTGCGATTCATCGATGTGTGGGGATGTGGTATAGTGTGAAATTGGGTACTATCGTGCTTAAAGTTGATGTGTACGCCAATTATTTAGCAACTCGCCGAAATTCTGCATCTAAGCTACCTGAACTACCGTGAAACTCTTTTTCTTGTATGGAGGTTAGAGTAATTATATTTTCCTTTTTATTATAGGTAGATAGGTAGGTATAAGTCTTTATCTACCTATAGCCCATAGGCAATAAGAAGCCTAAAAAACACTATTAGATTATGATAAGGAGACATACTATAATATTAGAAATATGTTCTTTATTATAGTTAACGCCGGGGTAGCTAATATAAAAGATCGTGGAATTATATATAATCCCCTAAGACCACTATGCTAGCTTGGGATATAATGCTATGATGTATTGGAAATGTGTTCTTTGTTATAGTTGAAGCCCGGCTCTCGATGGGACAACTGAGCCAGAAGATCGTGAGGGCATAAGACGTATTTTGCTGGCTATGGTTAGGTTGGGGGACAGATACAACTATTTATTGGTGATTGGAGCCACTATCGATGCTTTCCACTACCTAAGTGAAGACGCAAAGTGCGGACCGACCCTTCGTATCACAGCTCACAACTCCAACTATCCGCGTCCTTCGGATCACTAACACGATCCCACGTATTCCTATAAGGATATCTGCAGTGTCTCCTCTTGTAATCAACTCCCTTCTCTCGCTCCCCATCGACATATCGATATCCCATAATCGTCTCAGGCGGAATCCCCTCTTCAACCCATCTGACGATAGCAAGGAGCAAGTTACTCTCAGGGTCCAACCCGCCGAGATTGATCAACTTTGATCCAATATGCGAGGCTCCATCACCCCACGCGCAGTGTCCGCAGCCGCTAATGCGGAAGAACCGGTAGAATTTGTCCAGCTCTGTGCTGCTGAGGCCCATTGTTCGTGAAACGTGGTCGTAGTAAATCTGAGAGATTTCGCTGCTGATCATGCCATCTTGAAGACCATGGTAGTGAAGAATCTTGGCTCCACGGTCCCTAATTCCTGAGAGATCACCCTTCCAAGTTTGAACATTGTAGGGGTTCTTCTCAATCATTGCCTCATAGTCCTTGGTGTTGGTCGTACTGGGATCCCAGTCCGCATTCTCATAGATGACATATCTGAGCCATTCCGTAGAGTAGGGGAAGGGGTTGTCATTAACAACATAATGAAAACCGTGCGTGCCTCCGGGTTGGAGTCTTGGGTAGATGAAGTTTCCGTCGGATCCGAACAAAGGAGAGAAGATGCGTCGGACAGCCTCAGCTTGATGCGCAGTCAAGCACTTTTCAGTTTGTCCATCTGTGCAAATGAGGGATTCCGGACGGTATTGGCAGAGGTTGGGGTCCTCAATGACGCCGTCTTCGACTCCATCCAAACGATCGCACTGCGTTAGCACATCCTTATGGACCATGTCCCACTCTTCAAGACTGAGATACGAAGGAGAACCAGGAGGACCATCGATGGCCCAAAAGCTTGCAGAACGAGACATGAGACCTCCAAAAGCAAATGCTGGAGCTCCAGCGACGATGCCATCGAAATCCTCTGGAAAGTCTTGGGCTTCTTTGAATCCCTGGCGACCACCAGTGGAACAGCCAAGATAGTAAGACTTGGTGTGGTCTTGTCCGTAGAACTGCTTGGTAACCTGCTTCCCAACGACAACGCCGGTGTGCACAGAACGATAGGCGTAGTCCTCCACCACCTCGGGGTGGTGAAACATGGGAAGTGCCGATGTTCCATTGAGGCCATTGTTCGCACCGACAGTCGCGAAACCGAGTCCTACCCCGTAGGCTATGTCCTCATACTGAATACACCCTGACATTCCCCCATTACCGGTGCTCAAAAATCGACCCGTCCAGTTGGAAGGAAGCCAAGCCTCAAGGCTGATATTCGAAATGGGAGATGTGGCAACCGACATGGCGACGCGGCACAACTCGACGTCGACTACCTGCTCAGGTCGCCGACAGGTCTCATGGTTATCCGAGAAGACGACTTTGGTGCCAGGCGATACATGTTCGGTGAACCAAACCTTGGTATCTGGCAATTGGAGTGACGTCGCGAAATCGGCGCATCTGGTAGCAAAGTCGACGCCAGTTTCAGAAAAGACTTGGGATCCCTGCAACAAAGAGGGGAGGAGAAGAGAGGAGAGATTCATGACGATTTGAGACGCCATGATTGTAGAGCCTAAACCAAAGGTAACTATAACAATGGGTCACCTTCGACGGAGCAAGTGTAGCATCAAAGTAAATGATGGTAAGAAGAGGAGGTTAGCCCCTCACGCCACTATAGACATACGAGCTTGGATGGCGAAATAGTGGATATTATCCGACCTTCTCCATAAGAGAGGAGATCTCCACCGTAAAACATCGGAGTTGCAATCGAACCCCGTGCGGCATGTAGACTCGGCAGTTGGATGCGTATCCTAGTTTGACAGGTGCACAAGAGGAATAGCTTCCCCGTATTTCAACCACTCTTGGATATTTGCCAAATAGTAGGAATAGACGACGAGTATTTCTAGGAGTTTTATTCCGGACTTGAGATTTTGAGGTAATTGGGGTATGAGCTCAAGTGCGGGCCTCACCATCCTCTTGCCCTGACTGCCGCGATATCCGTCTCCACGTGAACCAGGGATAGTCTGATGGTTAAACAACTTCAGACGTAGCACTCCATCTCTCAAGGCTAGTATCGGAGTAAGATCACTTGGACGCACCCTCACACCCCTTGCATTGTCCAAGGTTCCATCGGTGGCTCAACTGTGCCGCTCTGCTGCTGACCCTCACAACCAGAACCTTGACAAGGTAGAACAACCTGTATACTGTCAGCCAGTTCCACCAATAGCGTTTCACAAAGTAAGTTTACCTGCCACATATCGATCAAAACATATTTGCCTTTGTGGTCACCGGTAGGACGTTGTAATACCCCGATAGCCACGATATAGTTCAACCACTCATAGTCAGGATGTCCGGTCTGAAATATTCCCCTCAATAGAGTCCGACCATCTGGCTGCGTCGGTCCAGCCGTTTGAATAAAAATATCGGCACCATCGTGTGTTCGCAGGTTGTATCTCGTATCTGGGAAAAAGACGCCCTTGCTATCCGTGAGACCCCAGTCGGCGCCGAGGTTGTTGATCGTCCCGGACAAACGAGGACCATTGAAGGTACCCCCGGTGATGGGAATGACAACGCGACTTCCCTGGCCGTAGTCTCCGACCGGCCAACGCTCACCTAGTGTTGCGTTGACTGTATAAAGAAATTCGTATGAAGGCGTACCGAGACGCTGGGCTGTAGTAAAGCATGGCTCAATGGCCAGAACGACAAAGGACAGAAAAGAAGTGAGTCTCATGATGTGATGGTTTTCGATGAAATATCCAGTATTGTTTGTTCGTTAGCCCAATAGTCAGTCACTTCTTTAACCCAGCTTCGATGATGTTCACGGCTGTTGATGACCGCGGTTGTTAGTGTTGTGAGGGGTTGAGACCCCCGCACGGCAGTTGTCGTCGGTAACGGTTTTAGATACCAGTGAAGAAATTTGGGAGGAATTCACTGCGGAATGAAGCACGAGAAAGTGACACGGGTTTACTGAGACCAAAGCCAAAGGTCGAACTGGTGTCTCTAGAATCTGACCAAGCCCTCCCGTGCCAGTCAGACTAGAACCCATCATGAGATCCGGAGACCAGGCCATCTATCTTCTCACCGCCAAGAAACGGTGATATGAGCTTGAATCTACTAGATCGTGGTCTGATTACTGAGTCGGAGCCGGCATTGAACCTCCTCGATTGAGTGTCCGAAGGGGACTAACACAGACTGTCGGGCATCAGTAGTTCTTGCAATCCGGGCTCAGATGTCGCAAAAAGCGCGATCTACGTGATAATGAATTACACCAGCCAGGTCTTCGCTACCAGAGACCTGTTAAACGATACTGAGACAATAATATCAGTGGCTTGCAGAAACTTCCTCGCGTACAGCCTCCTCGCAGCACAAAATGTCATTGTGCATCTGCTCTATGCAACACGATGATTCATCAAGCCCTGCGTCTCAGTGGAATGCAATACTCCCTCCCGCTAAAGCCTTATCGTGGTTGGACCTTTGAGAGTTGACCTGCTAATGCATTGCAGCTATTAAGATGTCATAGGGCATGCTGCGCACTGTGCTTTTAGGAGCTCAAAAGATCGTTTCCGAGAACTCAAGCATTGCATTACATGTAAGTTCTTAGTATGCCATATCTCTATGCTCTCCTTGAGTAATAATAAGAATCGAGCTTGATTATGCTGCTACTTTACTTGGAAAGCGTGTGATCCTTTCAAGTACACCGATCCAGATTTTGCAGTGGCTGCCACCGTGATACGATGCGTTTTTGCGCAGTTGCATAAACTTGACCGCTTTGGACTCTTTGATACAACCAAGGTCATCAAGGCAATGCATGGTGGCAAATGTTACGATGAGACTGGCTCCAAGGTCACAGCCTCAGCTCACACTCACTGCATAGGTATGAATACAAAAGACTGCGTTGTCCCCAAAGAAGTTCAGAGTATCAATCGAGTATATCTGCCCCAAATCAGGGATAAAACCTACAAGATAATGTACCTTCAAGCAACCCTTGTGAGCCTTTTGGCTCTGCTTGCAACTATTGTCGTTGCCAACGACCCTATTTCCGAGAGTGCTTTTGAGAGTAAGTTTACGCCAAAACTCCACCTGGAGCACAATCTAACCAGGCCTCCAACAGACGGCGGCCATGAAGCTGCTGTTGCAGCTGCTCCAATGTACCACTTCGGTCGTTCCTGGGATAGAGCACCATGCTACCCAGAAGCCGCCGAAATCGACGGCTCACAAGTCGAGGGCCACCACTCCGATGAATGCATAGGCACTTAAAACGAAGGATGCGCAGACCCCGGTCCATGGAACGGCGTCAACTCTCCCGGAAATGGGTTCCCGGTGTACTACACTGTTCGAAAGTGCGGTGACAATGAGTGGCGAGTCGCTTATAGCATTTACTTCAAGAAGGATTCGGGGCATATGAATGATTGGGAGAATTCGATTGTTATTTGGAATGGGGATGGGAATGGGGGGTGGATTCGGGCTGGGACTTTGCTTGGGTTTCATGGTGGGTGGGATTATTTCGCCTGGGGGGATATTCAGAACATTGTGAACAAGTAAGTTGTCTCGAATAACGCAGCTTCACGTAATGGGGGGATTTACTAACATCACCAGCGACGGCGACTTGTTGGATCAAGGTGCACAGGACCGCAACCATGCCAAGCTCTATTAGGGATTCTTCTACCATGCAACCTTCTAGACACGGAAGACATCCCTCAACACTTGCGCCAACACTCATGATGAGTTTCGATCTTGGGACTGGTACTTCCTTCCTGACTCGTCGTGGCTGTATGATGGCGATCTCATCAAGGATGAGTGGGACTGGGGTTCTGCTGATACTAACCCGTCGAGCTTGCGAAATGATGCTCGGTGGATATGCAGCCGTGGTTGATGTGTGCGTGGGCAGGGGAAATGAGCATCTTACCAAAGTTTCAGGAATGCCTTTAGGGTGCAAGAGGGTAGTTGAGAATGTGATGAAGCAACAGAAACGCAAAGAAACTGGATGTTACGTTCACTCTGAAAGTGGCCCCTATCTCTCTTCAAGAACAACTTTCAGTGGGTCCAAGGACACGAGTCAAAGTATAGATCATGAATCGTTGCGTATTTATCTTGTTTATTATAGTTGAAGCCCGGCCCTCGATGGAGTAACTCAGCCAGAAGACCGTCCTGTCGTTCTCTCATGAATCGGGCTCATCTTCCAGATACAAAGGCAAATCCTGAATAGCGTCCACCTCTACAGCAGAAGCTCCCTTTTCCAAATCTCTCATCTCATTCTTTTGCTTCCACATGGCCGCCCTATCCGCTTGACCTGCCACACTCTCCCGCGTTCTTCCCTGAAGATGCCTCAGACATAACTGCTTCCCGTCTTCAGGATAGTAAAGCCAAGTGGCCCATTTATTCCACTGTAATTATTGTCCGTTAGCTCACGGTTAGACACTTGAGTACGCATGGTAAAGGAGTAACGTACCTCACCCTCCTTCATCTGAGCACGAGCCCGTTGACCAATCTTATCTTCAATAAAGTCTCCTCGAAACATAGCCAGCCGTGTAGGAAAAACACGATTCAAATAATGAGCAGTCGATGCAACGTGCGGCTTATCATGCCAAAAGTACATCGGAGTCAAAGGAACCTTGACATCTGGATGTGACGCGGTAGAAAAGTCACCCGTTAGAGAAGCCGTCAGGTTTCTTAAAGCCGGGAAGCGGGCAACGTCCATTGATGTTGCATATGAAAGCATGCGAACTGCCGCGAGGCATATGTACTTTATAGGCACCTCTGCATCTGCCTCGTGAGCCTTCATGATTTGGAGCATAGGCTCGATGGGTAGATCAGACAACAGAGCCCAATCATGCTGCTGAACCCACACATACGGAGTCTCGGTAGCTCTCAAAGCAGATCTAACCGCGAGCCCAAAACCAAGACGTCTCGATGGTTCTATGAAGGTCACTGACTTATCACATGTCTGTGATATTGTGTAGCTCACTTCGTTGTCCCCGCGAGTGCTGCCGTATTCCGCCTTGGCATGAGTGTTTGTAAAAGTGGATCCCTCGCCGTGCCGTTGGTATCTGCCAAGAATGAGGTTCTTGACATTTTGTTTGTAGCTGGTAAAGTTCTCGGCTTGTTGAGTTGTGACTTGTCCCTTTTTAAGGCGAGCCGTTGGGACAATCTTGTCGTAACCGTCAAAGACCACGATGACCTTGCAAGAGAGGAAGGCTGGGCAATGGCGGTTGAAGGACTCCAGGATAGCCTCGAGTAGTTCGGTTGAGGGGGAAGATGGGGTTACTGAGGTGGTTATTATGACCGTCAGCAGATCCCTGACAGAGACCTGCTCTGACATCTTGTTGATACACTCTAGCCAACGCCTTAGTCGATGAGCTTGGGTTGTCTCAGGGAGGCAAACGCACCTCTCTAGCCACAGTGATGGGTCATGTCAGATCCCGCACTCAAAGTTTGTGCACTGCAAAAATTGTAGTCATCAATTCACTACCGCATCTACTCTCGCCCAATGACACTACAGAAGTCTCTATCGTAAGCGGTGCGGCCCGACGGAGCGGATGATGGCAAGGGTGTGAAGAGGGCAGAAGAAGGGGAAAATTCTGATTGGTGTGGCGGTGCACGGACTTGAGATGGTGCACAGCCACATCTTCAACTTGATGGGGAGGCTCTATTCGCAGTGTTTCAGATAATTAAATGGTGTTAGATCGAGGGAACTACAAAACTAATTGAACGGGACTGGTCCCACTAGCCGAGATCTGCTCATGAACTGGTTCGATCAAGACTGGAACCAAGTTTGCCGTCCCGGAGCAGACACGGCTTGTGGCACGGTGACGCGTAACACAAACGGACGACCAGGGGGTTGGCAAACACGAGAGACTCAATTTACCAGTTGCTGACTGATACCTCATGACTAAACTCTCTATATAAAGCAAATAACATGAATAGTATCCGATTTAGTCATGATCTCTCAAGTTGGTCAGATTGAAGCAATAGCCAAGAGCAGACAGACACACTTCTCTCGTCGGGCAATTATCCCAATTTCTGCGGCCGTACCTGAAACCAGCCACTTTTCTAATGATTGGCATGGGTCCGACAGGGGACATCTCTGCATGCTTCCGTTTCAGCAGGTCTCGATCAATAGCAGTGCTCCAAGTTTCGACGCGTGTAGCCTCGGTCAGTTTTCTCCGCCATTTCATGCATAGCCGATCCTCAACGGTCGCTTAAGTGTCTGACCTCTTTTTTATCTGGAGATGAAGACACTCTTTTGAAGGAGCCGCCCTTGGCATGTGGTAAATAAACGCTTGTGTGGTGCATGCACTGGCTTGCGTCAATGTTACGACTTGATGCATGCGTCGAAACTCGTAAAAAAAAAAGAAGGCGGGAAAGGAGAGAGAGGAATTGGAGGATACACTGTGTAACGCACACTGTACTATTTTTAGTACCCCCTAGCCCCCCTCTCAAAGTTGCAATTCAGGCGGTTGGGGTCGGGTGTGTGTGTGTGTGTCCCCTTTAGTGGTCCCATCCAGCGCATTACAGTACCCCCCCAACCACAGTGGGACATGGGATAGCGCACAAAAAGGCTGATGTTCAACACCAACCTCTTCCTTTCCAGCCATCGAGTTTTTTTTTCCATCTTTTTATTTCCCCCAAAAAAACAAAAGTAGCCACCCGTCGGTGTTCCATTCCTGTCTTTCTTTTTTTCTCAAAGTTCGGTTCTTTTTATCGAATTCATGTCATTTCTTCATACTCTCCTTTGTCCCTGTTGAATACCCCAGATGGCAACAGCAGCAACTATGGCAGCTCCTCCTCACCAACAACAACGCGGATACGACCTTGAGGATCCGGGATTCCCTCGCAACGCACGAGAGGCCCGCGAAGCTGCCCGTGCCGCGAGAAATGGCTCAAGCCCTCGCTACAGACGCACGCAGTCTCCCGAGCAGGTTGACGATTACCGCTTCGCGGGTGAGGACGACATGCGCTCTCCCACGTCTGACGTGGCATTGCAGGATGCCATGCTCGCACAAGCACAGCAGCAACAGGTTGGTCCAAAAAAACTCTCTTTCCCCCTCACTGGGGAACAAATGTTGTTCCGATGCTAACCTTACGTCCTGCAGCAGCGTGTTGTTCCGGTTGGTCAGAATGGTCGTAGTGGAGGGCAGCGCAGACAACCTCCAGGTCCCAACAACATGAACGGACCCCCCGGACGCGGTGGTCCTCATCCTTCTTACTCTGGCGGCATGGAGAATGAGCAGCACGGTCCCAGAGAGGGAGGTAGATACAGGCGACAATCACGACGTCCTTCAGACGGAGGTCAGTCAAGGTCAGGTCCTTCTGACTCGCCACCTGGACAAGCTCCAAACACGCAGCAGAACCGGTCCCAAGCTATGGCGTCAGAGCAACACCAGCAGTCGCGTCGGGGCCCATCACCTGAGAGACTAGCTGTCCCCAGCGACATCAACCGTCTCAACAGCCCCAGCATCCAAAAGATTGTTTTGCAACCGTTGGAGCAAAAGATCAACGAGTACGACCACCTCATGAACGAAGCTCAATCGCAAATGGCCCAGCTCGACGAAGAACTCCGAATTCTTCAAGAGCGACGACGTCAAGCAGAGGATCGCTTCATTGAGGCCAAGGCGAAGCACGATGAGTACGAGCGACAGCATCTAGACGTCGGAAAGGCCCTCCGAGGGGAGCTCGTAAGAGAGCAAATCCCCCCTCCTGTCCGACCCATGGCCCGCATGGAGAGCGTCGAGAGTTTCGGCCCGAGACCGGTGAGCGAGCAGAGTTCATTCCACCACAAGCCGAAAGGTAGAGGAATGCTTCGGATGAGTCTGTTCAACAAGAGTTCTTAAACAAAGATGATGATGAAAATTGGGAAATTGGGCAAAATGGTACACATAGAGAGGATTCATGATTTATGCGTTTATGACCTGGGGGGATTATTTCTTGTCTTGGAAAATTACGACCTTTTTTTCGACATATTTCTTTGTTCTTATTTCTTCAATGTCCCGCGCAAAAGGACGGGTTGGTTTACCTTACATGTTTTTACATAATGATACTGGATCAGCATTTTTAGTGTATAGTTTCAATTCATTCTCGACGATTTCATGCTTCAAATGTTTTGCCTTCTTGAGTGACTGGTTAGATGAATATTGCATCGGTGGGAGCGAGACCGTTCGATGTTTGCTTGACGATGATATGTGGAGGTCAAGGCATCATAGACGTGGCTCAACAAAGGAGCAAGCATGTGCTGATGGATGGTATGGCTCAGTTGTACAGATTGTGGAAACAGGGGTTGATGAAGCCAAGTTTAATTCGTGTATCTAGCGAAACCGTTCTTTGCTAGCCATCAGATGCATCGAGAACGCTTCACATAGGATGCTTGATAATCACCTTCTCCCTACTAGTCTTCCCACTAAAAACATCCTTCATAGCCTGAATACCCTCCTCCGCAGTCTCAACAACCCTCATCCTCGGAGCCTGCCAATACTTCGCATGATTCTTAATCAACCAACGAATAGTATAATCGTTCCGAGCTCCCCATCGTCTAATCTTTACCTCCTCAGCCTGTCTCTCCTCAGAACTCATCTCTTGATCACCAACGCCGTGATCCATCGTTTCAACAGTTCGGAACATGATGGTAAACTTCCAGGTTGGATCCTTGGTGACGAGAAGGGATGCGCTCAAGCGTAGTTCATCTTCTGGGATGTCGGGGTTGCAGCATCGACGGGCCATGCCGGGAGAGCTTTCGTCGTATTTTTCTTGGATTGCTTGCTCTTCTTCCTTTGTGAGGCCTTCAAAGACGCCCAAACCAGTTGCGACGCTATCAAAGACAGTTTTGAGCTTCTTGTTCAACCCCTTCATGGTGGCATGAATGTCTTGCACAACAGTAGGGCTTCGGTAGTCGAAGCAATGCGTTGCACCCAGCTGCTTCAAGGCATCATGGTTGTGTGGTGAAGCAGTTGTGAGGATGGGGTTGAAACCTGCAGCCTTGGCCAGCTTGATGGCTCCCTGACCTACGACACTAGAACCGCCCCAGATCAGGATCGGCACATCAGTCGGGTCATCGCCCTCAAGACCGGCAGCTGGGAGTCCATATTCGAGTGTGTTGAACAAGCCATCGATAGCAGTAAGAGCTCCTGCCAACATGGTGACAGCCGAAGTAGCATCCATGTCCTCAGGTCTCTCATAAGTAAGTAAATCCTCCGCCAAGAGAAAATCCTGATGAGCACCCAAATGAAGAGGACGATGATCACCAGGGATAGAAAAAGCCAAAAACTTCCTGGCCAGGTTTGAAAGGCGAGTCTGGACCGACTTCTCGAACAGTGCCTGCAAATTCGTAACCTGAGACGACTTCCGAGATGCCCATGTAGTAGTGACGAGTATCGGCCGGGTTGATGGCCGAGTACTTCACTTCCACAAGAGATTGGCCTCCAGTTGGGACATATTGTTCTTCGATGATGCGGATGGTGTGCTTGCCCTGGCAGTCCAGGTAGATGGCCTTGTTGGGTGGATGAGGCATGATGAGATTTTGTCAAGTTGGTTCTGTAAAAGTCTGTATAACTTGAATTTACAAATGTGAAGCCATTCCCTTTTGCCGACTTTATATGGTGCCGCATAACGTTATATAACGTTATGTCGCGGTGGACCCAAAGGCCCGCCATTATCGACACTTGCTTATAAATTGCCAACTGCAACTGATGTCCGTAGGATCAATTGACAGACAATCCTTCATTGTGGATTTATAATCTCTAGACCGTTCTTTCGTTGATATGCAGCCCCGAGGACAAGTTTGATAACCCTGGTGTTCATCAATCCAGTATGGTGTACGCATGACGTACTATCAACTCGCCTGCTCTAACTACGCGGCCAACGATGCACTCAAGGCAGACAAAGTACAAACTACCGATGTACGCAACACAGCAACAGGTTCAATCACTCACTGTCACATATCAGACCAATGCATCTTCCAACGGTAACGTTGCCTGTTGCAGTCTTCTTTCAACCCCGGATATGAACGCCGCTGACTTGCCACAAAAAAGCCACACCACACCTAGGAATTCGCCGTCTGACAACCTTAGCTCAACACGATTAAAATAGTCTCCCACATTCCAAAGAACAAAGAAGGCGCCTTCGATACGAAAGGCACAAAAACTAGACACGACAAAAAAAACCAATAAACTCTACTAGCGCAAGCCGTCAACTAAAATAACCAGCACCCTCACTGGCTCGGTAAGCACATCCTAACCGTCTAAAGCAAGGCACGGCATTCCTATTCGGCGGTTTTACAGGTGATGAGTGAGCGCTAGGTCTAGATTCGGTCTATTCGAGCGGATGTCGGCAGGTTGGGCCAAGAGTTGATGAGGATTGATGATTAGACGATCTGGTTGATCGTATAGCATCATATTGGGATGCATTCCATAGATCGTATTCCGGAAACAGCTATATAAGGGTAGTCTTCTAACACTCAGATAATTCCTCATCAACAAGTTCAACTATCAATCACTTCACAGCTCAAGCTTCAAACCAACACTTCCCATCCTCACAACAAGTCAGTTCCACACTGCAATCTTTCAACCAACCTTGCATTCACATCTTTCCAACACTTTACAAAAACAACCTCTTCAACCATCAAAATGAAGTTCTCTCTCGCCTTCGTCGCCGCCCTCCTCTCAGCCACCAACGTCGCAGCCGCACCCTCCGCCGACCCCAACGCCGTCTCCATGATGGCCGCGACACCCCAATGGACCATCCAAAACATGCAACGCACCTGCGACAAGAATGACACAACCTGCACCTGGAACTTCAAGATCAACACTGGCAAGGGAACTCCAACTCCCTGCAAGTACGTTGTCAAGGGACGTCCCGCTTCTCAGACCAATGGCGGCCCGGCCAAGTGCGGCACTTTCACCATTACTTCTGGTTGGAGTGGACAGTTTGGTCCTGGAAATGGATTTACTGTTTTGTCTGTTATTAGCAGCAACAAGCAGATCATTTGGCCTGGGTATACCGATAAGCAGGTCGCTAGTGGCAAGGTTGTGAAGCCTGATCAGTCTTACGCCCCTGCCAATCTTCCCCAGTAAATGTTTTTTTATTTTCGTATCAGAAAGGGAATAGAGAATGGTACATATGAGAGATAAACACAGTTTATCTAACACGTTCATTAATATTACTTTGGTTACTTAAGACAAAACTCAAGCGTCACGGGAGTGTTGTCAAATCGTTAATACCATCCCCGACCAGCATTGAGACATCGATCCCGAGCCACAACTGGTTGGAGTTCATATGAGCACTAATTATCCACCATGTTAGCATTGAGATGTGATGCTATGATGGGGTGGAAATGTCTTCTTTGTTATAATAAAATCCTGGCAGTCGATGGGATAACTGGGCGAGAAGATCATCTTTTTCTGGGTTTGTTCATTATTTCCAAACATGGCTGTCAGAGTGGATAGTGCTACTAGATCTCCTAGTGTCTGAATAAGTCAGGTTTCCAAAGTGCGTGAGGCCCCAAAAGGCGGCCACCAGAGGCGCCTCACCCTGGACTTTGGGCATCCTAAACGCGACTGATCGATTTTTGGGGTTTGGCCTTGGAATCCCCTCATGAATCCATTGTAAGCTTGACGCCGCACACACTGATATTGAGCCGCACATTGCCGAGGTAGTCGCAGTTCTTCGGGCATGCGGCAAGGGGGCGAGATCAGCCGGTTCAACAGAAGGAATAGGCTATGTCGTGTTGGTTGAGAGGTTTAGCCACCCGGATGTCTAATTATGAAATACCTTAGATTATTATGCTATGTGGTAATAGTAGAAGATGCCCTATGCTAATGTAAAGGCATTTTAGGCCTTAATATCATATCATGCTAGCACTATCGCACAGCAGAACTAGGCTTTCTACATGATAAGAACATTACGCTAGATCATGTAGTTCTTTTTCCTTCTTAATTTAAGACATGCTTACTTTAACAGTAAATGACCATTAATGCCTACTTTAATCCCAGCGGTTGAGGCCATTTCATATTCTGTCATGTTCTTCTATCTGTATTCAGCCCTGAGTTGCAGCATGCATAAGCCGCGTGTCGAAAAGTCTCTCTGTCGTTGTTCTCAATGTTATTAGCGACCGGGACGCCTTGAACTGTATTTCTAGACAGCTATATCTCGTCGCCACAGTTTAGAAGACGGGCAAAGCCTAATTCGGAGAGAAACTCTGTTGACTGTAGTGTATGCAGCTCACCGAAACATATAGCCGATTCGAGCATTCGGTGAAAGGCCTTTGCATCATCGTCATCGCCCGTTACGCCACTACAGAAGAAGAGGTCGAAACACGCTTGACATAGTTGGAAGCGCATCATCGCTGAGCTGTATTGCGTGTCGTAATCGCCATCATCTGCTGCATGGACATCAAGGCCATTTATCAAGAATTGCCATCTTTCCAGCAATGACTTGATGTATTCCCTTTCCATGTCCTGATCGAATTGTAACCCTTGCTTCTCCATGGAACAAAGCTTCTTCAATCTGTTGAAGATGTCGTCCATCATGACCTGGGCATCGTCCAGACTGTCAAACTTTGACGGACTTACAAACCCCAAGACCATGGGGCGGCTGAGATCTGTAGAATCATCACCGCCAAAGAGTAAAGGCAAGACACTGATCCGTCGGAATATCGGGTCCAGGTGCTCTCGTGCCCAAGCGTTGTGGCAACGTTCGAGAATAGCAATGCCATGGGCACAATGCCGAATAGCCGTTTCATTATTCGATTGCAAAAGTTCTATGCAGATGAACAAGACACACCCTAATAATGCCAAGACATCGCTCTGAGTGGCCTTGAGTCCCTGAATAGCAGCGTTGTAATGTTGCAACGCAAGCTTGGACATGACAGGTGGTGTTTTTTGGGCATCTCGAGTCTCGTAGAGAGAGCTGATTGCCAGTACGGAATGCTTGAGTATCGGTTCAGACTCGCTGAGCTGTATCCCTAGGTGCGTCCAGAAAAGGGGGCTCTTGGGACCTAATAGGCGTGGAGCGGCTACTTCGCAAAAGTACTGCAGTCCCCTTAGATCCGTCTTGGTCCCCAAGCGCCGATATATCACGGGCGGATGACCAACCGGAGTGGCCTGACGCGGAGGTGCATAACCGTCGCAAATGCGGCCAGTATTTGTGCAACGTTGGCAAGAAGGTCTGGTTTCGTCACATTTAATCTTTCGGACTCTAAGCATCAAGTTAGAGCATGTAACTTTGTGGTATGAGGGATAAGTTACCTACTTGCAGGTGATGCACCCAGTCCTGACCTTTTTGGACCCCTTTCGTGGCATTTCGAAAAAAGTGGCTGTTCGTGTCAAGGTCCGAAGGAGCCTATGACAAGTTAAATTTGGAGAAATTTCCTGTCCACCTTGTCGGGAGGGGAGAAGTGCATTTTAAGGCTGAGTTTGACGTAGGGTTGCCGCTAGGTCCGTATTTGGCATGAATCGGCGGGTGCTAAGATTAGCTAAACGGCCTGGGCTGAAGCTCCGAGGTACCCTCCGAGCTGCCCAATCATAATAATTAAAGAGCAAAAGGGACTTTGGTAGAGGTTGCTTCCAGACCAGTGAGGCCACACACACATCAAACGCACCTAAAAAACCCCTCACTACTTAATTCGGAGTATAATAAACTCTAATTAGGTACGTATCGTTGCAGGTGGGGATGATCTGTTCTTCAATATTCTTTTTGTGACGGTTGAGTATACCAAGGGATAAACCAGTCAGTCCATTCTAGATTTATGCTGGTATACCACGTCCCTGGATAGACAAATAATGCGGGTGAGGCCCGCCGTTGTAAATCAGTTTTATTGATAGCTGATGCACTGAATTCTACGAAAATGCTAATGAATGTGGTCTATATACTTGTGTGGTTCACTCAAGGAGGCTCACGTCTTGTCAGGGGAGGACAGGGACTTTGGTCTTGGTGGTGTTGCATCAATGCGAATCCGTGCATATCTAGACAACAAATGGGCCTCCTTACCAACGTCAAGATATGTGGAGGGCCGAAGAAATTCGGTCGGGTCGTTGAGATGGATCTCTCCCGGCAGTTGTGGCTCCGTATTCCGCAAATGGCAAACGGTGTTTTTGTGGGCTTCAGTAACTTAATACGAACTACCATTATACAAATCCTCCATAATGATACTCCTTTAAGTCCCTACCTAGGTAGTTTATGATTAGGTGTACCGAATCCCCGTCACCCCGTCTTACCTGCATCCATGCATGGATCCATGCATGGCAAAGGAAGCCACGACCGTGATTCACACAGCCTCCATCAAACAGCCTTCACATGACAACTTTCCCTCGTCGGCGATTTCTTCTTTCTCAACTCCAGCCTCGGCCCCATCTCCCCAATCTTTAATCTGCGAGCTCCGCCACAATGTCCCTGCAGCAGTCGATCATCGGGTCCAATGCCACGCCATTCGTGGTGGGCGTGACTGGCGGAGGAGTAAGTTACCCTGTCCTGTCGTGCTGTTCCCTCGCCATAGCACCCTGCTCACATAACCAAGCTCTACAATTCTGGCTTCGACTACAACTCCGCCGCCGTGCTGAAAGATGCTCTCCCCGACTCGTTCCACCGCGAAGGCAAACCGACCATCAAGATCCTCAAAGCCATCGAGAACCTACCGGCCGAGTACTACCCTTCGCGAAAGCTGATCCAAGGCCTGTGGGCGGGAAATCTCTCCATGTACGACCCGACCGAGGAGCCCAACGATGGCCTCCAGGTGCGACTGATGATCCACATGGGCATGCGCACCAAAGAGCCCAACTACTGTTTCGAGACGTTCGCACGCAGAGATGGCTACATCCATCCCGACAACCTTGGCAAGTTGCCGAGCCCAGAAGATTACGACACGGGCGGCTACTTTGACGGATGCCCTGAGGAGCTGCGCCCTAACGTGGATGTTGAGGCCGCCGGCAAGGCTGCTCAAGAACTTCTTCCCGTATGATCTTCCCTCCTCGTTGGTTCTTTGCTTCCCATTCCCCGCTCCACTTCCCTCGCTGACACAACAATTGGACAGGACCACAAGATGAGAGTTTCCTCGAACGCGGGCCACAATCTTTGCGAGTGGTTCTTCTACACCTCGTTGGCTGAAGGCTACAAGAGAGGAGCACCTCGGAACGTGGCTTTTGTACATGTGCCACCTGGCAGAAGAGAGGAGGACCTGAAGACCGGTGTGGAGGTTCTGAAGGCCTACATTGGGGCCCTCGTGAGCCAGATCGAGGCTAAGTCGGAGGCCTAGGCTGTAGCATGGGAGTCTCATCGCCGCCTGATACAGACGATTGCATGTTCATACCTCTCTCATAGTAGTTACACCAAAGAACACTGTATGGGGTTGGTGAAGCCCCCCACGTTTGACATTTGCCATTTTGTCATTTTCACTCGTAAATTCCAATCGCACAGCATAGTAGGAGGCCGTTGGAGGGTGACACAACCAGGAGCTCCAGCCCCCGAGCCGACATTCCCTTCACCGGTGTGGCCAGAGTTGTCTCGCCGCACCTCGATCACAAGACCTCTGTGGCTACATCGTATTGGCTGCTCCACCAGTCTTGTACACGAAGAGGCTTTTCGGTACGCCTTGATTGTCCTTGGCATTTATGCAACATCTTGTTTGCTATCTCTCAGCCGCAAATTCCGCTGAACCGAGCCTCATGAAGAGGACTTTGCGCTTGTTTCAGTCATTTCTCTATCAATTGCTAACGCCAACCTGGGCCCATCAGCCTGTGCTCTGCACTCCTTTGTTTGAAGCCCCCCCTGACACCCCAAAAATGACGCTCACAGCGGAGCTGAAATATCTCAAATGGCAAGACCTGTATGAGAAAGAGCGGCCATTTCAACTCTTCATTGATCTCCCACCAGATGCCGAAGACCGGAGGGTCAGCAATTTGGTGTTTGAGAGGCACAAAGTGCCGATTGTCGACATACGCTCCCATCACGATGAGTTCTCACTTGACACCCATGGGTTCATGATCCACAGGCACCGCACCTCTTTTGAGAACTTCAAGAACCGAGAGGCGGTTGAGAGCCTTTACCTGCCTGAAGTGGAGGAGATCCTGCGCTCCAATCTTGACGGCGTAGATGGCTGTTTTGTCTTCAACTGGAGGGTTTGTGCAACGACAGTTCATACCGAGTTATTGAAAGCTCATCAAGACACCAGTTGCGGAACACGGAACCAGAGCTGCCAGGAGAAATCGAGCTCAATGACCCGACCGACTTTCGTCGACCCGCCACGCATCTTCACGTTGGTGAGAAGGCCTTTTTGTCCAGCTGTACACGGCTTCGCGTTGACGCATCACCACCAAGACCAAAGCCCAGCCTCTGTTCTAAACAGAATCAAGCTCCAGTTCCCTGAGAAAGCAGACCAGCTACTTCAGGGACGCGTGAGAGTGGTAAAGTACGAGCATCACAGCACCCCCATGTGCCAGGCTAATCCTTTGTCTCGCAGCGTCTGGCGGCCGCTTGTCAACGAGATCAGCGACTGGCCTCTTGCTCTATGCGATGGACGAACGGTTGACCCAGGCGACCTTGTCGAAACGGACCACATTCAACGTAAATACACGGGTCCCACCATGTACATGATGCACAATCCCAAGCATAAATTCTACTTTTATGGTGGACAGGGCAAGGAAGATGTGCTCATCTTCAAGAACTTTGACTCCTTGGACGGAGTCTGCCCCTGTGAGTATTCACGGCACATTACTATCGTGGCCACACGACTCCTGCCTCTCTTCTTCCCGTCTCTATCTACCGTTGTTGGTATCATTGTCCCTCTCTTACTACTACATGGAGTGCATGCACTAGTCAGGCCTCGCTAACGCACGGCAGATGCCCCTCATGCCGCGTTCCGAGATCCGGTCCTTCGACCCCGTGGCGAGCCTCGGGAGAGCATTGAAGTTCGGTGCTTGGTTTTCACAGATCCAAAGGCTCTCGGTGCAGGCTGCTAAAGCTGCAGCTCAGCCTAAAGCGGCAGGAACTCGGCTCTGATGATGGAAATGGATTTTGGTGTGCTTGAGTTCCGTCTCTGAGTTTAGTGGTATATGGGGTTATTGTAATGGAGGTAGATTAAACTAAATTATATCTCACAATCAATTCAGACACACATTATTTAAAAATATCCTTTCCTAAGCCTCATAATTGCACTCTCGGAATGACGCGGAACATTGAGACTTGTGAATGAGCCAGAGTCGGGTCATCCTTACTCCGTCATCAAAGCTAAATATCTCCCTTCTCAACCTCCGCTCTCATCAATACGACTGCATCTCCCCAGTCACCAATCGCAAAAATGATCTCCCTCTCTCCATCAACCTGGAACACTCTCGGTTTGGGAGTCGCAGCAGGATGGGCCACACTGGGCCTCGTCGGCTTCTTCCAACCAGCTCGTTCGGCCGAGTTGTTTGGTGTCATACCCTCGGCAAAAGAAAGTAGCAAGGAAACAAACCGGGCCATGGCACTTATCCTTGGCTCTCGAGACCTTTCTATCGCTACAGCATTGTTCGTGCTTGGTAGAGCTGGCAGGAATGAGGAGATGGGCACGTTGATTCTTAGCACTCTTGTCATCTGTGGAGCTGATATCTACCTCGTTTGGAAGGCAAAGCGATATGTCGAGTAAGTTGCTCCAGGTGAACAATAGATATGTGCTAATCTGACTTGCTAGAACTATTACTTTCACAGTTGGTGCCGCTATATGGGGAGCTATTGGATTGGGTTTATGGGCATCGCCTAAGTAGGAGTGGAGGGAGATGATACCTATCTTGACGTGCCGCTACTATCTCCACTATCATTTTATACGCAATCAATTTCATTGCGAGTGTTGTGTTAATGACAATGCTGTCCTGCTTCATTATCATGCAATCGACCCAATTCTCAACAGAGTTAAAGTCTTTAACAAATTCCAGGATATTGGGTTCTAGCTGCCTTAGTAGTGAAATTAAGCTATATGACAGTTTCCTTCTTATTATATATAATTTACCCAACTTCTACACGTTGTTTCTATTTGATTCAACCTACCTAATCGACGTTTCCATCTTGCAAGTATAGGTTAGGTAGGTATTGGATGCCTGTATCCAAACTCCACCATGAATGACGAACGATCCACAGACGAGCCGGAATATCTTATCCGCACTAAGCACGAAAAGGTTCCATGATTGGCTTCCAACCCGTATTCGACTCCGCAATTAGTGTCTCGCCAAGCTCAGTTCAGGCACCGGATCCATCTTGGACTCGCAGGGGTACATTTCACCCTTTTTATGCGACATGCTTAAACCAGAGGCTTGACGCTTTAATGACTAGGTATGAATATGTTCAAATAGACATATTCTTCATTCTCCTATCGTTACATACATATGCTCCAATGTCACTGGTGATGGAGGAAGCAAGAAACAGCGACGAAACGGCGTCGTTGGTCCAAACAGTGCTAAGGTCGACCTATACGAGGGTGGAGATTAACATGTTATCATCGTACAGGCTCCCGGATGAATAATCCATAACAATTTTCATCCCTTCGTATTCATGTCTCTTACTTTTCTGCCCTTGTTTCTGGCGTTTTCATTTCAAGTGTGTTTCTGCCACTTCTGCACTCGTTCAATTTGGCTCATTTTTGTGCCAGCCGCTCTTTTAATTCATTTCCACCATGTTTCTCACTCTTTTTGCAACCTTTGTCGCTGCAGCACAAGCCCAGCACATCCCCAGAAATGACAACAGCCAAGACGGACTCCTCCGCTTTCCGCTCCGCGTATCCAGCGGCGCCCCCATCGTCAAAGGCGTCACGAAGCGACAGGAGGAAGTTGCCTTGGAAGCCCAGCTAAATGGCAATTTTTACAGCATCGACTTGACGATTGGTACGCCGGGACAGACTGTCACTGTTAATTTCGATACTGGGTCGCCGGAGCTTTGGGTTAATCCTGATTGCAGTCAGGCTGACAATCCAGAGTTTTGCGAGTCTTTTGGGCATTTTAATGAGAGTAGTACTTTTACGGATCTTGGGACGCAGGGGACTATCATTTATGGGACTGGGATGGTTAAGTTTAACCGGAGCACTGATTACATCGCTGTCGGCGGTAGGTACTCACCTCTTCCGGCGCAAGTTTAGTATTGACGTGTCTTTTTAGCGGCGAGAATCTCGCAGCAAATCTTTGGAGTCGCGGATAGCAGTTTTGTCACTAATGTTGGTGTTATGGGTGCTAGTCCATGGTTGAGCGGCTGGGAAGGTGACTATCCTTTGATCCTTGATAACCTGGCCACCCAAGGGTTCATCAACAGTCGAGCTTTTAGTCTTGATATCCGAAGTATCGGCAGCGATAGAGGTGAACCTTGAGACATTGACGGGTACGTAGCAACGTGCTGATCTTTTCAGGCTCTGTCATCTTTGGTGGTATCGATACTCGCAAGTTCTCTGGTCAACTTGAGAAGCGTCCCATCATTCCTGGCGATGACTCTCCTGACGGATATACTCGGTTGGTGTCCCATTCTTACCATTTGCTACCATGTCTAACTTTTGCAGCTACTGGGTCTATCTCGATGGCCTTACCCTTGTCCAGAACGGCAAGAAGACCCCCATCTTCTCCAAACCAACCCGACAGGCCGTCATGCTCGATAGCGGTTACACCTTGAGCACTCTCCCCGGTCCAATTGTCCAGGCCATTGTCGATTCTTTCCCTACCGCCAAGTCTATCCCCGAGTCTCCTCTGTACTCGGTAGACTGCTCGGTGATGGACATGCCTGGCACCGTCGACTTTTTATTTGGAGAAACCGTCATCAAGGTTCCGTACGCAGACTTTATATGGAAGCGTCCGGACGGTGCCTGTAGACTGGGAGTCTTTCAAGATGACAGTAAGTCTCGCGAAGAAATTGCTCGCACAGTTTGAGTGCTGACATTCTCTAGACTTTCCCGTTCTTGGAGATACCTTCCTCCGTGCCGCTTACGTTGTTTACGACTGGGATAACCGGAATATCTGGCTTGCCAGCAACGAAGACTGCGGATCTAAGCTCGTTGCTATTGGAAAGGGTCCCAACGCTGTTCCTGCCCTCACTGGCGAGTGTGGCAGCTCCGATGGCAACACTACGACTGTCCCAACGACTTCAATTCTAACCAACTCAACGGCGGTCCCCTCTACCTTTTCTTCGACACAATACCACAACACGTCCATGGCTCTCACCACTTCTGGATCATACCCAACAGTAACTTATCCACATGCGGGTGTGACCTCGACAGTTACGTACAGCGAAGTTCACACAATTACTTCGTGTCCCCCAACCGTGACCAACTGCCCAGTTGGTTCAATCACCACGGAGCTAGTCACATCCTACCATGTCATCAACTGCCCTGGAAATGGTGCCTGCGGTGACAGGGCAACACATCCCGTCACTGCCAAGGTTCCTCAGTCGACTGCGACCTACACGATTCACATGCCTACCATGTGTAGATGCCAGACTGGTTGTCCCAAGGAGGCTTACAAGACTGAGACTCAAGTCATCACGGTTAAACCTGTCAAGGAGAATCCCTATCCCACTCCCATCCATGGGCCTGTGAGCCGTCCTTCAAATTATACGGTTACTGGTATTCACTCTGCGAGCACCACAGCCGGCGGCTTCAACCCTGTTGGTTGCACGACTTGCCACGGTCAGAATGAACCTACTGACGTCCCTGCTACTGATTCCGCTCCATCTGGTGTGGTTCCTACCGGTGTTGCTCCCGTGACTGGTGGGGCTGTTTCCAAGGCTCCTGGTATCTTGGTCGCTGCTGTCGGGCTTGTGGGTGCTGTAATGCTGTAGTAGAATTAGAAATAGTATTCTCTTCTATAAGAAAAAGAAGAATCCATCTCTGCCGTGACAAGAGGTGAAGATTAAGAACGCGCTGTAGATATCTTTGCCATGGGGATTACTGCAAGTGATCCAGATGGATCGTTCAGCTGCAGGCAGAAAGTCGCCTAAGTGGGACTGTGAACGGCTAAAGGTACCGTGGCGCAAAATTTCTACCTGTGATATATACCGTGAATCTAGACGTATCCTCTCTGTTGACTAGAGCGGTGGTTGCCTGGATGCGTACGCTTGGACTTACTCTAGCGCATCGTGCAGTTGATGACCGACAACAACTATAAGATGACCGTCTTGTGACCCGAAGACTTGATAATTCAAATCATCATATTTCGTCTTGAACAATGGCAAATTCTAATCATATCGACTCTTCTTTCACCGTCACTTCTGGCGCTCTTTGTTTCGGCACCTTGAGTAACATGCACCAAGGTGCTCAAGCCCCCATCCAATCACCACCAACACCCAGTCCTCGTCTTACAGGCACTGTTGTAGCTCATCAATTTGAGCACAACGTCCCGGCTAAAAATGGAACATGGAATGTCTACAAGCTCCGCGATATAAACAGTCCACGCGTCGACGGATGGTTCGCAGCTCACCAAGATGTTGATCCTCTGCCAGAGCTCACAAAGGTCCTGCGAGTGGCTGGTTCTCCATATGAGGAGACCGAAAACACATTCAATAACGATGCGACAAGAGCTGAAAAAGGTTTTTCTCGTTAATCGATATGACTGGGGTTACTATGTCGGAGGGAACGCGGTAGAAGAGGTGGATGACGAGGAGGATGAGCTTGCCTCCAGCAACACCATTGGCATCACGGACTATGCACACGGGAATGCCCTCGTTCAGAAATGGGCGCGACAAAAGTCCAGAAAGAGAAAGTCCTCTGAGAATGGCGTCTGGATGTATATCCCAGATGCTGAATACATGTGGGGACGATTCGGCTTCAACGACGATTACACCGAGGCACATTCCTTTTTATACTTTACTCAACGAACCGACTTTAGCAAGACGGTATTTCCGGGTCAGATAACGGCATTAAAGGAGAATTAAGCTCGTATCGAAGGCTTCGGCGTGGCTGAAAGAGAAACGGGACTATCAACCACCTTAGCCAGACCCTGAATATCGTTTAAAAATCCTCCGGAGTAGCCCGTCCGCTCAGCTGAGCGGGTCATCGCCTACCAGATTGCGCTGATCTATTGATTCTTGGCGCGATAGCGTGCGAGACTATCGAGGGCCACAACGTTCCCGAACGCCTCCAGGGTCCACAAGCCGCGGGAATAGAAAAATTTCCACAGGGGTTTCAGAGGGAGCTTGTGCTAAATCTAGGCGAGTCTGGACATTTGATGGGCGCCTGCATCGGACGAGGCCTGCATTTGGACTTTGAGCCCCTGTATAGAGAGGAAATTTGGGGTTCACATGGAGCTTTTCCCATGCATTTTCAAGTCTAGATTGATTAGGACCCGTAATTAAGGCGTTTACTGACTGGGGTACGTCCAGCTGAATGTTCCTTCGCGAGGCGCCCCATGAAGCTATCGATTCTTGCCGGGGGCCACAACGTTCTGGCTAGAGGCTATCGTGAGTCTATCTCCATCAAACTCAGCCCTGGATCCGCATCTCTCGCTTGGTGTGTCCCTTAAAATGAAGACTTGCCCCATCTCTGAGGACCCTCATCGTTGGACGCTTCTCTCAGGAACTTTGCTTCTGACCTTCATCCACGATGCGTTCTCTCGTGGCATTGGCGGCTCTCGCCCTTTCGGGCACCGCCAATTTGGCTGCTGCTGGAGCCTGCAGACCTAGAAACTCTGCTTCCACTCTGGCATCCACAGTTATTCCCACCAGCACGGCCACCGGCTCGGAACCTACTCAGACTGGCGCCCTTCCCAAGGTTCGCAACCTCGCTAGCAACGGTAACATGGCAGAGATCGACCCAGAAGATCCCACAACATTCCCCGACTGGGATGTCGAGGGAGATGCAAAGATTGTCGGAGGCCAGGGCCGTCAAGAAGCCGGCAGCAACGAACGAGGTGCTGCCGCTATGAGCGCCTCCAACACTGGCTCCGGAAAGCGAGACATGGGCATCTCTGTCAGTATCTCGCAGACAATCGCCAACCTCGACCTTACGACGCCCTATACCATTCGTTTCTACTACCTCGTCGTCACATCCCCTCAGGCCATCAACCTCTGCGAGCTGACAGCCTACCTCGGCGGCACCGTCTTCCACCAAAGCTGGGTCTTTAGCCAAGGCACAGCTATCTCATGGAACGAAGTCCTCAAGTCTGTTCAACCCGCCCAAGTCAACGCACCTCTCAGCATCGGAATGAACTGTCTCCTCGGCGGAGGCGCCACCATCCTCGTCGACTCAGTCTTTATTTCGAACCTCGTTACACCCCAGACCATCAACGACTTTGTTGTTGACTTTGGCAACTCTGGCACTGGAGAAAACCCTCCTCTTACGCCTCCTGCAGTGGGGCCTACCAGTGCTGTTCCTGGCGAGAGCACCAGCTTTCCTGCTAGTGGAGAGCAGGAGACTTCGACATGGTTTACAAGTGGTGGGGAGGAGACCCCTACTTCTACATGGTTCACTACTGGTCCTGGCGAGGAAGAGACATCGGTGTTCACCAGTGGGCCCGCAGAGCAAGAGACTTCTTGGTTTACCAGTGGCTTCGAGGAGGGTTCGACTTGGGCCACAAGCGCCCCGGAAGAGACCCCTACCTGGTATAGCAGTGGAGCCGAAGAGCATTCCACGTGGTATACTAGCGGTGCCGAGGAACACTCAACATGGTACACAAGTAGTTCCGGAGAGCAAGAGGTCTCTACATGGTATACCAGCGGTGTTGAAGAACACTCAACGTGGTACACAAGTGGTGTCGAAGAGGCTTCGACATGGTACACAACTACCCCCGAGCAACAACAAACCTCTGAACCAGAGTCTCAATTCACTACTGCCTGGACCGAGCCCGGCACACAATCATCCTCAACTCTGCCCGACACAACATCCTCCGCCCCTCCCACATTCTGCTCAAAGGCCCTCAACGGAGGCTGCTGGTGGAAGCGTCCCTGGAGCGGTGAAGACATGGTCAACTGCGCCAGCCGAGGATCTTGGCCCGGTCCCGATGGCCAGGGCTGGGAGGTCACCGAGCGTCCTGACAACTGGCCTCAGCCGTGGAGTCAACTGTGGTGTCTGGGCTGGTGCTCACTCACGCCTGGCTGTAAGTCAGTTGCTTACATGCCGGACACCCGGACGTGTCGCTTCTCCAAATTTGAGGTGCAAGATGCTAGCTTTGTTCACGGTCCTAACCCTAATGTTGATACCCCTGGTGTCTTTTACTGGCATGATTTGTCTTGCTTCAACTGTCCCTGTAACGAGGAGGATGAGGGAACATCTGTGCCAGAGATTCCAAGCACGGCTGTCACCGCCGAGCCTGAAAGCACCCAAGTCGAACTTGAGACAACTACCCAACCCGAGCCCGAGACCACTACTCAGGCCGAGCCTACTTCGGAGCCTACAAACACGTTCAAGCTTCCTCCTGCTTCTACTTGCCCCAAGGCTCTCAAGGATGGCTGCAAATGGACCAACCAGGAGATCGGCCATGCCTTCTGCGCCTACCGAGGTACTTGGCCAGCCGATGACGCTGCTGGCTGGGCTGTTTCACCACCAGAGGATTATCCCATCGCTTGGACTCAGATGTGGTGTGTCGCGTGGTGTTCTCTTGACCCCCGCTGCAAGTCTGCTGCCTGGATGGATGATCGCTCGTGCCGCTTCTCGACCCACGAGGTCCAGGACGCCGACTTCATCATGGCTGCTGATCCTAACCAGGATAACCCTGAGGAGGGCATCTACTATTGGCACGACTTGTCTTGCATGACATGTGCCTGTCACGATGACCCCACAACCACCACACTCGTCACAACTACAACTCAAGCTTCCCTTCCTGGTGGCGGCGAGGAGGAGACCTGGATTTGGCTCACCCCAACCCCAGAGCCTCCTGTTGAGGAGCAAGCTTGTGAGTGGGACTGGGGTCAGGGTATCTGCTACAGGCCCTTTGAGAAGGAACAGGGCCCCTGCGGTGGTTCTCTCAAGATCGTCAACCCTGCGCAGTACACCAAGCTCCCCTACGATTGGGTACCTCAAGTCTCTGAGCCGGTTCACTGTGCTATCCTTTGCCACACGAACCCCGACTGCGGTGCCTGGGGTTTCGAGTGGAGCATGAACATGAACTGCGTTCTTTCTCTCAACAAGAGAAGTGTCGATGATCTCGAAGTTGTTTCTTCGGGAGCTGAGTGGCGTTGGTATGATCGTGATTGCTGGGTGTGCAAGGACTGTGTCACCTCTTGGGACTGGACCTGGGGATCTCAGCCCTCAACAGCTCTGCCTTCTGAAGCATACACAACAACATACCCGACAACTACAGAAGAACCAGTGTACACCACCACCACAGCACAGTCCGCAGAAACAACCTGTCCCACACTCGACGAGCCCATCAAGCTCTGCCAGCGAACAGGCCACACAGGCAACTGCGAAGGCAAAGTCGACTGGGTAAACCCAACCAACTACTACAAGGCATCCATGGACCGCTTTCCCGAGCAAAAGGACGCAGTCGATGCTCTAACATGCGCCGCAATCTGCAAGGCCAACCCAGACTGCCGTGCCTTTGGTTGGTATCCTGAGATTGAGTGTGTCATTGCCGTTGATCAAAAGACTATGGATGACCTTGAGTGGGGTGTTAGGTCACCGCAGTGGTACCTGTGGTTCAACCTTGATTGCTTTGAGTGTGATGAGACTTGTGTTGATGGGCAGTATAGGTGGACTCTTGAGGCGGCTGAGGAGACACACCCGGCTGTGAACCCGACGGTATTCCGGGTATAAACAGGGAGACTTGATAGACATATTTTATTTAATAGACGTACATAAGTTCTACTCTCATCTATATTTTCGATATTATTCTTGTAGTATCATGTTTTCTGATATAGTTGGAGTCTCACCTTTGATGGGATAATCGAGCCAGAAGACCCCAACCTGAGTACTTATCTACACGTCACAATTTGCTTCTTGAATATAAAGTGAAGAAACGCCGAAAACAAGTGCTAACCAACCTCGATCTTCTGGCCCATTTATCCTATCGAGGGCCGGGCTTCAACTATAACAAAGAACACATGTTCTAAACAATCTCAATAACCTGCCTCCCTTCCGCGTCCAGACTACCCTTGGCAACCTGATTTCCATTTTGAAACCTACCAAGTAAACCTCTAGCAATAGGAGTATCCTTCGCGGCCATCCCATAAAACATTTCATCATCATCCGAGTCAAATTCATACCGTTCTTTAGTATCCATACCCCATGATAAATCTCTACCCCTAATCTTACCCCTCTTTTCAGGCGCAATTTCTTTATCCTCCTCGCTTGACAGAGGTCGGGTGTCTTCTTTGCGCCGATAACGCGGCTCAAGCAAGAATGTCCCAACCCTCACAAACTGTCCCTCCTTGCCAGTAGGGTACAAGATCAAGCCGGCATAATCGCCTGTTGGCTCCCCGGGAAAAGGTTCTTTGTTAAAATCAGCCCATTTGTCTCTGAACGCACCGGCGTGCCGACGCTTGGCTGCGCCGCAATGATGACCTTTGTAGCGACAAAGAAGAGCTAGGAAGACACGATAGCCTGGGAACTGGACCCGGTCGTTGTCTGGCAGTGGAACAGTTCCCCCCATTACTGGCTGGCGTGCATCAGAGGTTTGAAAGTCCAAAAAGGCGTCAAGGCTATCCGAACTCAACCACTCTCTACCAACCAGGACGTGAAGTAAATTAGGGCCTTTGCGGGCTATGACCGCTTGGGACATGTGACATCGCAAACGAAACGAGCCAGACTTGATCTTCCCAAATGGATCATTGTTCTCATTGACAACAGAAACATCGAAAATGTCGGCGAACTTGTTCAGTGGTAGTTCCATGGTTGGTCCATCGACACGACATCCCACAGAAGCCCACGACCATGAAGGAGCCAAGTAGTTGGCATCTTGTCTACTTCGTCGATCAACAATTCTCCAGTGGAGAGTGAACCACAAGTCACTCCTCCAGTGACCGGCGATGTAAGCATTGGGTGTGAGTTTCCTCCTGACCTGAAAGGCTCTGGCAAGGGCGGATATGGCCGGGAGTCTATCCTCAGGGTGGCTCAGGGAGAGTTTGGAGTATTTGTAGGCAAGACTGTACCACCTTGGGATATCTGGATCTCTCTGTTTGCGTCTCCCAGACGACGGCTTATTTGCAGATGATGGCTTGTTGGTAGGTGATGGCCTCTTGGGACAAATGGCGAGGTCAAGCTTCCTCCCAATCACTCCTTGAGATAATTCCTTACTATGGAGGCACAGCTCATGACGCTCTGACAACTGCGCAACAAAGCATTCCCAGTAAATCTGAAGGTTTGTAAAGTGAATGACCCTCGGTGACAACATCCGTTCCTGAAACACCCAGCCACGCGTATTAAGTGGGCACGAGTCAATAAAGTCCACAAAGTCGCCATTAAACGTAATTCCCATCCGGCCAGGCGTAGCTGGTTGTTCACGTCGATGTTTCAAGGCCTGAAGTAGCCGTGATCCTAGTGGGTTGAAGAACAAGCCGTCTGCTGCAGATTTCGCGCTTGTTGCAGAAATATTGCATGTGCCATTGGCGTATATCTGGTTCATGATTGCAATCTCTTCCAATAGTTCATCCTTGGTCTCTCTGCCTTGGTCGTCCGTTTGTCTCTGGTTGATGCAGATGGCGTCGATCCACAGATAGCGGAACCCAAGGCACCTCGTGACGAAAATCGCGTCCCTGATAGTCTTGGAACCTCGCTGGTTCAGTGATGAAACTGGGATTTCTTCCAAAAATTGCACCAAGTTGTCGCCCGTCAGCAAGATGGTCGGGTTGGTGTCCCACCTATGACTCAGAGTCAAATATTGGGGGCTGCTCGTAAGGCTATCGGTTTCGCAGACCCGAACCTTGGGCATGTTTTCGATGGAAAGCTGTTGAAATTCTGCTTCAGAGGTTGGTGGTGCAGAGATGCAGCCATCAGGATCGACATCAACCAGTCTCTTGGGAAGTTGAAGACTCGATTTCGTCTTTGCGTTGCAATCAGAATGGGAATTCTTGCAATCGGACAGCCAGGAGATGACTTGGTTGAGAGAAGATAGTGACCACGTTGATTTGGACGCTGAAGGGCTGTTGACAGATTCTTTGGCTAACTGCCGCTCCAGGTAGGTCTGAAAAGCGTTGTATTGTCTGTTCCGATCGTTACTAGCATCTCTTCTAATGCGTATGCTACCGCGAGAAATAGTATGATCACTAGAGATATAACGAGAATCTCGTCCGAGTCGCAAGACGGTATCATTATGGACTTCAGGGTCAGGCTCGATGGAGACCTTAAACGAGTAGTTTGGACGCCGAGAAGCATGAAACTCTGGTTCCAGAAGACATTCGAACATGGAGCAAAGCGGGCATTCAGGATCGAAAGCTTGTGGTTTGGGCACATCGTATTTCTTCAGTTGACCGCGAAAGGTGCCATTGGGGCGGAATAGGCCGGTGATGGTCCATGTGAGAATCTCTTCGCAAATAGCGCAGAAGGTAATCGGCGACATGGTGTCAGATGGGAAAGAAGAGGGAACAATAGTAGAACTCGGTGTGCGGAGGGGGCAGAGGCAGAATATGAGGTATATCTTGCATGCTGCAGATCATACTCAAACGTGGCGAAGCCCAATGAGAAATGGACACATTAAAGGTCCTTATGTCATACAATAAATAGAGCCAATTAGCCCCCCTGGCCATTATTGGGGGCCCCTGCCTTTTACTGTAGACAGCCTAACAGCTTACATGGTGTAGGGATCTGTTTTGTGAAAAGGGGGGCCTTTTTGCCACCCGTGTTATTGAGTACTTCCCTTTGACGCATATCAAAGGGCCTAGACATCGCAACTAGAAGTAATCCGTCGAATTCCCCTGTCGTGTTCCTCCTGCTTTGCCTTCTTGGTCTTCAACAAGCCTGTCAAGAACTCAAGATGAAGAAGATGGCCTCGCCGGCGATAGACGTATATCGTGTATGCTACACTAGCCGCAGTGACGGCCGCAACAGAAAGAAGCGAAGGCCACTGGAACTCATTAGGGCGGTAGAAGAGTATAGTTGAAGCATATGAGAGAAGCTCGAACGCATTTTGCAAGGCGGCCTCAACAGAGGAAAACGCTCCGCGGCTCTCAGCCTCGACGTCCTGATTAGACGGTGAGCTTTATCAAACATGGGGAGGGTGGGTTGAAGTCTTACCTCTTGGACGATGAGTTGAATACAGAGATCAAATCCACGGAGGCCCAGACGACTCAATATGGTTCCCACAACAAGACCACTGGCTGAGAGGAGGGATTTGTCCTCAAACACCCAAAACACAGCAAAGCCAGCAGCCAGCGTAATAACTTGGCTGGTACTGAGCCAGAGGCCGGCTCTCACCACCCCAATCCGGCCCATGAGCCAAGGCGCAATCCATGTTGCGAGTACTTCAAAGACAACACTGAGTGTTCGAGCAAAACCGATCTGCACCGAGCTATAGCCAGCGGAAAGAAGATACGTAACCATCTGACCAGCAAAGCTGAGCACTGTGAGGTAGAGTATGGCGCCAGCAAAAGACGGAAGAAATGAACGATGATTAAAGTAAAAGGCAAAGTCAGTGGCCGATCTAGTGACGACTAGCTGAAGCCGTTGCCAACTTCTCCTTGCTAAACCACCAGAATCATCATGGGACGATTCAGACCGAGCCGATGGTTGATGCTCCTGTTTGGACCTCTGTAGTTCCGGAACCTCCCAGTAAACTCTAGTAATTACAAAGTATTCGACAACGACCGATGCCGCATTCATGGCGAAATTGACGACGATGGCTACCTCGGAGGAATATCCATCTATCAAGGCGATGAACAGGGGACCGAGTAGTTTGCAGAGCAAGTCGATGCGTCGCATCTGTGCATTGATGACTCGAAGGGCCTCGGGATCTTTCTCTGCAACGACTACCACCTAGGTACGATAGAGTCAGCCCCAAAGCCGTTCCATAGTGGTGCGAACAGAAAACCTACCCAGTCCTTCTCGACCGACACGAGGTTCATTATAGAGCAAAGCTTCTCGATGCAGGCGAATAGGGTGGCAAGGAGGAGCAGTCCGAGTCCGGCAGGAGAGTCGGCGGGAAGGCCGTTGAGGAGGATGTAGAAGATGGCACAGGAAGCAGCGACGACGATTCTCTGAAAGACTAGATAGTTCAACAAATGTAAGCAAGGGAACTGGCATGGGAAGTAGGCTGGATAGAACCGACCGATGGACACTCGAACGACCTGTAGACGATTACCAGTGTCAATGTACATCCCAACCGCCGGGGCAAAGGCGATAGCAGACAGCCCACGTACGAAAGCGTACACGGACATGGGCATAAGCGTTCCGGGGAATATGGTGGCCATGTACAAAACGGCGCCGAATTCGAAAACACGCGAGTTCCATGTCGACAGAAAAATGTGAAAGGTACAGCCGCCGAGCTATCGAAGCTGGAACACGATGGTTTGAAGGATGCTGAACACCCGCGAGGAGTGGTGAGTGTTCGTCATGGACGCGGTATTCGTCAACTGGAGATGTTGGCTGCATGATTTGGCAGTGATTAAAAGAGACCAATAATCAGGATTATGGATTTAAATCACGGATGAACATCGAGATGACTTAAAAGACGAGGTACCATAGTCACCATGCATGGACGATAGCCACACCGCAACCCCCCGTGCAAGTGGTCTAGTCTGCTCCCCACAAGGTTTCGGAGGTCCGGACTCCGTGTTTTTTGGTCCATATGTTAGTTCTCATCCAGGATGATCAAGTCAGGGGGAGTTCTTCATCCACATCAGTGCCGAGCACGAATTTTTAATGCAACCATCTCGTCCTATGAGGGTGTGTGAGAGGGGACAAATGGATTGTCCACCAGGCTCCCCTCGCAACATCCACCCCAAAGGTGAATCACTCGCCTGTCCCGTGCCGAATTGAGCTTAAGCAGAAGATGTGATGGACCGAACGGTAGCGTGAGGCCCGACGACCCGTAAAGGACTTGACTGCGGCTTATCAAGCTGTCAATATTGATCCTTTCTCAACTTCATCATACCTACAAGCAACTAAGTCCACCACCACCCGGGTTCTTTGTTTCAACCACAGTCAAACAGACGGGATGATATCGCGTCGTTTCTTTTTGGCATTATCGCTAATCACATGCGGTGTCGCTCGAACTCCAGCCATTACATATCATCAACATCATGACCAGATACCGCGTGGCTCTCTGACGATAACTATGCAAGCTTCCAAAGATCTTGACATGGCGCCTTTGCGCTACAGTCTGGCGCCGTTGCCTCAGACTGGCAACACCAACCAAGGAGATAAGGTACAGACAGAGCAGCTCGGTTCAATTTCGCCTCCAAGTTCTAACTGTCTTTTGGCGTAGGAAGTCAACATCGAAGGCGTCATGGTATCCGTCCAGAGGTCAAAAGTCGATTCCTTTACTAGTCCAGGATCAGTGGCGTACTTGTCCTGCGATATCGACCCGACCAGTTCGAGCCCCAGCACATTGCTCAACAAGGTGCTTGATTCTGAACCGGACGCCATCGTCTTGTATACCACTTCAGGAGAATGGTGTTGGTTCGAAGGACAGACCGCCGTTGGCAAAAATATTCACCACTGTGAACGCAAGCGACGCTCGAAGCAGTATCTCTTACCTTGACGAAGCTATCAAGCTCTCGGCTGAGGTTCAGGTATCTGTTACGGGAAACCTGGACTCTCTGGACCAACTTGGTGAAGGTGAAAGAGGAGAAACTGGTATAGGTGATAAGGTTGTGGTCGTCGTATCCAGCATTGGCGGATCACTATTCGGCTTATTTGTCCTGAGCACTGTCGCGGGTGCTATCCGCGCGTACCGACATCCAGAACGATACGGACCACGAGACGAGGAAGATGGGCACTCTTCACAGACTCGAATCCAAGGACTCGCTCGAGCCGTCTTGGATACATTTCCCGTGGTACAGTTCGCTCACAGAGGGGCCTCCACGACTGCAAGCGCCGATCTGGAGCTACAGCCAAGAGAAGCACGCAAGGACTCTGCACACCGTACTGGTGCCCTTCCAGCCGAGTCTGAACCTCCCGCTTGCACTATCTGCACCGAAGACTTTTCCGCACAGGAAGAGGTGCGGATATTGCCTTGCAAGCACGAGTTTCACACCAGCTGCATCGATCCTTGGCTTGTCCAACAATCAACCAAATGCCCTTTATGGTACGTTATCAGCCCCTTGTTCAATTTGCCTCTGAGTTGGATTACTAACAGAGCCACTCTTCAATCAACAGTCGATCCGACTTTGGCCCCATAGATGCCTCCAATCGAGCTCAGGACCGGGTGTCCAACAGAGAAGAACAATTGTTAGAGCGACGGCAGGCTTTGATGCTTCGGTTCGTCGTTCTATGAGGGTAAACTTGGATCGAAGTTAGGGCTTTACAAACTGAACTATCCGGCTTGGAGGATCTGCATCATCGTGTCTCACATTGGCGAGAGAGGGTGGAAGGAATGGAGAAACATATCCCTCGATGTTACCAAAGTGTCACGCCAGATTGCTGATGGCGTCTCCGCGAGCCGCATGAGGACCCGAGCTACTCCATAGTTACTGCACTAAGCTTCTACGTTTGAAGTGGGTCACAGAGTCGAGGAGTCGTGATTGACGCACAGTTCCGTGTGGGAATGGCTTGACCTTGCACCACGGAGGCCGCGTCTCCGATTACTCAGCAGATACGGAAGGTACTACGTATGTTTGGTCTCGGAGACAACTCTCCGCTTAGTTATCTCGTCAGCAGCAGACAGGATGTTGGTACGGGCACTTGTAATCCCAGAGCAAATGCCCCTTTGAGCTACCAATAGGAGGGAGATAAATAATCTGATAGTGGCTCATATTCAAGACACTCTTGATGAGATTAACAGCCAAGGTGGCAAATCAACCCTCCTCCGTTTCCTTGACTCACTCACATTCGCTACAGGAATAAGGTTATTTCAAGCGACCTTTTCCACTCCGCCTGATCATGTGACTTTCCTTGATTCAGACAAGAGTCTTGGCGATGTGACCTTGAGGACATTATCAAGCGTAACTCCAGTCGCCTTAGATGACATAGCCCCGAAGTTAGGACCCGAGGGGCTGTGTATATAGACTTGTATATCATAACATTCATGAACATCAAGAGTGTCCTTCGTGAGATTTTTTCCGCTTCGGTCTCGTCTCTTCCCTTGACGGCAGCCCTGTTGCGGTGTCAAAGGCATACTCTCTTCGTCTGATCCAAGAGAGGTTTCTCATTATGCCAATTATTCAGCTCCGTTTCAGAGCCGCGGGGATACAGAAGGGTTGATAAAGTACCCGAGATCTGATTTCGAGAAATTGAAACCGGGAATGAAACGTAAGGTTATAATTCTCTCTCGTGCTTTCCCTACTTGCGACATCAAGAGTCCACGATCTTAATTAGGTACTTAACTTTATCAGCGTGGAACATGTAGGGCATCAGTTTCATGGCCATTTTGCCAGTATTAGACATTAACTCATCATTTAGATATCTATGGGAAAAGGTGCACTCGGTGGCCGATCCAACCCGTCATCTCGCGGTGCTGGCTGAAACAGTAAACTCGACCTCTTTGGTGATCCCATCATTTCGCGAAGGTATAATCTCATCTGAACTGGCTTCTCCAGCATGTATGAAGATGTTGCGATCATGAACACTCTGATTCCTGGTACCAGACTTTAGTGACCGTCCGTTATGACTCCTCCAGCCTGATCCCCCTTGATCTCCAAGCATGATGCTTCCAGGCTCTGGACCTCCCTTATACTTTGTGCTCGTGTTGTTTGAGGATAGTAGGGAGCCAAATAGGGGCTTGAGCTTTTGTCGCATCCATCCCCATGTGCTTGGCAAGTTGGATGTGACGACGGCGACGAATGACTCTCGGACGGCCCATGAGGATCCTTCTTGAGGTCCAGTACGAGGATTCTGGAAAGGAGTCAGCCTAAGTAGTGCATAGTTTCAGTAACAACCAGGGCGTACCTTGAGAATAAGAATGCATCGCAGCAGACCAGCGACCATGACAAAGATTCCACCAGAGAAGAGTACCACGAGGCCATACTTTTTGACCGTTGGAATGCGAGCACCCCATAACATTGGAATTGGAATGAGAAGGAGATACGTGTCAGTGACGATGTTGAGAACGACTATAATGAAGATGTAGAGCTTTGAAGATGCGGCTTGGCAGAGGTCTGGTGCTGGTCAGCATGTGTGGCCTTGACAACAAGACTTGGGTGAGGATGTCGTACTTCCTGGGTCAGGATTAATCTGCCAAAAGTGGCTGAACGGATGACAGCTGAACAAGATGCAGCAGATGATGACGATGTAAGTCGTGATGATAAGGCCAAAGCCAATGTGAATACGGATCTTGTAATTTGCAAGTCCGGCCTGGGGTCATCAGCACTCCAGCGTATTCCAGATGCAAGTAAACCTACCGTGAGTCGAAAGTAGAATGCGCACAGCGCACTCTTGATGACCCATAGAACAGAAGCGTACATAGCCCAACCAGCAACCTGGATCTTAGATCCGCCAACCCTATGGTAAGCTTGGTCAACTGGGTCCTCCCGTTCGAATCAAGGACCACACTAACCTCCACGCATATTCTTCACTATCGGGGGATAAAGACGCTCGCTCCTCGTCCATCATGGCACTGTTGGTATATCCATGGTACTTTGCGCTGACCGTATACGCGAGGGCCGTCTCGATCGAGTAGGGTATAATCGCCAGCAACATCAGATAATCGTCGGCCTCAAAGTTGCGGATGCCGACTTGTCGGATACGGGCGTATGTTCGGAGTATGATGACCATTATACCCACCGAGAGGAGGGTGAAGGCCTCTGCGGCAAACGACGTAATGTCTCTAGCCATGGCGGGAAATAATATGATGCAGAATCGGGAGCACGCGCAAGATGCATGGGAGCAGCCTCTTTAACATCATCTCCCAACTCATGCTTACGGTCACCCACCTTCAGGGCTCATCCAGGTAAACATCAACATGGACCATCTTGGCTGTCCCCGCAAGAGTCCACCATCACTGAGACGCCAATCGTTCTACTCGCCCAAATCTTGACCGGCAATGATGCACGGCAGGATGTTGATGAACCCCTGTGACGGGAATAAGCCGTCCGGCCCAGCGAGAGGGAGATCGACATTGTGCTAACCCGCTATCTGCAAGGCACGAGTCATTCATCGTCAAAGCGTTCCATGCTAAATCCCTGCTCACGGTCTTGAGAAAAACGTGGTCGCGAGTAAGGTGTGTTTCTTCTCCATGCTGTCTAACCAACAGATTCCCTGCCTTGCCAATGGGAATGGCTCCCTCGTGGCATGTCATTTGAGGCCGGAAACACGCCACGTGGACGTACGGTTACTACCAATCCGGATGTAGCATCGAGCGTGAACTTAACAAGAGCCTCAAGCACGGGAGCCTCATTAAAAAGGACGACAGTGTCACTGTCAAAGATGGCTAGCGAATCTCGGCAGACGTTTTCCCCTCGTAGCGAGGACTTTGCCGGGCGGGATCTGTTCCGTCAAGCAGCTAAAACTCAGGGGGTCTCCCTCCTGTGGAGTGAAAAGCATATCCATGGCTGGCCCTGGTAGAGAGCGCTTCGCCTGTGGCGTGATGGATCCTCATCATCCACTCTGCACTCTTTTTGTTTATCTCTATCCATGGTTCAGGGGTTTTTCCTCCTTCAGGCTCACGTTTCGGTCGACATCCGAGTCATGGTGTGCTCAGCAGGACAAAAACGGAAAGATCCCCCATCCCCACGAACCCCATAGGATTTGTCACTTACGAGATCGCAGGGTTTTTTGCTTTTTGTTTCCGGAGAGCCAAGGATCTAGCTATTCGTTAGTGTGAGAGACTACGCCGCATTCATCTGTGCAGAGTCCCGCCAGTCTTATCTCGCGATCAGGCTTCAGGGTCGTGGCAGATGAAGCACCCTAGGCGTCAGATCATGGGCCAGTGGTAAGGTAGCCCTATTCCAAGGGGCTCTAGGGCATAATGACGTTAGGTCATTGCGGTGTTCCACCCACGCGGATACTTGTTACCCGCTGAGGAGCCGCATCCGCAGTGTCGATCAACATTGAGGAGTGTCAACAGGGGTCTTGCCACTTTCATGTCAACATTTGTAAGCGTTTATATGTAGACTGCAAGTCCTCTGAGCGCTACTTCAGACTTTCGACGTGTTGATATTGTACTTGGGTCCAAGCTCTCGTCCTCCTTGTCACGGAGGTCGTTAGAGATTTGTCGCCATCGTCGCAGCCACACCACACAAGGAAGACTCAGTGTAGTTCAGGTGTCATCCTCCGTCTTCTTTCGTGCCGCGTAGGTCAAGCACATGCCTTGTAAAATTCCCTTGGGTCGCTTCAAACCCTTGCAGCCAAATCTAATGCGCGAAAAGGTCGAGCTTCGCGGTACGTGATCGACAGCCATTAAGCAGATATAGATAGCTAAAAACGCACTGAGCCAGGCTACCGGAATCAAATTCAACCAAATTAATATGAAACTACTGTTTTGCACGGCTTGTCGTAGAATCGTCAGACCTGGTTGCTAACTTCATGTTCACCAATGTGTGAGGTTACCCTACACCTGACAGCCAAAAACGTCGCGATCCGGGTCTTCACACCTCCTAGACTTAGGACCAGATATCGTATTTAGGTATGAAAATTCCAATTAAGGGCGTATGGGCTTACCTATAGTACTTTTGGATAAAACACGCCTGTTGATCAAAGTGCAATTTCTCAAGTGCGTTTGACAAGTTGGACTCTCAGTCCCGAGCTAGCGCCATCACGAGGAGGTGACTTTGCCTAAGACCCGGAAACTACTATGAGAACATTTGGTTTGGCTTCAGTAGTCCAGAAGTTATCGTGTAACATAAACTCGCCTACGTTGCTGTCGTTATGGACAACATCATGGAGGTGGCCCATGTTCAGGGAATGAAGGGTATGAACAATAAGAGGTCACGGAATAGTTCATTTTTGGGCATTTTGCATTAGGCGCTAAAACGTATAGGTAGGCGAGTGTTCTCGGTGAATCAGGTTGACGACGAGTGACTGCTTTTGCTCAGCGTTACTATTGCCACCTCAATTTCGGTTATCATTGAGAGCACAAAGTGACAAGGCTGACAGTTCCTAACAAAAATGGAGCATGAACAACCGAGGTAGAGGGTCCGTTTGCCTCGGAGATGTTGAAAAAAGGATCTCTGACCTCACTGTCATTTCCTAGTAGACAATGTGATTGGACCTTAAACCCCGTATCTCAATCCGCTTCGAACCATGGGGAAGTCATGAAGCAGCCTGCACCAGAGGGTTGAAACATGAACTCCAGATTAGAGGCGTTCAATAGGTAGATGAGGGCATTGCGACAAGTCCTTTTTGGGGTGAACTGAAGAACTCACTTGAAGTTCCAGTTGATCCGGACTACTAACCCTCGTGAAATGTCACTTAGTGGGCATATGCACAACAGCTTATTCATGAAACGAGTTGCTCAGGGAAAGACAAGCTGTCAAGTCAAGTCTGTGGATTCAGTTTTAAAAAAACCGCTTTAGGAAGTCGCCGATTTGGCCAGCAAAACCATTAGGCATAATTGCAAGCGAGGTAATTTGCCCCGTTGGATCAGACAATGCGCAGTAAATCCTACCTAAATTGTGCCAAGATCAGGTGCTGTGCTGTTAAGACGGTTCAACGGCACAAAAGATCATTACAAAGACCTTGTAAAACAGGGATCTCTCGGAATTCGACCACTTGGAGTTGAGCATTCTCCCCACTTGTTGGTTGCAGCACGGCGTAGTCCAATCATGAAAACTCTTGGCAATTGATCCCCTGATGACAACTGGCGAATTACTCTGGAGCATTGCCTCGCCTGAGGCGCCCCTGAAAGAACGAAACGGTGCCCAGAGTTTGCCTTGTTGGGCTGTTTTCAAGCGATGTACGAGTATATGTCCCGGTACAATTCCACATTTCCCTTGCAACGCCACGTTCCACATGGCGTAGATCAACTTGTCAAGATGTATCTCCAACGAATCGGCGTCATAGTCGCCTTGTTCTGCTTCTCCCTTGGTGAGCATGTATCAAGCACTTTCAAAACTCTATTGAACTGACTTTTTCTTTAGAAGCCGTTTGGGCGGCGGGATGCACCAATGTCACAATAACAAACCAGGATAGCGCTGATGAAATTCGGAAGAATTGCAAAACCATCGAGGGATACCTGACTTTTGGCGACGAACTCGAAGAGGACATTAACCTCGATGGTGTCGAATTCATCAACGGGGATATTACCTACACGGGCGATTCTGAATGGGGGAATGCAACGGAAATCGGTGGACCGTATCCCACAACGTACAAGCCATTTACTATCGAATGTCCAACTCTTAAGAAGGTCAACGGCTACATCTACTTTATGGCGTTCGGGGGCCTTTCGGAGTTCCTTCTTCCCAAGCTCACTAGAGTCGAAGAGGGTTTTACAATGCAGCGAATGCACTACCTCAAAAAACTCGACATTACAAAGCTCACGCACCTGGGTGCTTTCACTATTGAAGCGAATCACCTCACCGAGCTGAAACACGAGGGTCTAAGAGGTTTCACAGACGGCGCCTTTTCGAAAAGCCTTCGGTTCTGGGGCGTTAGGATCGAATCTTTCGATAGCTGGTACAAGTATCCCCTCACAGTCATCGGTCGAGATCCAGAGTATGATGACTCAAGCTCATATGGACCCGTTCACATGACCGCCAACTCCCTCCCGAAACTCAAGAGTGTCACAATAGGATACGCAAACACGAGCAAAATCTGGGTCGATTCGAACAAAACCGAGTTGACTCTCGGCAGCTCAGAGACAGAAAAAGATGAACATTGGGATGCTGCAGCTTGAGGGTCCACTTACCAAGATTACGCGCGCATCCAACGTCAAGGAGCTCAATGTCCGCCGGCTCCATTTTGTGGGATCTGCTTTGGAGGAGATTGACTTGACCATGTTTGACAAGATCCAAAACCTCACGATTGACCGCCACCCAAACCTGCAGAGGATTCGAATGCCGGCCAAGGCGGTTGACTGGGAGGACATGACGATCGATATTGGTTACAACCGAAACCTCACCCTGATATCAGAGTATCGCGATCCAGAGAATAAGAAAGACAGGTTCTGGTACTGGCCGAAAGGAAATATCAGTAGGATCAGCATCACCGGTAACCCTCTCTCCACCGGATTCTTGTAAGTTTTTCCCTCATCTTCTGATTTCTTGACATATCTAACGCCTGTGTGTTTTTAGTGATTCATTCTTGGCGGCTCGCAACGGCTCGAATCCGCCCAAGGTCTTGAACTCTTTCTACTTGGCGCAGGCTGGAGCCCAATATTCAGAACCGATGGGATTCAACTGCACACCTTTCGAGGAGCTTTATAACAAGTCGGTCCTACCTGAAAAGTATGAATGCTTGAATTACAACTCTCTGTCTTCTGCGAGCCATGTCTGGATGAGCTGGGGTGTTGTTGGAGTAGCGTTTCTGTCAAGTGTTTTCTTTTTATCCTAGGTAATGGGAAATATGTATTAATATGAGTCTATTGCGACAATTGGGACTATTCGGTCTTACGATTCGGTTCCCGTATTGAGCCCCTCGTGAAACAATATCCACAGGCCGAAGAAAACCTAGGCTCTTTTGCTTTGGGGCATTCCTAAACCCACAGATCTATTTGAAATGGTACCTGAGCTACTGCTGAAACACTCATTCCTATAGAAACACACGGCTAGGGCTGAAGCACGTCTACCTACGAATCAAAAGGCATGACATTAAAGCCGCGATTGATCTAGTTGGTGCTGTATCTCAATTAAGCCTCTCAAGCAAGAATGTCCGACCAAGATCGGATAAGATTGTCCCTGCAGCAACAACGTTGGCGTTCCCCTGGAATGAGGCTGAACGCCCTTGATGTCAATGCCTCCCGCGTACAGACAATGGAAGCCAAACTCAATGTTCCCAGCCAAGCCCCTTGCCACTGTATTTTAGTATTAAGCAATCATGATTCCTCGGTGTGACGACCTTTGTTTCATCATCCGCTTGACCAAACCCATGGCCCAACATGCTCCGCCTCATTCTAGTCCTCCTCTTTAGCTTCGCAATTGGTAAGAACTTCCACAATGTCCCTAGCAGGGACTAACTCTGACAGGTCCTGCATTGGGTGTGACCACCAGATCGCCCACTTTGATCTGTGACCAATGGTGTTCCAGCAAGTTTCCTGCATCAGCCGCCCGAAGAACATGCATAAGAGATGCCAAAAATTGGAAAGGGGTCTGTTACACATGCGGACCCAAGGCTGGCACTACTACCAAGACGCTATGCGGCAACAGCTGTGTTGACTTGAAGAAGGACAGAAATAACTGCGGAGCATGCCGCAATGTCGTAAGTGTCTTCTCCACCTCGTGAAGGTTTGCAAGATCTGATCAATCTTCGAATATCTTTAGTGCAAAAAGTATCAGTCTTGTGATCAGGGCTCTTGCGTCTGCTTAGCCGGATTAACCCTGTGTGGCGACTCTTGCAGGAATCTTTTAACAGACAAGAACAACTGCGGCTCCTGTCGCAACAAAGTATGTTCAACCCTTATCCTTCTTGTTATATCATCTTACCCTAGCTGTAGTGCTCTGGCGGAATGATCTGTTCTGCAGGTACCTGCGTCTGCCCAGCCGGCATGACCTCTTGCAGTGGCGTATGCAAGAACCTTTCAAAGGACAAGAAGAATTGCGGTTACTGTGACCTTGCGGTAAGCCAAGCTCTTCATAACCCTGTTTTATCTTCTCACCCTCGTATATAGTGCTATGGCGAGGCGGTTTGCTTCGGAGGCTCCTGCGGTTGTCGTGGAGGTAAAACCCTGTGCAGTGGCCGATGCCTTGACCTCAGTGCCGACCCAAATAACTGCGGATACTGTAACCACCAGGTATCCTCCTTCTTCTTCATTGATTGTCACTTTGGCCCTACTGACAAATGCTTCAGTGTGAAGGTGGATCTTGTGTCAAGGGTGCCTGTGTCTGTCCCGCTGGCACCGGTCTCTGCGAGAACAGATGCTACAACTTCAATACCGACAGCTTAAACTGTGGGCAATGCTACAAAAGCGTCCGATTCTCTTCCCTTCCGGAAACACTGTTACTTTTTCTAACTCGCGTGTCTTGCAGTGTCCGTACGGCGCCACTTGCGTTGGAGGCGCTTGCCAGTGCCCTGCTGGCCAGGCCATTTGCGGTTTCTTTTTCTGCATGGATTTGCAGAATAGCAACTTGGATTGCGGGAGATGCGGCAATATGGTACGTGTCTCTCCTTTCCCTTCAGTCATCGTCTTGATTGTCTCACGTCTTATAGTGTACGGGTGGAACCACTTGCGTTGGAGGTAGCTGCCAGTGTCCTGACAACAGAAAGCTCTGCGATGGCTACTGTGTCTATGCTGATCGCGACCCGACCAATTGCGGAACCTGTGGAAACAAGGTAGGTCTACACCCCGCCTCCGACTTCCTTGATCTAATACTTCACAGTGCCCAGATAATGGCTGGTGCAGCGGAGGTGTCTGCAAATGTAGCCCCGGCCAAACAATATGCGGCAAATCGTGTAGAGGCCTTGACTATGATGACAACAACTGCGGAGCCTGTGGTAGAGTAGTATGTTTCCACCCTTTCCCTACCTATACTTTGTGTCTTCTGAACTGATACTCTTTAGTGCCCAAATGACGGACGATGCGCTGAGGGCTTTTGTGACGGCGATGTATGTCCCCAAGGTGGGATAAGGTGCGCAGGTCGATGTATCGATTCTGATAATGATCCTCTGAACTGCGGACGATGTCGCAATATTGTATGTCTCCGAAATTGCCACCTTCTGCCCTGGCTTTCCTGGTTCTTCTACTGGGATCGGTCAAAGACAAAGTACATCCAAAGTTACTTCCGGACTTGTGCTGATTTATGACTAGTGCGACAGCAACAGCTGCGTAGGAGGGCAATGCCAGTGATTAGCGGGCTGTAAGTCAATGTGTTTCTCTCTTACCGCAGGGTCTGACTATACAATAGCACACTGCCGACGTCAACCAATACTCTTGCGGGAGAAGTTAATACAAGCAGTTTATAGACAAGTTCCATGGAGAATTTCTTAGAGAACACGGGCGCATGGATAGAGAAAAAAGGACAGCGCAAATATAACTTTCCGTCAAAATTCGAGCGTGATCTTGTTTATGGTGGGTAGCCCCCCCGCGTCTAGACAACTAACTGCCTGCATTCCGTCTATTGGCAATAGTCACAGCCACGCTGCATATGGTTCGCGTATCGAGTGCGCCAAGCCGCTCTGGGTCAGAACTTAAGTCTGGGCCTTCGGGAATCAGGTCTAGATCATAACAATATTGCCCACAGAGATGTCCAGATACAGATCTCTGTTTCACCCGTGGCTAGCTGTCGTTTTTTAGGCCGCGTCAATTACCTGAGCTGGAGAGGGGTTGGCTAAAGCCTAGAGCTGTATAAAAGCATGGCCATCTCCACGCCCATGCCTCGGCGATGATCATCTTTATCTTCCCTATTTCTCGTAGCTGTATTATTCATTTCGCCGAAAATGTCTCTTCCCTCCACTGCTCCTGACCGGGCAGCAATCTGGACGCTGTCGGACCCTGGAACGTCTCAACCCGTCGAGTCAACCGTGTTGCCTGACGATGGCAGTCGAAGGGACGAGTCCATTTTCTACCCTGATAACAGGATCCCAGTCAATCGTGCCGATTTCCAGGATGGTGGAAAGTACCGCTGTAGGTAATACAGTTGGAGTGAGACAAGCACATACGCAACTAACAGTTTGATTCCAGCCATCGTTAAGATCCAAAGTAGATTTGAGGACAAACAAATGGGTGAATCCATCTGGAAGATGGGCACCGGCTGGCTCATCTGCGATGACATTATCGTAACCGGAGGTGATGTTGTGTACGATCGGAGATTTAAACTCGGAGAGTGCACGCAGATGAAGTGCTACATCGGCTACAACGGACGTGATTCAGTCAACTCCCCCCAGGTGCAGAGTCGACATGGCGTCAACGTCGCCACGACGGCCGATTGGGTCCAGACGAATCAGAATCGCACGCGCGACGTGGCGTTTATAAAGGTGAATCGTCCATTTGAGGGAGACCTTGGCAAATTCAAGTTCGAGGCTACGCCCTTGTCAGGCGATGGTATCAATCTCGGAGTTGTCGGGTATCCTGGTGACAAGACCTTCAATAATGAGCGAGGCGGGCAGATGTACGCTGAGTTTGCCAAAACCAGCTACGACCTCAAAATGAGTCCTTATAACTTGATCGAGTATCAAGTCTCTACATTCGGAGGTAAGTTTGCCATTTAAATAGTTGATCATTTCTGACCGTCATATTAGGTCAAAATGGTGCTCCTATTTTGCGAAAGGATGGTGGACAGATTGTTTCTATTGGCACTCACTGCTACGGTGACAGTGAGCACTGTAACTCGGGCACATCTATCGACAACAAGTACGGAAACAACTATGATGGCTATGTCGGCCTGTTTAATGACCCGTCAACCTTTGAGAGTCAAGTCAACTTTGTCAAGGTGCCGCCTCAGTAAACGCGAGTACCACGCCAGAGTTTTCATAAAGAGGGGATATAATGAGAGCATTGACCCGAGAAGTAGATAGCATGGTTTTCTTTGAAAACAAGACATTAAATAACAAGGTGCTGCTTTCGCCCGGAGCTAGGCATATTCTATTACTATTATTTGGTTGCATGGCTACAACGCATCAATTAACTTGACTTGAATGTCCGTACTTTACTTCACTAGCACGCATGTAACCCTGTTTAAATCGAGTTGAGAGAGAAATTGGGTAATGGGACGGTAGTCCGACTGTCCGTGTGTCGTTTAGCAAGTAGGTGGAGTTGAGAAAGACTGTTTGGCCCTACTTGGAATCCCGGTTCCGACTTATGATTCCCACGGAGAACGCCGAAAAAAACAACCCGGGCCTGGATTCCCCCAGCCTAGCCCGCCAGCCAACCTATGACGGGTTATTGTATCGCCCAGAACGCCAAAGTGCACGAGAATACCCCTTTTGAGCCACTGCCGAACCATCGAGTTACTAGCTAACCCCTGGGTAAATCACATATTGTCCCGTCTGACGAGCCAGCTGATTCCAGCAGCACTTAGGAGAGACATCACCAGGCTTCCACTTTCTCAAAGTCCGTCTCCACGTCCTAACACAATCCAACAATAGCGACAATGGTTACTCGCTCTGTCATTAGACACGTGAGTCTCGTGCTGGCTTTGGAATTTGCCTTGTCAAGCCCGTCCGCCTTCTGTCAATGGTCAAGCAATCATGTATTCTGCTTATCTTTGAACAAACTTTTACCATTCTTTAAAGCGGCGATCATGGGGTATATTATGTCACGAAATCTTATGCCTCCTCCATATGGACCGCCTGATATATGTGCGTATTCTCAATCCTTCAAGTACATCGTCGCTAATCATGCTCTATTTCCTTGCGTAGGCACTCAACAGAACAAAGAAACCACCGAGCAAATTGTTTGTAATGTCCGTAACATTGGACCAGAACTCTGAGTTTGCTGCTTTCTCGGATGCGGCATGTGCTTCTTCAAGTTTAGACCTGAGCCGTTCATTTTCGTGATTAAACTTTTTTTCTAGCTCCTCCTTTTCCTTTTCAAACACCATCTGAAGCATTTGGACCTGAGATTGCATCCGTTGCCTGTCACGCGAGGCGACGCGCTCGCGCTCTCGAAGACTAGACTGGTTCCGCTTTACCTCGGCAAGCTGATTGTCTAGCTTATGGCGAATCTCGTCGAGCTCAGATTTGTTGCGCTGGTCATTCTCATGGATAGCAATCTCCATCTCCTTGCGGACTTCGCGAAGATCGGTCTCATATCGGTGCTGAAGGTCGAGCAGCTCCTTGTTCAACTCGCTGCCAGCAGCTGTGTCAATGAGGGCTTTTCCTTGATCAACGAGCTCATGCTGGATATCGAGAACTACTGGAGGCTTGTTGATGAGGGCGTCGACGAGGGCGAGAGCCGACTCGCGCTCGCCTGTGTGGCGCATCATGGCCGCCCCTTTATCGGTGAGGTCCTTCCAAAATTTGTCTCGGAGGTCCGCTTCCCGACGAGTGCCCTCTTCTGGAGACACACGAGACCAATGGGTAGATGAGAGGATGACGTTAGAAAGAGAATCGTCGCCCACAAGCTTCCTGAACATGCGGAGGCTTAGGCGGGCTGAGCCCTCCATGCGGGGGTTGGAAATTGCATGTAGATAAATGATGCCAGAGAGCTGGAAGCCGTGGCTATAGCTCTCGGAAAGGAAGGAAGAAATGGAATTGAGAATCTGTGTCTCGGAGCGATATGTGTCGTTGAAGCCCGGAGAGTCAAGTAGAGTCAACTTGACACCTTTGTAATCCATCCTTATAGCGGTGACAGTTTCGGTACCTTCAGACGGTTATTTCACGATTACCTAGAGCACATGGCCTCTCTCTGGGGATGTACGTACAAGCTTCAAGGCCGCTTCCCACTTCTACGTCTTGACCAGAGATCAGCTTAATGAGTGAGCTTTTGCCAGAGCCCGTGTTACCCATTACAGCGATGACGACTTCGAGGTTACCCGCCGCATTTCGTCCCTGTCCATCGACAAGGGGAATAGCCACGTAGTCTTCCTCATTTTCGCTCGCCATCGCCCTATCTGAGCCTGGAGTCGTCAACATGGTGCCGGTAGGCTGTTCGTTCAACTGCGGGCTCTGAGGATATGGTTACGGGGATGGGAGACTTCCATCATTACCACAGCTTTTTATGTCCTAAATTGCCAATGATTCACTTGCGTCTTGGAAGCTGGTTCGCCATGGTTCGCCATGGTTCGCCATGGTTCGCCATGGTTCGCCTCAGGCTCTCTGGTATATAAATGGACATGTTGGTCGGCAGGCCCGTAGAATGCGGCTTACTCCTGCAAGATTCCGGGCGGCTATGTCATGACATGACAGATCAATAACGAAGCATCAGAGGGGAGCCAAGAGCGGTGCATGGTGGCTGCATAATATTGACGGTGAAATGTAACCGAGGTGCCCCAGATAATGTGATTGGATGGTGCAGGTCGTCACGGAGGCGGGACAAGGTCTTTCAGGCTGGCGCGAAGGTGAGACGCCAAGACACAGTGACTTTACCCCTAAGTACATAGTATGGACTGAGACTTTTTCTTTTTTCTCTTTGCTTTAGGGGGGCTGTGCTATGCAGCCGCTCTTTGGAAATTACGCGTCTGTCTCATAATTCCGTCTTGATCTCCAAAGGGATCGGCCTTAGCAGGGGGGCACGCTGTCTAGAAGCGACGGTGAGGCTTCGGAGGCCGAGCTTGAAAAAGAAGCTATGAAGTTGAAATCTGTAATGAATTGGATATCTTGAGGCTAGCTCTGGTTAATCCTGACACAAAGTGGAGATATAAACGTATTTCCAGGCTTCATCTATTGGAGAAAAGTTGCACTTCATGTACGTATTCTACATCTCCAATCTACAGATCAAGGCTATACAGATAGAAGACATCAATTCACAGATATAAATTAAACTGACTATCTTGGCGCGTTCCCTTGCGGTTAAATCATCAAAGCGAACTCTCGCTCGGGACATGGATGAACTAACCCCTTCCTATAGAGGAGTCCTAGGTCCTCCGTACCCATAATCAATGTCAAGGTCTTCGGCCGAGTGTGGTGTATCCCACGTGCGGGATCTGTTGTAAGTTGTCTGCTTGATCGACCTCTCTCGCCTTGGCTTTGGGACGATGTCTTGGCTTCCGCTGCAGTCCATTCCATGGTCGCTACGAGCAATCTTTGCTGGTGGGTGATAGAAATGCTGATCAGGAACTTCCGGGGGGATGTTCTCGATCTGCTCGTCCATTAAATGAATCTTGGCCGGAATCCAGACCGTCCAACTATCCCAGTGTTCTCCATCGTCACTGCCATACTTCAGCAGTCCAGGAAATAGCACAAGTGCTACCTTGCCTTTGACGATTGTTTTGCCTCCATCAGGCGGGGATCTAAGTTCAATGCGAGACCCCATGGTAGACACTGAAATGTACCCGTCGCCATCGACATGTTCGTGAAGCCAGCCTTTGTTCATGGGAACTAGACCGGATAGCGACTGGCCAAGTTCTTTGCCGATGTCTACTGCGAGACGGATTGATCTCCGTAGTTTCGAGTAAGGTTCTTGACCATAAAACTCAAGTCTTAGTGCTTTAGATACCATGAAGATGATATCGTCGATACACTGTTCGCGGGCTATCTCCTTCTCGTGCTTGGAGCCAAACTCATCGCTGAGGTCGTACATTTTTAGGCACGCAGACTGCCACATCTTTGCCGCCTTCTGATTCACTGTTTGGAATATGTTAGTGAGGCGGATCTGCAGCAGAAGGGTTGGGAAAACACGGATGTACTTTGTGATGAGCGATCGCTTGACATCATGGCGTAGATTTTCGAATTCATAGTGTTTCGAAACTCGAGAGTGCATGATATCAATGGGTTCAGAATTGCCTGCTCAACTATGATGTTGGATGCAATAGCCGCAAAAAGATCACTCATAGTGATCGGGAACTCTTGACGTGATTGCGGTGTTGAATCCTCGTTCTCGATGAGTTCTCGAGCGTTTTCAAGCACTAGAATTTTGTCCAACTGCTCTCCTAACGCCGAAACATTGGTTTTTGACTCTGAGTCTTTCTGGACCATTCGACTCCATGCTATGATCTCGTGACGAATGTTCCGGAGATGTAGTTGCAGCTTGTCATGAGAAGTTCTAGCTTCCGCATGATAGGACCTGAAGTCTTGACCCTGCTGGAGAGATTTGACCTCAGATTCGAGCCTCCGAACCTCATCTTGCAGTGTTCTAATGGTCTTCTTTAGAGCATCTGATTCCGACTCGTAACGCGATACCGCCTCGATCCGAGGTGTACCGGAGGCTTGTCCCTGAGATCCGTCCCTGTTCATGGCTAAGCAATACAGAAAGAAATGGCTAATGGCCAAGACAAAAAGTACAACATACCAAGATTGCACGGGAGATACGGGTATTCCGGCTGAGGATACGCCCTTGTCATGGGATGGGTTTTGTCTCCCGAAAGAGGATGGCAAATATCTTGTGATGCCCATGAATGAGGAGTTGTTCGTTTGGTTGTGATTGTTGTCCATCCTCGACATTGTCCATAGAGACAGTGTCGTGAACTGGTTGAGAATGAACAGGATAGGTGAAGCAATAGTATAAAATAAACGCTTCACCATGCGAAGAATGCCAGGACAAGCCGAATCAGAATCCATGGGTTATCCTGACAGGTTAGGACTGTTAGCTGAGGAAGACTTTGAGCGCATATGATCCCCTCATCCATTGCGGCTGACACACCAAACCCCAAACTAGTCTAATTGCAGCAACAAGTTTTAGGGCCTCACATTAGTGTTGTTGCCTTGCAGCCAAGTTACCTTTACTTCCTCCACGGAGCCGAATGCTCAGCGGTCTTGGCTTCTATATTTAGAGTCTCAGGCTCTTCTGGGCAGCATTCGCCTTGCATGAGCTTAGTTGGCTGGCCATCCGGCCCAGCGGAGCACATACGATGCGACGCTCACAAAGAGGAGGGCACAGCCAACTCAGTCTCGTGTTTCTTGCCCCCCGCGAGCCGTCCCAACCCCCTTCAAGTCGCGCCACGATTGATTGGCTGCCTCTCCGGAGAGTAGCTCGGTCAGCCCGAGGCAACCAATATTACTGTCAGCCCGCATGTAGCAGCAAGCAAGAAACGCTGATCTGGCCGTCGGTATTGGTTGCACCTTGAAGGACGGTGTTGCCTTGTCCTCTGTGTTCCTAAATGAAGGGTAGAGCCCACCTGATTTGGCTCTTGGTCCGAAAGATCTGGAGAAATACATCTTCCGCACGGTCGTGTCTCAACTGCGTATTTTTGACAATGGTCTTCTTCCCCTTCTAATCTTGAACTCGGTCCTGATATTGCCAATCTGGCGAAATCTAGTACTATGGCTGCGAATCAACCTGTGGAGACAAGTCCATTCTTGGTCGTAGGAGGTATTACAAACGTTCGTGTTCTTGCATATGATGGATCTGACAATATCCTCTACCGATAGTGGACTTCGGAACGACTTACACAGGTGGGAGGCACTCATCTGTGAGCCATCTATGCCGGGACTAATGTGTTGTTCAGGCGTGGCCTACACTTTCTCCGACGAACCCGATCTTAAATCTGTCACTGTCATCCATCAATGGCCTGGGGCTGGAACGCAGACTCGTCCAAAAGTTCCGACCGAGATAAGTTATGGTCCATCAGATGAGAGGCGATGGGGTTGGCAACTTCGGGCAGGATCACCACGTTATGGTGGATTCAAGCTCTTGCTTGACCCTGGAGCTGGCAGTCGGGCATATAACGATGAACATTTGGCTCTGGCCCTGGATCCTGGAAACCGATCCATGCAATTATCTCTCTGTCCCGGGAAATCTGCCACTGATATGGTTTCAGACTACCTGCTCTTGGTCTACGATGAAGTCATGAGATCGTTGCTGAGAAGATTTCCCCATACTCTGAGCACCTTGAAGATCAAGTTTGTCATCACCACACCAGCAATGTGGAGTCCCGCGGCTCAGCACAACACAATGATAGCGGCCCGAGAAGCTGGGTTTGGGAGCCGTCCGCAGGACATTATCGAATCCGTTACGGAGCCGGAGGCGGCAGCTTCGTACGCTCTTAGGGAGTTCAACTCGATCTCAGTGCCGAATTCCGGTGTCAATGTCAACTCTGGGTGGCAGGTTAGTTCCTCCAGAAGTTATTATTTCCTAGCGCTGTGGTTTCAATAACTGATATGCTTTGTCAAGGTCGGGAAACAAGTCATCATGTGTGATGCTGGAGGGGGCACAGTGGTACGAATCACAGTCTACTCGCGTCAAGGATGAGAACTCACTTTGCTTAGGATCTAGTTTCCTATGAAATTGACCAGGTGAGACCGTATCTACGGGTTTCAGAGACCACACGTCCTCGGGGTAAGTTTACAAGGAGCCTGATTTGCCGCCTTGATCCTCACCATAAGCGAAACAACAGGAGGTCTATGTGGAGCAACCTCTCTTGACCAGCGTTTTCTTCAACTCGTGCGGGAGCGACTTGGCCAGCAAGCCCATCTTCTAGATGGAGCTCATTCGGGAAGAGGGAGCCGACTGATGCTTTCCTTCGATGACGCCAAACGGAATTTTGGTTCAAACGACCTCGAAGATGAAGAATTGATCGAACACGGTATACGAGCTCTGTCTCCTGATTCCGACAATGGAATCGATCGGGAGTACATCACTTTGTCACAGTAAGTCTTGACCATACATGGAAAGCCATGTAATTGACCTCAGTAGTGAGGATATGAAATCCATCTTTGATCCTGTAGTGGACACAATTCTGGCTCTTATAGAAGACCTCTTGCGGGAGGCCAGACAAAATAAACCCGACAAGCCTCTAGTGGTGGGTAGGGTCGTTTACCTTCCCCTTCAGCTTGACTTATTGTTTTATGCAGGGTATAATTCTTGTCGGCGGATTTGGAGAGTCCGTCTATCTCTACAGGCGTCTCAACACTTGGGCCACAGCCCAGGACCCGACACTGTTTGTCGCTAGTCCAAAGAATTCGTAAGTGCTACATTTATTCATGGTATTTGGTGGTCCTACAACGTATCTGACCCCCTGTCTGGTTAGATGGGCAGCCATCGCCCAAGGTGCCGTTTGCTATGGGTTGGAAGGCATTGTTCATCGCCGAATCCTACCTTGCCACTGGGGAGTTGAGCTTGCGCATCGTTACAAGGAGGGAATCCATGATCCTGCTTACAACTATGAAGACACATGGGATGGAAATGTATACAACTCTGATACCATAGACTGGTTTGCCAAGATGGTAGGTGCTTGTCGCGCCTCACTCTCACGCATACGCGGGTGTTGCTTACCGACTTCTAGGGTGACGTTTCTGACCGGGAGAATCGAATCAAGGTGCCCTATTGTCATACTACCTATAACAGATATAGGAAACATTCATTAAGCCTTCGGACCTGTCGGTACGACGAGCCGCCAGGGAGTCGGCGCGATTCAAGTGAGTGTCCAACAAACATGATGGAAATACACTCAAATCAACTGACTCAAGCGGGCCAGGGGTTCTTCGCGCCCCTGTCATCACCATCGACCTTTCCACCCTTCCGGCCTCTGCATTCAGCCAGAAAGAGGTGGGGGGCAGCTTTTTGGGGATCGGTAGTCGTACTTACTACAAGGCCGACTTCACACTAGAAATGGTCGTCGGGTCGGCTACCTTCAAGTTTGAGATTCGCCAGAACGGCGTGCTACTTGCGACTGAACATGTAGATCCAAAGTTCGTTGGGGAGTCTAATTAAGACCGGATGATTTCTAGTTAACGTATTGTGCACAGCCAGTTATGTTACTGGAGGTGCTCCTAAGGAAATACATGGGTAGGGAGCTGGTTTCCACTCTCATCATATCTCTTGGGCAGAACATTGAGAACACCATCGATATCCCTTGGCTCAAAGTCCAACATAGAGGATGCCTGGGAAAGTATATCCAACCCGTAATTCTCCTTGATCCAGTAAGAAATCATATCCATGCCAGCGACGGCACCACCACCAGTCCAGATGTTTCCATCAACAACCCACTTCTTGTTGATGGACCAGTTGACATTGGGATAAACTTGCTTCATCAGTTTGAATGCCAGGTTGTTAATAGTGGCATTCTTTCCGTCTAAGACACCTGTTGAGGCGGCAACAGCTGCACCAGTGCAGTTGGTGAAGAGCAACTTTCCAGCGGCGACGTGCTTTCGAAGAAAGTCGGCATGTTTAGGGTGGAGTTTGAAGTTGACAGGGTCAGGACCTCCAATGATGAGAATGTCGAGGTCGGGGCATTCATCCACAGTCGCGGAGGGCACAATGGTGATGTCGCTCGAGAGCAAGTGGACGGGCTCTTTATCGACGCCAATATGGTGAAAGATGAATTCGGGGGCATGGGAAACCGTCTCCTCCTTTGCACCGGTCAAGGGCTGGAGTGCGCTCATGTACTTTTTGTTGCAGGAGTTGAGGAGGTCGATTGGGCCAATGACATCAATGGCCTGGTAATCGAAAAGAAGAGCGCCAATGTGGACGGGAGCCATTTTGTGTTTAGTTATGGAAGTGATAGTGTGAGATGGAAGTTGTGAGGATGAGTGACTTGAGAATGGTAGAGTAAAGTGCTGGAGAGATCTGGATCTTATATAACCTTAAATCTGCATGCACGGCGTATCATGAAACTACAAGACGTATATACCCGGCAAGGCTCGGTGTTTAACCATGTATCCTTACTGGCTCGGTATTTGGTACCTAGACCGGGATTAGCGTCATCAACTCTATGAAAGAAGTGAGGATTGGGGGGATGGGTCTGAGGAATCGGAAGTCGGGTGAATGGGAATGAGAAATAGTCCGTGAGGGTTCGGAGGAATAAAAAGACATCAATGTGAAACACGTAATGGTTAGTGGAGGTTTCCGGATGGCTTCGGATCGTCAACACGACTATGCAGCAGTTCCTTCAAAAGCGCTACATAATCTTGACCCGGTACGTAAAAAACGCCTACTCTCAGTCCTATCAAATAACACCTACTGTTTTCATAACTCGGAGAAGCTAGAAATCTGAATTTGAAAATGAATTCTCTACGCGAATTTTCGCCTTCGGGCCCTCGCAAGACAATTTGTGAGTTTGAGATAACTTCCGAAGGTCGTCGGATCTTAACAAATTTGACCCGCCCCCGACTTAGCCACGCGTAAGCGGGTAATCAGCCAACAGGAGGTGACTGTCGAATGTGACTGCATTTACTGTCAGTACTGTTATGTTCGCGTTTGAAATGCCTGATTTGGGCTCTTCTCGCAATGCGATTTCCTAACCTGGGTAGGTAGAGAAATGCAGCGCTGCGAAGGGTGTAGAGTTTGCGAGTAGGGGGGTAGTATTCCCACAATACAAAAAGCCCATCAACGCAATTGCTTTCATATGTGTGGGAAAATACTATTCTTAGCCTTCCCGCCCTTGTTGAGGGAATGGTGCGATTTCGGGCGTATGGAATCAGAATCTTGGGATAGACTCACTCCCCTACCAAGCACGGAGTCAACTATAGCTCCGAAGGTAAAGATTGTGAAGAAGCGCGTCTAACAAGACAGATATCACCAAATTGACCCACCCAAACTAGATCATACGTTGCGCCGACACTGATATTATAAATGACATTGAAATTTGTCCCAGAAACGTTGTGTGCAATGAGCTAGGAATGGCTCTCTTTTCATGGGACATCAGTCCATCTAACGTGCCCCTACCAGCGCCGAGGGTTTTGCGTTGAGTTACTAAACATGCGGCCAGAATTTCCCATGAGCCGGTGTTTGCATGGAGAGTTCGAAAAATCCATCAACTTAAGTATAGAATGAGGCATGGTGACAGGCATAGCCGTGATGCCTGTCACTGGATATAGTCATCCGGGCGTCGCGATTACCCTAGTGATCAATTACAACCGTCATGAAGGACAAATCTGCTTCTTGAGCACAAACATGGTGATTGAAAGCAAATTAATATGGATTGGATATAAGTCGAGCCTAATCTTTGACTCATGAACAAAGGGAAGGGATTGGTGACTACAGATTCCGGGCTACCATCTTGTCACTTCTATGGAGAGAAGATGAGGCAAACCGCAGCCTCTAGTGCTCTGAATGCTTATGAATAGTATCATTAACTGATTCTATGGCCTAGTTGAAGACTTCGGTCGATAATCCTATCTCGAGGATGATGGTTGTAGTAACCATCAAGGTCAAATTGCGTCACAGTCACTGAAAACTGTGCTTACGAACTTTGAACAGTTTAACTCAGAGCTTGACTAGGATATATGTTCTTCCTATGAACCTTGGAGATATTAATTGAGGGAACGATAATAGTCGTGTCGGGTAGGTAGGTTCAGGGCTGTTGCATCAAATTGCGATCGGCCATGGACTCTCTCAACTCTAGCGACGGCTGATACCTTGACGCAACATTCTTCATGCACTTTCTCAATAAGTTGCGGGCTCACTCTTGAGTCTCTGATCGCTGACTTGAACGTTGTATTTTCGTTTTTGCTTTTTTTCCACATAGCCTCAATCATCCAATGACGTATGGCAAGTTGTTCCAAATTGGTAAGCCCGACAACTCCTTCACCTTGAAATGGCACTTATACTTTCGTGTATGCATTGTTTAATATAGTATACTGTCGATCATGTAACTGGCAAAGAAAAAATCACGTCTCATCAAATCCGTATTCTAGAACTTTCACGGAGCCCGCGGGATAGCCTTGACGTTGATCCTCAAGCACGAAATTGCGTCAGAGCACACCATGCAACGATGAAACTTCAATACCAGGCGAGCATAGGAGTTGTTTGACAACTTTGTTGCGAAACAAAGCAAGGACGAGGATAGGTTGTTAGCTTGGAGTCAAATTTTCCGAACAACCCGAAGCGAGTCGTTGGGAAGTGGCAAATTGTCCATGTTTTCTTTCGTGATTGCGTTGGGGCCTGGACCCTTGAAATCTAGCTTAGCTTTCAGATGAACACCAAGATAACGCGGCCTCGTAGAAATCCACGAATGGCAAATCTCCGAGGAGTGCCTCTTAGTCCCCGTCCTCAAGCCACAAAAAAACAACTACCGATAATTCGCCTCCCTCACACAGACCAAGTAACATTTCAATAAAAACAACACACAGAAGAACTGAGTCAGGAATATTTATGCCATGCACCGCTAATGACCCTGATCTCTCTCGCATTTTGCCGAGGTGTTTCAGGATCATTCTTCCAGCCGAGGGACGCCACGCCGTCCATCAAGGACACTAGCGCAGACGCCAAAGTTGAAGCCATCGCCAAACACGGTTAAGCTCCAAATTCTGAGAATGGTTGAGTGAGGGACGTTTGCGCAACGAGGGCCACCGTTAGTTACATGGCCGAGAAAACTGACTCGTGTTGGCGTGCACGCCACTTTGAAGATGCCCTTGTCCAACAGCAATCTGGATGGTTACATGATAGGATCCGAGGCGAGCTGCGTCGTTTGCAGGGTCCTTGTTCCTACTGCATGGTTTGAGCTGGAGCATCTTCTCCAGAGAAACAGTAAGCGAGTGATCGATCTACACGACAGATCGGATTCGCGAGACTCGAGAAGCAATAGCCTTGTCCATCACGTTCAAGTGGGCCATTAGTCACAGCTTTCCATCAATGAATCCGCAATTCTTCTGGTCTCGCGTCTAGAAGTTCTGTCAGACCTTTTCACCTCGGCGTTATTCTGCACCGAACGGGGGCGGTCAAAGCCCCCCCTTCCCGCTGGGAAAAAAAGAATGTGTCAACGCTAGCCTCGGCCGGGAAGGTTCTATGTTCAGGGGCATATCGCCGAGAGCCTCAAGGGCCATCTTGGCAGGCGAGCTAGGATGCAGGACATCCGAGCGTAGGTAGGGGGACCCTTTTTTAAACTCAATGGTTTGGCCCAGCTGACTGGGTTGACGTGACATCGCTCTGTGTTCCCCCGAAAGACAAAAAGAAGTCTGGTTCCTGCACTTTCGGAGGCATCTGCGTCTGTCAGGATGTTGTTCTTTTGACATTCTCTTTTGACAAGAGTTGGACGAGTGTTTTCTTGCCCTTTTCACTCTCGCTGGTATCGTCAAACATGGCTTGGGGTGATCTCCCCGTCGAGAGCCGGACTCTAGCCCCCCTCGGATCCGATCTACGTAACGGCTTGACCGCCATCACCGTCCTAGCCTTTATTTCCTTCTTTGCTTCTAGCGGCCTTTTCTTTTTACCTCTTGTATAAGCTTGCGACATGGCATTTCTTCATCCGGAATCAGCCGGCCGGTCACATTCAGCAACAAACTGGTACAATACAGAGAGCACTTGACTTTACGCTCGGCATCGATGGAATTTTCACAGACAACAATGCCAACAATGGAGAGAATCGGGGCACAGGGAAGGCGGATGACGAAAGGCCGCGGAAGCGACCCAATCAGTTCCTTATCCTCATCATCAACTTGCTTCTGGCCGATATGCATCAAGGAGTAGCCTTCTTCCTCAACGTTGAGTGGCTACGTAGAGATGCCGTCGTTGTCGGCACTGCGACATGCTACACTCAGGGACTGTTCGTATCGTTGGGCGATTTGGCATCGAGCATGTTCATCACAGCCATCGCCGTTCACACCTACCTGGCAGTGGTTTCGCGTCGTCGCACCCCTCAGCTAGCACTGTACATAGCCATCGGCGCTATCTGGGTATTCGTCTATGTCATATCCTTTGCGCCTATCGCTGGGACCAGTAACGGAGCCGAGTATGGTGGATTCTTTGTCCGCGCTGGCAGTTGGGTACGTATCACTGTCCCTCATACGAACCGTGACACTGACTTGAACAAGTGTTGGATGAACCGACGATATGAAAACCTACGACTACTGACACACTACCTCTTCATCTTTCTCGCCCTTGGTACAACCTCGATCCTCTACACCATCATCTTCCTCAACATTCGCCGTCAAGCTCGTTCTGGATCCTCCAACGACGATGAAGACAACGCTCAGCTCCAGCTTAGTCGCAACCCTGCCTTCCTCATCTACCCCGTCATCTACGTTCTCTGCACCCTTCCTCTAGCAGCGGGTCGTATCGCAACGATGGCTGGGGCCAACGTTCCCAACGGCTATTTCTGTTTCGCAGGTGCAATGATTGCCTCGAACGGATCTTTCGACTGTCTCCTCTTCGGCACGACCCGAAACGTCATCATCTTTGCATCCAAATACGAAGTCGACTCGAAGGACATTGGCCTAGGAACATTTGCATTCCTAAAAACACCCATGAACCGCCGCTTCGGAAACACAATCTCAATCCAAGGTGGTCACCAGCACGGCGAAGAAAACGTCAACACAGGAGGATGGTGGACATGGTCAAGACGATCCAGCGGGCTTGAACCACGAACGAGGAAGGGTCTGGCACGGACTATAAGTCAAGAGTCACTGCGGGGACCTGCTATTCAGATGGATATGGTCACGTCTGTGGTTGTTGAAGTTGATGATGGTGCTGAGAGGGATCCTAGGTATCCTGATCCTTCGTTGAGTTCTAATCCGTCGCTGAATAGCACTGAGAAGGATTTTACAAAGGTGATAGAGAGGACGTCATATACCAAGTCATAGTAGACAGTTAATAATGTAATTGAACATTAATCAAGTATCAGATCTTCATTTCGTCTTGTATGCCGTGAATGTTATTTCTCTCCTGTGAATTACCAACAGTGACTTGTCACTGATCGCGTTGATAACCCGTGCAATGCTTGCAGTGAGCTCATTCCTCAGGCCCCCCTTCTGGGTCGGTGAAGACTATATCCCTCGTGTCCGATAAAAAAGATGTGGTGGTGAGTTGGGGGGAAAGCAAGCTAGGCCATTGGGGAAGATTTTGTACGTAGAAAAGGGTCAGAAGGCCAACGCAGTCTTGACCTTCACCACCTTCTTCACGCGTGCGCAGAGGCCTTTGAGGGCTATTTTTGCGCGGCGATCTTTATTGCTATGCATTGATTATCTTTTCTTATTACTCACCATCTTGTATGTCTGTTATCCCGGCTTCAACTATAATAAAGAACACATTTCCAACACATCACAGTATCATATCCCAATGCTTATTATTCACCATTGCATTATGCTCACGAGAAAGTACGTGAGATATACCGGACAAAATCTCTAGGAAAGAACAGAAAGTGTATTCTTCTCGCTGTGGTTGGGTGTGTTCTGTCCCTCCAACAAAGAGGTTTGTTCATCACCGACGTAAACGCAAGAGCTATAAGATCTGCCTCTTCGCACCAACAACTCAGACCTCCAACTCCCCAAAGAGAAGGAAAATTGTCATTCATATCGGCAACGACATAACAACGATAAAAATATCTCAAAAAATCTAGTATCCACACTAAAACCTCCAACCCTCTCACGATGAATCGCCTCCAGATATACTTGCTCATCTCCCACGAGTGGATCGCCCGCCCTCAGGAATACGTCCCCCTCCCCACCCACTGGGCAATCTTCATATCCCCAGACATTAGAGCAGAAGGAACACTCTTCAACACCCTAGGAGCCCCCTTCTACGGATACACAGTCGACGTAAGGAAGAACATTCGCCCTGTTACCAGTGGGGGAGCCGGCTGGTTGTCCTTGGGCTTGGTGCATGAGTCGAAACTTGAGCGTCTGGAAGAAATCGCCAAGTCTACCCCTGAGCCTGTTGGCAAGTGCCGAGTTTGGGCAAAGTGGTTTGTTGAGAGGTTGGTTGATGAGGGGGTTTTGCATGAAGTTGCATTGCAGACTTTTGAGACGGCGCCTAAGAAGATGCTTTGATGAGATATTCACATTTGGCTTGGATGTATGTTGGCATGGGACATTGTTCTCGTGCATGCATGTTCTTTCGCAAGCCAAGAAGTAAGGGATCATCATAGATGCCTATAATCACGTAGACTGTTGATAGATATTGAGTCAAGTTCCTTGAGTATTTTTGCCGACTGTCTACCGAGTCAAAGTTGACATCTAAACATTAGTACCCCGATAACTCCCATGGTGACCATCGAAGTTGAACAGGTTAATTGAACGGCTGAACATTAACCCAATCCTTTGATGTGCGTACATAAGTTAAGCTTTGGTCGATTCCCTATATGTTTGTTCATCAAGCTTACACGATTCAAAGCTCACATTGCTGCTCATAATCACAATAGAAATAACGCTATGTCTGTGTTTGCGTTGATCAGCTCTAAATCTCCTCATCACTGATCGTATTGATTATCCAGGAGAGAGTTTGGTAGTGAGACTATTCCATCCCGTCACTCTCTGGCTGAGTGACGACCATCTACTGTGATTAAATGACATCTATAGCAGTATGTTACTCAGACACGTAAATACGCATGTATGGTATAAATATTGCATGTATCGCAGACCTAACATCAACCAACGCGAATATTTAATCTACCAAAGAGAAATCTCATCACTCAACAACAAGAACAACTGCAACGTCCACCAACACTCGAACATTCTCAAGATGGCCATTACAGTCTGGTTACTCGTCAGCCACGACACCGCAATTATCCCTGGTCAGTGGTCAATCTTTGTATCAGCGGACAAGACAAGGCCAGGAATTATATTCAACAATTACGGAGCCGCACCGGGGATTTCTATCAACCCATTGGTGACAGCTAGTGCGATCATGCTGGACGTCATCACTAACCCAGGACCCGACTGTTCAAAGAACATGCGAGATATCGCCAAGGCCATCGTTTTGCCTGAGAAACCCCCGGGTACTCCCCCTAGCGTATGATACTTCCCCTTTTGAGAGTGATGCTTGTGCTAATCGTTTGTTTAGGTTGCTGATAGTGAAGTATGGGCGTCCATGTTTATCCAAGGTCTGATTAATCAGAGTTATTTGGGGCAATTCGCGATGGAAAAATTGCGGACGGCACGTCAACTGGATCTGAGTGGGCCACCTATTGATGTCTAGTGTCTCACGCTTGTGTTGGCTCACGCAGCCTCACATGGAAGATGGGCATTGTCTGATCTAAGAGTTGATATGTTAATCACACGGGCAAATGCTATAAAAACTTGGCCCTCCCACCAACCTTTGTCAACCAGCGTTAACTTCTAATCTCCTAAAGCTTCATTAGTAACAAGAGCAACAACTCCAACTTCCATCAAGGCCAAAGAATTCTCAAAATGACTGCCCTCTGCATAATGTTGCTCGTCAACCACGACAATTCATCCATCCCTGGCCAATGGGCAATTCTCATAGCGAAGGATAGGAGACACAAAGGAACCTTATTCCGCGCATTTGAAAGAAGATCCCGTGGGATTAATCGTGAAATCAGAAATGACTTTGTCATTGATCGCCGAGAGACGGTCAGTGTCATTACCCTAGGTGCCGTCCTTGACTCGGAGCTTCCCCTTCTAGAAGAAATTGCCGCAGAAGTCGACATGCCCTGGCCCAAGGGTGCTTGCTCCAAGGTATGATCTTTCTTTTGGTGAGAGAAATGAGATTTTTGCTGACATATTAACACAGAAATTTGATTGTCGAGAATGGGTCATTTTATTTGTTCAAGGGCTGGTCCAGGAAAGCCTTTTGAGGCCTTGTGTAATGGACAAGTTGAGAATGGCACGAGAAATAGAGTTGGACGGACCATCTTTACGTGTTTGAGGCTGTAACATGTCCTGAAAGCTGTTCATTCAATGTGCCGGAGCATGGTCAGTCAACGATCAGGTAGTCAACCTCTTTCCCAGTAGGCGGAATTCTACCTACGTATGCAGGTGAACCGTCTTGTCTCACTTCAGTGACCTGCGTCGTAACCGAAATTTAGGTACCTGGATGGCCTCCAGGTTACGACACCGTGCCTGAATTGCCTTGACTCGGATGACTCAGCCTACGCTACGAAATACCGCCACCCGGCAACCACCGTCGCGTCTCATCTCATCAACAACATCAATCAACCATGAACGAGAAACGACCACTTAATCCCGCCTTCTTGGACGGATCCAAGCCCAAATCGGGTTTCAGACGATGGAAGTACCTTTGCATCGGCGTCACTGTCCTCGCCGCGTGGCACTTCCTCATCCCTCACGTGAGGTGCCCGCATCACCACCATTCGCGTCTCACGTATCCCGGTGAGAGCATCACCTGGGAACCATGCGGAAGCATCAAGGATCGACCTTTGGAGTGCAGCAGTGTCGATGTCCCGATTGATCAGTTCAACAAGGATGCTAGCGACAAGACATTTACCATCCCCATCATTCGACTGCGCGGAAAGGACGGGAGCCAGAATATCTTGCTGAACCCCGGAGGTCCCGGTGGTAGCGGCTTCGAGTTTATTCATCGACGAGGCGAACAGCTTAGCACAATTATCGGCGATGGTCTCCACCTTTTGACATTTGATCCTCGAGGTGTCAACTCTTCCAAGCCTTTCGCTTCGTGCTATCCTACCAAGGAGGCCCGCAGGCAGCTGAGCTCGGTGAACAGCGCTGATCTCACTCAAAATGGCCCCGAGATGTATGCCTGGACTCACAACTTTGTCAAGGCGTGCGATGACACGATGGGTGAGTATGGAAAGTACATCAACACGCCACAGACTGCTGCCGATATGAACAGCATTCTAGACGCTGTTGGTCAGAAGGACATGTACTATTGGGGCTTCAGCTACGGTACACTGCTCGGTCAGACCTACGCTACTCTGTTCCCTAAACGCTCCCACCGAGTCATCATTGATGGTGTCGTCAACCAGTTCAACTGGTACGGGGAACGCATTGACATGGAGGATATGGTCGATACCGAGAACGTCCTTGACGGTCTTTTGAAGGAATGCATCAAGTCTGGTAATGAATGCGCCATGTCATCTCTCGCAGACTCTTGGGAAGGCCTCAAGACCAAATTCCTCACCTTCATGGGCGAACTCAAGCAGCAGCCCCTCAACGTTTACGTCAACAACAGCGTGTATGGCCTCTTGGACTACCAGAAGATTTGGTACGGAGCACTCTTCCCGGTTCTTTACAAGCCGGCCAACTGGTACAACTTTGCCGACCGGATTGGCAAGTTGATGAACGGGAACGCAACCGCCGCCTTGCAAGATTATGGACTGGATGATGGACCCGACGGCGACGATTCCTTCTACACCATCAGCCTCAACGATGGTGTTTCTGGCCCCAAGTACTGGCCTCAGGATCTTGATTCGCTTTTGAATGTCATTGTTCCCTCGTTCAATCGCAGTGTCTTTGCCCAGGATGATCTCGTCTATTTCTTTGCCAAGCAGCAATGGCAGATTCCCAAGACGCATAACTACGTCCCCCGCAACGGCGTCCAGACCGCTCACCCTCTTCTTATTCTCTCTACCACCTACGACCCCGTCTGCCCTCTCGTCTCGGCACGATCTGCCCGAGATGCCTTTGAAGGTTCCCGAATCGTCGAAGTTAAGGGCTACGGTCACTGTTCCGTTGCAGTTCCATCGCTCTGCCTTGCCAAGCATGCCCGGGATTTCCTTTACCATGGAATCCTACCTGAGAATGACACCAAGTGCGAGGTTGATGAACCATACTTTGGCAAGCCTAAGGCGACTACGTCTTCTAAGATCTTTGACACTGCTGAGGATCTGGCTATTCACGTGGCTCAGATGGAGCTGGCCCATGACCCTGACTGGCCGCGACCCCGAGGTCCTTGGTAATGCTGTGGAGGCAGGTAGCTGTATGTGATGTTTACGCTTTGGTCATTGAGGATGATGTAAGATAGCCTGTGTAGTATTCAAATTGCGAATAAGTCTTGATTGAATGACGTGATCCTCTGGCTGTACCTAGGCGTTAACTGTCGGTCAGCCCGGATATAGTCGCAAAGGTCCAAATGATCGCATCTAAAGAGCTATGACTATTACAGAAGAGTCCAACACTCGATTGATGTATGTAGGAAACCGCCATCGTGTCGTTCAATCTCCGGAGGTAACTGTCCTGCAAAGCTTGGCGCATAACCCTCAATTGTAGACCCCATTCACAAGCAACACAAAGATTGGTCGCGTGGCCCAATGGCAAGGCGTCTGACTACGAATCAGAAGATTCTGGGTTCGATCCCCAGCGTGATCATTTTTTTGCACTTCCACCAAGTGACCACAACCCGTCGTCTCCATCTTTTTGATCCTGCTGCGGAAACGAGACAACAATCAGGCTCTGCATCAACTGCCGGCAGTTACATGTCTGACACAGATCAGCATGTTCACGTTACACTCGGCTGTCATCATCTCCACTCTTTGTTAATGTGCAACCTTTCGTGCCTTCCGAATATGATGTGATACTGCGCTCTCTTCACTTCTGGACATTAGGATTGATGGAGACTCTACGGAGGAGGGACTGCCCATCTTACCTTATGACATTGGTCGGCAGCAGGACTGTTCGGCCTCCGAGTAGGCATCCTCCTTCCCCAGTTGATAAAACCCGGCCAGGCCTCCGCAGTTTTCACAACCTCTGCTCAATAAATTTCTTTAAAAGCTATAGACTTCTTTTCTAATTTCCCAAAGGAATACTTCTTCATTAAAGCCTTCTTAAACCCCTTTTTACGCTACTCATTGCAATGCCCAAGTCATCCAAAATGAAACTATCCTATAACATCCCCACCTTATACCGCCTGCTATTTCTCTACCTCGAACCATTGCTCGCCATCGGCGCCGCAATACAAACACACTTTGCTCCCAAAATCTTCTTAAACACCATGTCCCAGACGAGCGAGTATGCGCCGGACAATCAGGTCATTTACGATCAAGTTGCCGCTCTTTATACCCTCTTTGCTTTCAACGAGGCTGTCCTCTTGAGACTGACCAACGACATTCGCGTGTGGAAGGGCGTGTTTATTGGTATTTTCATCTGTGATATTCTCCATTTGTATGCTAGTTGGGCTTCTCTTGGTGCGGATGTGTTCTGGAATCCGAGTGCGTGGAGGGTTGAGGATTGGGCGAATTTGGGGGCGCTTTGGGGACTGGGAGTCGTTCGAGTTGCTTTTCTGTCTGGCGTCGGGCACCGGCAGACTGGCAGTTTTATTTATACACTGGGTTACGGATTATGGTATGGAGATTGGCTACCTTGGAATCGAGGCATCTGACTAGGCTTCCACGGCTTACGTTGTCGCTATTTGTTGCAGATTCTTCCCACGTCAGACCTAAACTTTACTCAAACAAGATCTTCACAGTAAAATACCATGGAGCTTTTTCGTTCATCAGATTTCACTTCGCATATTGAAGAGCTGATACGTCGGAACAGGGTACCAGGCCTCTCCATCGCGGTTGTTCAGAATGACCAGGTCGAGTCTGTGGGGTTCGGGATGGCCTCTGTTGAAGATGACAAGCCATGCACAGCTGACACACTGTTTGACATTGCATCATCTTCAAAGCCCTTGACGGCCGCCTCGATCGCACTGTTGGTTGATGACAATGAGAATTATCCTGAAATCCAGTATGATTCTGTCATGTCCGAGTTGTTGCCCGACGACTTTGTCATGGCTGAGAATGAGTACACAAAGGGCATCACTATTGATGATATTCTTGGACACCGAACTGGAATGCCTGGGTAAGTATACTCTTCAGGATCAAAGAATTTCACTCATAGGCTTCTAGACATGACGACTCTTACATGGGAGAGCACTCAACGCAGCCAGACAACGCAAGGTCCATCACCCGAAACCTGAGAAATCTTGCCCCCGCTGCTCCTCTGCGTTCAAGATATCTTTACTGCAACATGATGTACACCGTCGCGACGCACCTGGTAGAGGTGAAGACGAAGAAAAACGTTTGCCGAATTCTTGAAAGAGCGCTTGTTTCAACCTCTTGGCATGGACTCGAGTAGTCTCCAACCCGACGGCGTCAGAGCAAAAGGGCTTGGTGAAAGACTAGCCAAGGGACATATTTGGGATAAGAAAAACCTCATCGTACCGCGAAATTGAAGCTAGGAATTGTCCCGAGGGTCAAGGCGCTGGCTCAGTGGTCTCAAGCGCCAACGACTTGATCAAATGGATCAAAGCCCTGATCAACCAAGAAAAACCTATCAACGAAAACGTGCACCAAGGTCTCATCAAAGAGAGATCCTCTAGAGAGCCCAAAGGTGGAAAACTCAAACCTCACACGTCTCCGACAAAGTACACTGCTGGAATGGAAGTTTACTGGTACCGTGGTCATGCAGTCTATGGTCATAATGGCGTCGTGTCTGGCTTTGGAAGTCGTTTTATTTTTCTTCCAGAGTTCAAGTTTGGCGCTGTTGTTCTTGGAAATTCGGAGGGGACGAATTCTGTGGCTGCGCAGCTGTTTCGGGATCTTATCGACGAGGTTGTTGGTGTCCCGAGAGAGGAGCGGACTCCTCTTCTCAACATACAAATGACAGCGAAAAAGTCAGCAAGGGACAATGGCAAAGAAGAAAGCACAGGGCAACCAAAGCAATGAAGAAAATAAGATGGCGAAAAAGCCCAGGGAGAAGAAAAAAGAGAAAGGAAGCCGAAGCACGCAACCACAGATAAGGCCCCTCGATCAATACACAGGTTACTACTGGAATGCAGGATACCATGGTATGAATGTCGAGATCAAGGACGACGCGTTGTTCATCGACGCTACGGACCGCTCGATGGCCTTTACTCTCACTTTTGAGCATGAGAGAGACCAGACGAAGTACACGGCGCATCTATCTGATTTCTGGGAGGGAGGTGATGACTTGATCCCGGCCGAGTTTGTATTCGATGGGGAAAAGGCCGTTAAGATGGGATTGGACTTGGAACCTCTCATTGGAGATAAGATTTGGTTCGAGAGGAAAGATTAAGTAAAAGTGTCAGTTTAGCTTGCGAAGTGAGTCTATATTATGCATTTGCCTGATCTATCATCCTCGCTGGGAATATGAATTCATAAAAGTCTGTCCTGTCCCATACCCTGTCTCTGCGCCCGTCATTACAGCCCCAGGTGAAGTGAAACCATAGTTTCCCTGATTGTTTATCGCGCTCTCCCACACTTCCAACGGAATCGTGTTTAACCTCGACCGTCCCTTTGTCTGCGCACTTTTCCTCACACCACTCCAATCACTATGCCTAATCTGCTTCTGCGTCCTATCAACAATAGTCCTCGTAATCTCAACAACATCCTTAGTATTCGCATCATGCTGACGGCATAGTTCAGCTAATTGCGTCTGCATAATGGCGGTTTCCTCCAGACATTTCTCATAAGTGCTGATGAGATTCCATTCCTTCAGGCGATCCATTCTCTCGGTGAATTGCTCGATACGAAGTGTTTTTGCTTTGATCTTTTGACATATGCTGCATGGTGTTGGTTTGTAGTTGCATTGGGAGACGAGTTTTAGACCGCAGGTTTCTCCGACTCGACGTTCTTTGTGGCAGCGTTGTTGGAAACCGGCCCATTTCCAGTAACCGCAGGACCAAACGGATTGATTGAAGAAGCACATGGTGACAGTAGTTGGTTCAAGGTAAAAAGAAAAAACGACTTGCTGTGCCGCTGGACATGGTGTACCTCTCCCGGGGTTTAAGTATCCATGCCTCTTTCGAACCGCAATTTGCCCATGCGTTAGTTGATTCCTCTTCTTGGTATAGACTGAAGTGTTACAGGGGGGCATGGATGTTCCACACACCCATCACCCCACTGCAGAACCAACAATGTTTAGAACCAACACACACACGGCAAATCAGACAATTTTTGGAAATGTGACCCGTTTTTGTTGTTGGTTCGGTAAAAAACCCCTTTTTTTATTAGGTCTGTGCATGTGATGATACAGGACATACGAGGCCTTGGACCTTTGGTGTTTACAGGGGGGTTATTTCCACCCCCAGCGTCTTGACACTTTTACAGGGGATCTTGCGCTGCCTGAGTCTGTTGGTTCATGTCCCAACCACCTTGTCTGTCGGAACTCCATGTTAAAGCCAAGACTCAGGGTTCATGCACGCCATCACTACCGATTATAGCATAGCATTAGTTTCTAAGAGTAGATATGACGCGGCGATCTGAGTAGGTTCAATTGAAGTCTTTTGGCGACGCCGATAAGAATGACCCTTGACTGTTAGTGCCAATCGGGTTGGTATCCGAGGGCCTTATGATCCACCACAAACACCAATGCGGGGTGATAAGCAGCATCGCTCTCCTCCTACAATCACTTAACTCCTCTTGTTTCCCTACGAAAGTATCGTACTGAGTCATTCTTCCGACCTGTCATCGCTACTAGTTCCACAGAGACCACTTTTCCAAACACTCGATCATGTCGACGGACCCGAACCAGAGCCTCACCATCACAGCCCAGTGCCTCTGCAAAGCGCACTCTTACTCTACCTCCGTCTCCAGCTCTAGTCTCCCTTTCCAAGGATCGATATGTCACTGCAAATCCTGCCGACATGTCACCGGAGCCATGTACACTAGCCATATCAAATGGCCTGGCCTGACTCGCGAGATTCTTAGTTCTAACCTGACACGGTACGAGTTCTCGTCATATGTCAGCTTGTTGTTCTGCGGGATATGTTCCAGTCCGTTGTTCTGGGAGGAATATTACAAGGATAGGCCAGAGGTACTTGATGTTTTTACTGGAGCTTTGGATAATGTTCCTGTAAAGAACTTGATCACCTTTCCGGATCAGATCTTTGTGGGAGATACTGAGGATGGTGGTGTTTCTCAGTGGTTGCAGAACGTGAATCAAGATGGCGGAGAGTCTAGGTGCTGGAAAGCAAGAGCTATCAAAAGTGAGACATTTGATCACGACGGACCGACGCTAGTGGACGCATCGAATGAGGACCTCAAAAGTTCAAGGGACATTCCCATTCAGTGTCGTTGCAAGGGAGTTGACCTTGTTCTTCGACGGTCTCCAGACGATTTCTCAGCCGCTGAAACCGGCTCACTACCATTTTTCATTGATCCAACAGCGCACAAACACCTCGCGACCTTTGACGCATGCAACACTTGCCGCTCTGTGTTTGGAACCGAGATCGTCAACTGGACCTTTGCTCTACTCCGACAAATCTACTTTGCGAACGACACGGAGCAGTCTGGTTTCCCACAATCAGCGCAAGACCTTGAAAAGGCCGTCTCAAGCTCCGATAGAGATACTCGTCTTGGAACCCTGACACTATACAAGAGCTCAACAGACGTTCAGCGATACTTTTGCTCTCGATGCTCCGCTTCCATCTTTTACGCTGTTGATGATCGTCATGATCTCGTTGATGTGGCGGTTGGTCTACTTGATGCGCCGGATGGAGCAAGGGCGGAAAGTGATTTGATTTGGAACTTGGGCTCAAGAGTTGGTGGTGAAGATGATGTTGTTGGTGGATGGCGGGAAGGATTTGTTAATCGGGTTAAGGAAACGGCTGAGAAGTGGAGAGTTGAGAGGGGGTATCCCAAGACTTGGAGGAGACTTGCAGCTGAGAAGAGTGCTTGAGTGATACTTAGGCGGACTGGCAGAGAGCGTGGGCTGGAGCACGATATTTCCTTGGCAAATTGTAACGAATCTGCACTCGTATTTACTGTATCTCATTCATATTCTCGTCATGAGTGACATCTCCAACAGAGTGAATCAGTCATCCTGTATCTGATACCATTGGACTAATGCTCCATCTCCCGAGCAAATGGACTCCGCGAACGAATCTTGCGACCAAAGAAATACAACAACCAAGGAATAGTAGTCAACAACAATCCAAGACCACCAAGCAAACCTCCCGTACCTCCCAACGTCAAACTCGAGATCATCCTCGCTGTAATCAGAGGAAACACTCCTCCCAAAAGATTCCGGCAGAGACTCTGGGCTGCTAGAGCCGACGAGGCATATTGATGATAGGTATCAGCCAGGTAATTGAAGACGGCCAGATAAATACTGAAAATTCCCATCGTGCAGGATCCAACGGCTAGTGCTGGTGAAACCCATGATACGCTGGTTTTCGCGCTGAATCCGAACCAGAATAAGCCGATGGGCAGTAGAATGGATTGCACACAGGGGGAGAAGAGACGTTGTTCGGGTGTGCTTGATGGGGCTTTGTGAGGAAAGACTCGTCGGACAATGGGCTCTTGAACGAGTGCCAAAAAGATGCTGAGGATAGATCCAACAATGACAGCTGTATAAACCGCTCCCACTTGGGTACTGTTGAAACCATACACGCCTCTAAACACAATTCCAATACTGCTGAATTGCATGTACAGAATAGCCCAAGCGAAAGAGGCCCAAACAGAGAACCAAAAAACAACAGACTCTGTGACAAGAAGCTTGAGAGGAAACGCAAAGCTTCGCCAGATGATGCTGATATCGAGGTGTAGCGCTTCTGCAACGGAGGGAGAAAATTGCACGATGGCCCCAGTTGCTGTTTCATACTGCATGATATTGAGTTCTTTGCACATACGTCTCAAGAGGACGTTGCTGCGTGTTTCTCCAAAGAAGAGGAAGAGAACTGCGGTCGTGGCTCCGATGGCGATGAGTTGGAGATAAAATATCCATCTCCAACCTAAATGATCGACGGCTATTCCACTGACTAGTGGTCCAAAGCCTGTGCCGACCATGATTGAGAGAGAGTAGAGTGCCATGGGTGTGTTACGGTCTTGTTTGTGGTAGAGGTCGCTCACGACACCACCCGTCAGCGTCGCAAAGACGGCTGCACCACATCCGGTGACGAATCGGGAGACCAACATGCCGGGATAACTATCCGTGAGTGCGCATCCCAAGGTTCCGAGAAAGAAGATGATTCCAGAGCCGACAAACACCCAGTATCGGCCATGCAGTTCGCTCACGGGCGCAAGAATCATAGGCGTACACCCAAAACCACCCACAAACAGGGTAATACCCGCGTTGAACGCCGTATCTCCAACATTCCACTTCCGCCTCAACGGTTCCGAAGCAAGAGCGTAAGCACCAGCAGAGTAAGCGGCAAGCATAGAAGCCATGAACGTTCCCGAGAGAATGATGATTTTCTTCTTGGTAGACCAAGTAAATGGCGATTGAAACTTGGATAGATCGATCGGTGCATTGTCTTTAACGGCAACGTCTATCTGACGAGATAGGAGGAATTGTGGGAGTGAAAAGTCTGGGTTGAGAGAGTCGAGACCAAGTTGTGCTTGAACCAGGTTTGAGCCGTCATCTGAAGAGTCATCGAGAGAGGGGTTCCTGTGGTTGGGTTCCATCGCCAAGCCTTTCTCTGCTTGCCCAGGAGGAGTCTCTTTTGACGGGTTTTCTGGAAATAAAGAAGTCATTTTGAATGTGTAGTTGTTAGAAACAAAAGAGTCAGTAAGATGGAAACTCGGTTAAAGATAAATATTGTCGGCAACGATTCGGTAAGAACTAGAACCTTTGCCAGCCGCTAGTTAGACATTTCGGAGTTTGAGAGGATTGCCAAGACCCGAGGATGCAATGTCGGATTGAGGTAGCCGAGTGTCGATCGCGCCCTAGTCTTGGCTGGCCGGGGAGAGACGGACTACTCCGGTCGGTGGCTTTTGTTGGTTAGTCAGGATCATGCAGAGGATGGAGTCAGACTCTGATGACTAGAATGAGATGAGAATAAAATTTTTCTCTGTGTTTAATAGTTCTCGACTCATTTTTTTATTAAAGGCTTGGATTGGGAGGTCTGTCTGGAAAACTTTCTTTCCTTTCTTCCTCACATCACATCTCGCTCCAGCCTTCAGATGGGCCCCCATTCCTCACCTACACCTTACATGCTGGCCCCCAGAGAGTGTTTACAGAATTTTTCGTACATATTATTTCTACCTGCACTATGATGACTTTGTGATGCTATCTTGATTGTGGAGTCCTTTTTGACTTGAATCATTTATGATCCTGTATCGGCTTTGAAGCCGAAGGATGATTAACTAATCAATCGGGTTCTGGACCCGGAGTTGTCTCGGGAGCCATCGTGAGGCTCAAGGAGCCCGTATCTATAAAAAGAGAGAATTAAAAAGAAAAAGAAAAATTATTGAAGAACCGATCCAGTTCACCGAAAGACACAACAATTAGGCTAAATCTGGATCATGTCGACACCGGCAGCAGAACCGACACCTCAAATCCCAGCTCTCAACCTCTTTTCTCTCAAAGGCAAAAATGCTTTTGTCACAGGAGGATCACGAGGTATTGGAGCCGCTATCGCCATTGCATTGGCTGATGCCGGGGCCTCTGTCTGCATCGCCCAGCGTGATACGACCAACACTGATACAGCTGATGCTATTCGGGCTAGAGGCGTAAAGGCGGAGATCATTCCATGCGACCTAGGTGACATGGATGCGGTCAAGGGTGTTTTTCAGCAGGCGCTGGATGTTATGGATGGACGAATCGACATTCTAGTTAACTGTGGTGGCATCTTGAAGAGAAAAGAGGCCTTGTCAGTGTCAGAGGAAGAATGGGATGTTGTGAGAACCCAAGGTGACCCTGTTGCATCTACTCAAACTCACACACAGCAGGTGATGGACGTCAACCTCAAAGCGCTCTTCTTTCTCTGCCAAGCAGCCGGACGACACATGGTTCCTCGAAGATCAGGAAAGATGGTAAACATCGCCTCCATCAATAGCTTCATAGGCGGCGAAAACTACGCACCGTACTCATCTTCAAAGGGCGGGGTATCGCAGTTGACAAAGGCCCTGAGCAATGAGTGGGCAAAGCACAATGTCCAAGTCAATGCCATCGCGCCAGGATATGTGGCTACAGATATGTAAGGACAATGTCCTTGCGCGTTATGAGGGTCAATGTGCTAATTTATGCGCTGATAGGAACACTGCGTTGCGGCCGAATGCAGAGGTGACAGCGGCTGCGATAACTGGCTGTCCTGCTGGCAGATGGGGCACACCCACTGATTACGCTGGGCCTGCCGTGTTTCTCTGCAGTAATGCCTCCCAATATGTGACGGGAGAGGTCCTCGTTGTAGACGGAGGACTACTAGGCAAATGAGATATATCTAAACGTTGATAAGAAGTAGATTTCTCTAGTGGCCGAACCATCCGACAAATTGCATTTCGACTTTTTGTCAGAAACTCATAGTTTGCCCTAATCAAAGCGAGTTACAAAACCCTTGCCAGCGACGATCCCTTCACCGTCATTTCGGCCCAACTCCTTCACAGGGGAGTCTTGTCTTCACGTGACTTTCCATGTCACATCATTTGTGATAACGACGCATCCCCCCCCGCGCCCACGTCACCCTTCTCCTCTTCTGCAGCCCTTCAACCAAACTCCCGGAACCGTTTTTTTGCTTCTGTTGGTTACAAAAGCCATGTCATCTCCTAAATCACCTCCCAAGTCCGCTTCTCCTAGGTCGCCTGAGAGCCCTGAAGCGGCGGCGGCTCCGGCTCCGCACGCTGATGATAATATTGAGGCTGTTGGTTGCCAAGCATTTGCATGGTTCCCCGCTTGAGTTCATGTTGGCTGATCGCCATTTCTTGCGCAGGATACGGATAGCGACTCTGCTTACTCTGTAGGGTAAGAGGATGTTGGAGATGCGATTTTACGGTGTTTGTTCTAATTTGGTGTATAAGTGCTGTCACCGATACTGAATCGCTGAGGTCCTCTATTCTCGATTATAAATGGGAGAATGGTAGAAGATACCATTCTTACGGCGATGGCACCTACTGGCAAGTAACCAGAGCTCGAAAGAACCTGATTCTGTGTTCTGACCTTGGAATAGGGGACCTAATGACGATCGTCAACAAGAGGCTGAAGACTTGATGTGAGATCTCTCTGAAATGCGCGTGTTGGCCTTTATCTGATTTGAAGTTAGTCATGAACTATTTCGGATCGTGCTTGACGGGAAACTTTATAAGGCTCCTATTGGAGACCGCCCACAGGTCTGTCTTGAGTTGCTTGATTCAAATTTTGTAACAACTGACGAGAAATAGGACGTTCTAGATATCGGCTGTGGCACAGGTATCTGGGCTATGTAAGCTCTCACCATCACCTACTCTTCCCAAGAGGGTCCTCGTTAACTCCGTCTAGTGAAATGGCAGACATGCACCCAGGTGCCGAGGTCGTCGGTGTCGATCTATCGCCTATCCAGCCAAACTTTGTCCCACCTAACTGCAAGTTCGAGGTGGACGATATCAACAAGGATTGGACCTTTCCAGAGAACAAGTTTGACTTTATCCATATTCGTTACATGACTGGCACTGTGCCAGACTGGACCGAACTCCTCAAGAAAGTCCAGAAGTGAGTTTCTTTGACTAAATGGTATATTGGCCGTGTTCTAATTCTAGTATAGGCACCTCAAACCTGGCGGTTGGGTAGAGCACGTTGAACTCTGGGGCGACGCCAGATCAGACGATGAAACCCTTACTCCCGAATCTCCTCTCAAAACATGGGTCAAGATCTTCAACGAGGTCGGCGAAAAGATCAACAGGCCATTTTTCTGGAACCCAGTCGACCCCTTCAAAGAAGCCGGCTTTACCAATATCACCGAGGATAAAGTCAAAGTTCCGATTGGTACTTGGCCAAAGGATAAGAATCTTAAGCAATGGGGTGCTTGGAATCGACAGTTTCTGTTGCAGGGTCTTGAAGGGTTCTCTATTCGTAGCTTGACTGAGCTCTTGGGCGTAAGTTGGACTTGATCCTCGGTATAGTGGATATTGAGCTAATGTTGCTGTGTAGTGGGAGTATGAGAAGGCGCAGATGTTTTTGGTCGATATGCGCAAGGAGATTCTGAGCCGAGATGTTCATTCTTATGTTCTGGTGTAAGTTGACCTGTCCTCTCATACTAAGACAGAATGCTCACTGCGACTAGAACTACCGTCTATGGCCAAAAGCCCGAGGCCTAAGCAAAGGAAGTTCCCCCACTGGTCTAAGAGACATTGGCTATTGTCTTTCTTTCGGTCCTGCATTTTAGAACCAGCACGAAATCTGTGGTTATCTTTCGACGGCATATAGAACATACTTCTAAGCGGTCGTACAATCATTCTTTTTATCGAAGTTCGTGTGGCGAGAAAGATGTTTGACGTCGATTTCCTGATTGCATTGGAACCAAGGGGTTTCCCTTTCATAGCGCCGCATTCTCATATAGTAGCGAGTCGATATATATCAAAAGCAATATCACATTTTTGTTCCCTAATTTTGCAAGAGGAGACACCAGTTTCCGGAAGAGGTTTTAATGTCTTGTGTTTACGTCAACGTTTATTCAAGTCCTTATCAATGCTCCGTTGCGCCCAAAGTAGCTAGGTAGCAAGGGTGGTTGAGGTTGTCTTGGCCCCTGCAACAGGCTATCCGAAGTGAGTCACATCGCAAAGTCTAATTTAATGAACACGAGCTCACAGCCATTGGTTGAAGAGCCTAGGCAACGACAATCGGCGCGGTCAAACCCTTGATCCGCAAATTACTGGTCAATGCAGAGTAACAAGCGTCTCCCCACCATCGCCAGAACTTGACAATAACATCCATCATGAGTAGACGAGGCCAGGGCAGTGCCCCTAAGCAGTGGACAAGAACTAGTGTTCCGAAAGTGAGAACAGGCTGTTTTACTTGGTAAGTCGTCAATGGCATACCATATCTGCTAAAAACGAGTGCTAATTGTAAATAATGGCAGCAAGTGAGACCTCATCCCTCAAGTACTTGGTTCAAAAGAAGTCTTGATACTAAAACGATTCTCAGAAAGCGTCATCTTAAGTGCGACGAGGAAAAACCGGCCTGCAAAAGATGTCGGAAAGCCGGGTTTGAATGTGATGGCTATCGATCGGCCCCATTGAAGCAAGAGATGATCATGTTGCCGACTGTGCAGTATCATCGATTTGGTGATTTTTCAGGCTCACCTCTTGAAGAGATGGCACTGCACCACGCCATATCCTACACCGTCCAACATCTGGGAGATTTGGCTACTCGACATGACTTTTGGTGCATCAATGTTCCGCGTACAAGTCATGGCGTGTCGGCTGTGCGTCACGCTCTTGTTGCACTGGGTGCTGCACATTGGTCTTTTTCTATCACGACAAAGCTTGGTTCTTCACTCTTCACGGGAACAGCAGTGTCTTGGGTTGTTTCTGAAGCACTATAATCTTGCCATTCGACACCTTGGACCGAGTATGGCTAATGCTGCGCCACAAGACATGAAGACCATCCTTATGTGCTGTCTCATCTTCATCTGCGTTGAGAACATGAGAGGCCGTTATGAGGAGGCTTTAAGACACTTGAAAGCTGGGTTACGTTTGCTCATTTCTCTGAGGCCAACGTCGCGAGTAGCGACTTTGAGACACTGGGGCGTTTGCGGAACTGACACTCGTCAAGATGTCACCGATAATATCCCCCAAGATGATGAACTTGACAGCCTGGCCTTGTTATTCTCACGGCTGGCATTGGATACATCTGTCCTGACAGATGGAGATGTTGTCTCACACTTGGAAATGCTCGGTCAGCCAGAGTCTATTCAGTTCCCTGTTTCATCTGGTTCTCCTACGCCATTTCCGACTGCAGCCGCAGCTCGAGACGAGTTGCATCGATTCGAAATATTCCATGATATTTATTACGAACGCGTATTTCAAAAGAACTCCCCAAACACCGACGGGCCACTGGAGTTCGACCAAGAAGACAAAGACATATATCGTATGCTATATCAACAGTATCAATGGTGGCGTGTATGCTTTGACTTGTACGTCGAGACACGCGAGAACTCGGCCACACCGGAAGAGCAGGACTTGATCGCAAAGCTTAGGCTTAATCAACTGACATGGAATGCACTATTCAAGCATGACCATTGGTCACTGGATCTTGATCCTATCCTTGTTCCTGGCGAATTAGAAGCTATCGTTGAGCAAGCAGAGACCATCGCCTGTTCCACAAGCACCCGACACCATCCCGTCTTTACGTTTGACGCCGATATTATTCCCTCATTGTCGTATGTTGGGGCATTTTCGGATGACCCGGATCTCTTGCGCAGGCTTGTCAAGGTGCTTAGGAAACTGAAGGTTAGGGAGGGGCCTTGGGATAGTGATGAGTTGGCCGAGATATATGAGGGAGTATTGGTTGCCCGGGAACAGTATGGACAAGTTATATCTGGGTATCCAGGTGGTCTGTTGTCCGTGGCTGAAGCGCTTGCTGCCCTTGGATTGCCGTGTGTCAAGCCAACGAACTCGATACTAAGACTTTCCAGTTCTATCAAGGGATACAGTATAGGCGGGAATATCGATGCAGTATAGTGTAATTACAGAGATTGGAAAAGCTCAAGTAACTAATCGACGTGATGCATCTCTCCTTCATTCTCTAGACCGCGTATCTGACAAGCGGATTCCTGTCACCCATGTCCAGCAGCTGCTTATCCGTATACTCTGCTCTTTCTTCGTGCTCCTGCTTCTCATCACGCTTCTTGCTGATGTGCAGCAACACGCCTCGCATGACCAAGGTGGCCAGGATAGCTGCAACCACCAAACCGAGGGAGAAGCCGTAGCCTAGCCAGTAATGGGGAGCTTCCCTAGCGAGGAAGATGTTGGAGCCTGGAAAGGGTTGAGTTAGTAACAGTTAAGATCTGGTTCCGATATGAAATCTTACCAACAGCGCCTCCGAGGTTGCCAAATGTCATGAGGAATGCCATGCCAACTGCTCGCTTCCAAGATGGTGCCAGGTTATTAGCAGTCCACGAGATGATACCGATAATTGCAGGATATAAACCACCAGTGATGCAAAAGAGCATGGCATAGGTGAGGCCGGGATATCATGGATGAGGAATAGCTAGGAGAGCGATGAAGCCGATGGTGGAGACGGCATAAGGGCCGACGATGAAGGGCCAAAAACCTCATCCGTCACAATCTCGGCGTCTGGCTTTGGGTTCACAAAGACAGTAGGCTCGATGTAACATCCCTTATCACCAATCGTCTTTCCTCCAACAGCAAGTTCGGCATCGTTTTTAGCCCTCTCAATCATTCCCTTCACTCTGTCGAATGCTAGCTTATCCACCAAGGGACCATAAGCCACGTCGGGATCCTCTGGGTCGCCCATATGCTTCAGAGCATCACCCATCTTGGCGACGTACTTCCTGATGAATTCATCGGCAATTGTCTTTTGAACGTAGACTCTAGATGCTGCGATGCACACCTGTCCAGTTCTAGCTATGATGGCCTTGATCGTCCACTCCAAGGCATTCTCAAGATTGGCATCGTCAAAGATGACAGCAAGACCCTTGCCTTGAACTAATCAGAACTGGTGCCATGAAACAGCCGTTAGTAAGGCACTCACCGAATTCCAGTGTCACACGCTTCAGGTTGCCCCGAGCCCCAGCAACCTGAATCTTCTTCCCAGTCGCCACGCTCCCTGTGAAGCTGATCTTGCGGATGCGCATGTGCCTTGCAAGAAGCACGCCTGACTTCCCAGGCCCGCTGATGATCTGGAATACTCCCTTGGGAATACCGGCCATTTCTATGAGAGAGCCAAGGGCAAGGGTTCCGAATGGTGTCTTCTCGGAGGGCTTGACGATGACCACGTTGCCCGTGACAAGGGCTAGGCCTATTTTGTGAAAGGCTGTGGCGATGGGGGAGTTGAATGGGCAAATCGCCGCGCAAACTCTGCCAGTTGATTCAGCACAAAGGAGAAAACATGTCTTCAATAGTGTCTTACCCCAAAGGCTCATGCCGAACCAGTTTAACAAAGCCATCATCATGAGGCATGTATTCCCCTTTGAACTTGTCACACCAGCCAGCTATTTCCAGTCAGTCACACTTCCTAGATGTATCTCTTGTACCATTGGCTTACCCATGTATCGGAGTCCGTTGACAATATAGTTCTTTTCCCTCGTCGGAATGAGCGAGATAGGATGACCACCAGTCCGTGTATCCAGACGGAGAAGATGCTCCAGATGCTCCTCCATGATATCGGCCAACTTGTTCAGGCAGCGGGATCTCTGTGCAGAGGTGAAAGAGGCCCACTCCCCTTTGAAAGCCGCTTCTGCATATCGCACCGCCGTATCGACGTCTTGGACATCCCCCACGGGCACCTTGTCAGAGACAACAGTATCATCTTTGGGGTTGTAGACGGTGAAAACTTGGCTTGTGCTAGGCTTCACATACTCTCCATTGATCCAGAACTGGGTCAGCTGGGAGGGTGCTGGAACTGTGAAGGGAACCATTTTGAATGAGATTCAACGAGTCTTTGTCCCAGAGTCTTGACAAGGCCTCTCAGTTGGTGAATCATATATTCCATCTACGTCTTCACGCTTGCCAGACCCCCGCTTTCGGGACCTTGGCGGTTAATCATCACAACTAAACCAACGTTGAAGTTCATCGGACGGACCTCCGTCCGACGACTCATCCAGCTTCCGGACCCATGAGATTGCCATGACCTTGGCGTCGGCCGGATATGTTCACCCAACCTCCCGAACTAGAAACCGCGGCAGCCCGTTATCCGAAGGACTTTCCCCTCCATCAGGGTTTATGTCACAACTCCCTAGACTATCTGTGTCGGCTTGCCACAAGACATCCTGTTTCCATGTTAGATCCAGAACACGCATTTCACGAGGTCAACTCTGCTTCAGCGCTGTTGTCAAGTTGTTAGAACTTGTCCAAAAAGAAAACTCAATTATCTATGATGCAATACCAGCTCCAACTCCAAATAAATACAAGTAGTAAGTGTTGAAAGGAAATCCCGATGTCCTGAGGGTTGGTGTTTGGGCATCAATGTTGTTAGAAAAATCCACAGAAAAAGGAAACCGGAGTATATCCCTCCAGAGACGTGATTGAGACCAAAAAGAAAAACAGTCCATGTCGCTCCAATGCGTCACGCGTAAGAGCAGAGCAATGCGTGGTGCTTCAGCCTAATGACTAGACTTCGGTGTAAACTGCACCCGCTGGTAGATCGAAGCGCTTACGCATCGAAAGATGGTGCTGGTAGATGACCTGACCGTCCGGGTTCACGGATCTTGACCAAGTGTTGAGTGGAAGAAGCTCAGTCGAACGACAAATTGCCCGGTGGTCGCCATTCAAGCTCATCATGGCCAAGAACCACAGCGCGAGGTTTACAGTCAGGACGTTGTCTCCAGACGCGTCCCATGGAATAGCCTGCCACTCAACTTGAGACAACCTAGATGTGTTACCTCTGGATAGACGAATAACCACAACCTCGCTGCTGGTGAGTACAAAGCCATAACGAGTGTTTGCATTGTTGCAGTAGGTGACGAGCTGGCCGATTGGGCGCTTGGCGATGGCTGGATTGTCTAATAGATCACTCGACTGCCACTGCTTGGCAAATTGGACACAACCAAAAAGAAGCCTCTCTTCATTGTCAGTGCACAACGCTAATGGCGGATAATTGCCTTGCACGGCCGGTGATGGGCGAAATATCATGGTTGGCAGATGACGCCCCAGCCGGATGCCAATGTGTCGAGCACCCGCTTCTATGGTGTACTCTAGAGCGGGGAAAATATAGCGCTGTCCGATCATCTTGAGATCAGCGAGGCTTCTCATGCTAGGCGGATCCGTTGGTGCGTGGTTCGTGACCTGAACTTGTTCGTTCAGGATATCTCCGTACGCCTCCATGAGCGTCTCCAAGTTGAAATCGGCCCATTGAGTCACTTCGAAACTGTTGACGGAGGCCGCAGTCTTGCTTGGTGGCACGTTCCTTGGTGGACTTGACTCATCCCGGATCGGTGGGTTGGCCTTGGTGAGAATGGCCTGCAGGGACTCGAAAGGGGCAGTCCCGGGAGACATGAAGAAATGGATGATTGCAGGGATGTTGGACGCCATGGTGTTCTGGGGCGGCGTTACGGCTAAGATAGGAAGAATGCTTGGGCAGTGCGGGAGAAGAAATGAAGAGGATGCGATCGATGCCGATTTAGTGACAAGTTTGGGTATGAATTGATCGTCTAGGATGGAGGTGAAAGTAAGTATTTTATATTCAGACCACATCCATAATCTGACTAATCATGAACTGAAGGGGAAGTACAGTGCTTGAGTCATTACTCTGTCTGTCTGTCTGTCTGTCTGTCCAAAGAAAGGAGGTGCCCTATGACAGTCATACGGAGTACTCAACACTCAAAGAGTTTTGTCTTGCCAGCATTATCCGGTAGACAAGGAATAAGATGGAAAGCTCCCCGAATCATCAACATGTGTTTAGCTTACTGGTTTGACCTTTACCTCTAGCCTACGCAAAGCTGAAAGGCTCCAAACCCACCGGCCTGCCTACGTGGCCATGGTGCTGCGAGCTGCCGGCTGCCTTCTTGTAACACATGTAACCAAGCATTTGACAACAAAAGGAAGAGAAAGACAAGGGGCGCGGCAGTAGTCCAGATGCATCCTTTAAGACGGTTGCCATTTCCTGATTTTTAAGAAAATGCCGCCAGTCACAATAGAAAGAGAAGATGCTTGTTAGCAGACCCAGTCTTTGAGTCCTCTCTGCTTTGTGCTAGGTAGGTAACGCTCCACAGCTCCCTACCGCAGCATCCAGACCAATTTACGATGACAAAGGTATACAAAGCATCCACCACGGCGGCTCAGTTATCGCATCAAGGGTCGGGCTTCAACTATAACAAAGAACAGATTTAAAGCATCCACCACAAAGGGGGCTTTTTCTTTCTCTTTACTTTTTTAGAGACATGCCAAGTTCACAAAGACAATGAATACAAAGCACCTGCAACGACCTCCTGCAACGACCTCCTGCAGCCGTCGTTTGCATGCTTTGTCTGCAACCTTTAACAGTCCTTTGAGCTACAACGCTGCAAAGATAATCGCCAAGTCAAACCTGCTCTCTATTCTATTCCATTCTAGCCATGCTTAGCTACATTGGTTTATTCTCAACCTTTGTTGCTTTGTTCCCAATCAGCTAGATTGACATCTGATAGATAGGTACCTAGGTGAACCGGCCAACTTTTCCCATCCCCCGTTTGCCCTTGCTGCTTATGAAAGGTTGAAGTGGTTCATCATCTATCCTTAAAACGAACCTTCTCTGCCCAGCTCTGCCTCGTCAACTTCTTGTACTGAACGAAAAATACCCCCCATCACACTTGGTCATCATACAAGGCGACACTTGTCTGTTATCTATCACCTCCTTACCACCTTAACCCTTCGCTATGCCCACTCTCAAGCCCCTCCCTGATTGCGAGGGCCCAAAGCTCGAGTGCTTCACCGATGACCTCCTCGCCCATGACTTCAAGTTCCTCGCCATCGCCGGCGTGGGGACCCACGGTGTCACTGTCAAAGCTGAGATTGACGGCAAGCTCTACGCCATCAAGATTGTTAGTTTTTGTGCCATCCCCATACTTCGTTTGCCCCCACATGTCTGTGCTAACTCTTAAATCCTAGTTCTTCTCCGAGGGAACCACCGAGCCTTGTGCGCATCTGTGTCCCCTCCACGAAGACCCATACGAGGACGGATTGGGCTATAACCATAAAGAGAGATATGGTTGGTCTGATTCGTTGATCGAAAAGTTGGTTCTTTACGCTACGTCCTTCAACAGCGAATGTCGCGTGTTTGGTAGGTTGAAGGAAGTTGGCCGTGAGGATCTTGCCGTTCGTGCACATGGATACATACCGGTGTATCTGAATGATCGGGTGGAAGAACAGTTCAAGAACGCACTCGACAACTCTCCCCTTCTCGGAGACACCTCTGGAGCCCAGTTGATGAACCACGCGAACCCTGAAGAGCCACTCATGGCTATCGTCAAGGACTGGGTGCCGGGAGAAGAACCGGCTCATGATGAAATCACTAATAAGGAGGGGGAGTGGCTGCGACCTACCAAGTTTCCTAAAATGCTACGCGATCTCAAGGAGTTACACAAGTTCGGCATCGTCGTTCGCGACATCAAGGCCCAGCAGTACATCAACGGTACACTAGTCGACTTCAGCCACGCCTGGACGATCCCACACGTCTGGGGTCCTGAAGAAGGGATTCAACCACGCTGGGCATTCGCGAGCATGGCGGCTTGGGACTTGTTCTGCTTCCAGTATGAAGTGATCGGAGATTGGAACCTCGAGGCCAAAAAGGTGGCCTGATATTCGACGAAAGCCTTGCCGACTTGTCGCTTACAAGGGCGTCAACGGGCAGAGCGTCGGAGGGCTTGGCCAAAACCCCAACAGGGCCTCGGTGTACGATCGCCTTCGGATTCGCCCAGGCAACGAGGGGCCTTTCCTGCCCCTGTTGAACCACGAAGGCATCTTTATCGACATGACTCAGGACCCGCCATACGACCCGGCTCTTTTCGACTGGAGGCGTGCCGGAGAACAAGCCGGCAAGGATGGAAAAGGGACTATGGGGAGAAAGAGAAAGGCGGCGGTTCAGCAGCAACCTCGACCAGCGAAAAAGTCCAAGCCAGCAGACGACTCAAAGAAGGAGAAGAAAGTCAAGTTGGCATCAAAGGCTTAGAGCTCAGGTCGAGAGTTTGGGTCGAGAGAGACTGTTTGGGGCGGTTGTGTCTACTTGCCATCTTGTATGTCGGTTATCCCGGCTTTAACTATAAGAAAGAACACATTTCCAACACATCATAGCATTATATCCTAATGCTAACACAGTGGCCCTCTAGCATCTCCACGAATCTGCATTTGCACATGTTACACTCACGTTGACTCCACCAATGCCTCGATATCTATTCGACGTCCTACTAAAGCCGTCAGAATCACTTATCCCAAATCCACAACACAGATTGCATACTCACCTGCTGTTCTTGGGTCAAACTTCTCATAGTAGCTCCCTAGATACAGCATCTGACGCAGAAGATGGGGGTTGTCATTAAAAGCCTTTGCCCAGACTGACTTGTCTCTGCTAAACATGTTCACAAACGTTTCTAGATGTTGATGCTTATAGTCTCGTTAGCGACAGACCGAATCGCTCTCTTCAGGTTAATTAGACTTACTACCCATATGAACATTCGCGTATGGTTCTGGATACGGCTTATGCAGCCCGTCAAAATTGTCATTTGATCATGTAATTGTTGAATAGCCTCTGTCGTAGACGCTTCCAAAAGAGCATGTGCAGATACCACGACCGCCGTGGTCAGAATCTTGCCCACTGAAAAGTTATGAAGATCAAAGGCAGCCTGATCCCATAGAGTTTCAACAATTACCGCGATCGAGTTGGCATGGCGGTGGCATTCTACAGCTGACTCTCTCTGTGCTTGACTTTGGGTAGATGTCGGCTTGAGGGCTTTGAAGTGGACTAGTTGACCAATATGGTGGTATAGCATGTGCATATATGCGAATTGCCGAAGGGTGTCGTGGCCCAGGTGGTTGGAAATATTCGAGGGAGTCCAGAGAAGACTTTCACTTCTCGTTGATGAGTGGCTGACAAATCTTGACAGAACTTGAGCCACGTCGTCCTGGCCATCTTGAAACATCTCGTAAAGCTCTGCTAGTATCTCTGAAAGGAACATTATTTCCTGAGACACGCTGACACTTTGAAGATGTACATGAGTTCCTGTGGCATGATTTGCTCTGCCTCGCTTCAGAGCCAGGAACTCATCATCGTGTAACATGCGAGGAATCTTGTCTCGGCGAGAAAAGTGTGGTGTCAGTCTAAGTGGAAATGATATCAATCTGTCCATCAATGCCATAGTACAGATGAGCCGTCTATGTGTTTCCACAGACACAGATGACCCCCCTTCACTAATGTCAAGTAGTCTCAGCGCTCTAAGCATGTTCGCCGCGAAGCCTTGGGAAAGTCAGCTAGTTGAAAAGTCCGAAGTGAGTGTTGACGGACCAAGATACACGTATGCCTGTCTTGAGCCACCAAATGCCAGCTTGTAGGTACCCAGCAAGAGGTAAGCCTGAATTGTAGGAACGGACGGCCAGTCAAAGTCTTCGACGAGGAGGCTTCGGGCGTGCTTGAAGAGGAGCTCCCCTCTATGACACGGGGGTAGATCTTCGGTGAATGGCGCCATCGAGAATCTTGCATATGCGTTAGCGAGCTAGGTGTATATTTCAGTACAAAACTTACCGGATGCTGAGCGCCATGATGGAGTAGAGAATAACCTTGGGGATCTGACTGGTGGAAAAGTCGGCAAGGAATAGCTCCTCGTCAAACATGAAGTGAATATCACTAAAGTTGCTGAAATACAGCAGTATGAGGGAGTGAGTAAACTCCCCCTCTCTGAGAAGATCTTCTGGACGTCCTTTTCCAACATCTAACCCGAGAGTCCCACGTTCCATTCGATAGTCTTGGTTAGCTTGCCTCATTGGAAGAGGCTCGAAGCCGCCCTGCTCTGATGACTCCCATGGCGAACTGGGGATTACGTCTGAGCGGGATGAAGAGTGAGACTTGGGTATGTAGGAGCAGTGAAGCTGTCTCGTTACACATCTCTGACAGCTGGTTTCAACGCCCTGGACCTTGCACCGGACCTTGCTAGACCTTGACTCGCTGATCAGACATTATCGCCACTTGGCTCAGCTCTGGTGGACTCTTAGCTTACCGACACGCATAACACGCTCTCCGCGGCATCTTGGAAAAGTGGCGAGGGACCGTAACTGTCTGCCCTCAATTAGAATACGGGATGCGAAGAAGAGGTAATCACTCATGACGACATGAGGTTTGTGGATCACGCCACCTGCGTGCCTCATGCATGACGGTGCGGAGGAAGCTAGCGTGTGAGAACAGCTGCCGAGCCCCAATCTGTAATAAAATATCCTCAAAGTTGCCCTTAATAATTGTTTCTTTTGCTGTTATAGCTAGAAAGTTTTATTATTATCGCAGACCATAATGATACAAAACTTCGCTTCGATCGTTGGATGAAAAAGAGTCAAATGGTATGCAATCATTCTAGTCTACCTCTGCGCCATAAGACATATGTGTCTAAAGTAGCAACTATTCCTAAAGTCCTGTCCAGGTAAAGGTTTCTGGTACTAAGAAAGACACTCTCGTATGTGCTTGATCGCTTGACAAGCCAACATGTACAGTATACTCCCCCTTCCCTGCATGCCATCTCCTTGTCGCCGAATCGTAGACGCTAACACTGTACTTGTCCAGGCGCGCCTCGACGATCTTGGTCTCTCCCGAGTCAATCTCAACCTTTTCAAATGCCTGTAGTTCCTTCACAGGCCGTGCAAGTCCGGGTACTAAACCATCTTGAGGGGCAGACACGTAGAACTGGACCACGGCCTTACCCCGTCGAGAGCCAACGTTTGAGACTCTTGCCTTGACTACAACCGCCTCTTCAAGGCCGGGTATCTCTCCTCCATCTTGGATCTCAGCGTCGACAACCTCAAAGCGTGTGTAAGAAAGTCCAAAGCCGAATGCGTACAAAGGCTCAGGCTTGCTCTCTTGATCATACCACCGATATCCCACATCAAGCCCTTCCTCATATCGAAGAATATCATCAGGGCCAACAGGGAAATTTCCAAAAGATGGGTTATCCTCCAGCTTTCGTGGCCATGTCAGCGGTAGTCTACCACTAGGATTCACTTGTCCGGAGAGAACGGCTGCAACTGAGAGTCCTGCTTCTTGTCCAGGGAACCAAGCTTGAACAATTCCAGGAACGACATCGACGATCTGCGTCAGCCCAACTGGTGCGCCTGAAAAGTTCACAACCACTGTCTTGGGGTTTGAAGAGGCAACTGCCTTGATCAAGTCGTATTGTTCCGGCGTGAGATCCATCGTATCCCGATCAAAGCCCTCAGACTCGATCTCGTTGGTAGTTCCAACACAGACAATGGCATAATCTGCTTCCGAAGCTACGTGCTTTGCATCTTTCAATGAAGCCTGCAGATCAATCTCTTCATGAAATCGGATAGAGCTTCCCTGAAACATCTTTCCAAACAAGGGCGGACCAGCCAAGATATCAGGGTCGCAAGCCCAAGATTCAAGCTTAATATGATAACGACGACCCTCTTCCACATGATGGGTGAAACGTCTCTCCAGCTGCTTTTTAAAGAAGTAGAAGGACTCGGGTCGCAGTTTGGTCTCTTGTTGCCGTTCAAAGACTAACTGGTCGTTGATGTAGCATTTCGCCCGTCCTGTGCTAATGACTGACAAGATTGCGTTGCCCGTCGAAGGTGCCACCAGATCGAATGTGATTCTCGTGCAGTAACTGACCTTGTCGAGATATTCTGGCCATTGTTCTTTGATCATGTACTCGGCTTGAGGGCGGAACTCTTCGTGCACGAGATTCTCGCCAATCACGGAGCCATTGAACCACTCCAGCCGAACAGGAAGTTCAGAGTGTCCCGACTGATCGGTAGGAAAGACAAGACTCGGGTCTGCATGAGGAACTGCCCCAAAGACAGGCACACCGGCTGCTATCCTGGTATCATAGCCCAGCCTTTTGAATCCTTCGATCGGAGTAATCGCATGCAAGGCATCGACCCGTGCACTTCCGCCGCCTCCAAGAACAACCGAGCTCGCATGCTGACCGATCAATGCGACGCTTGAGCCCCCGGGTATGGGCAGGATATCTCCAGCGTTCTTGAGCAAGACGATTCCATCTGCTGCGGCTTCCTTGATGAGATCATCGCGAGCCTGGTCTTCAACCGCGCGTTCAGGAGGTTCTTCGGGATTATCGAATCGACCGAGTCGATAAGCCAACTTGAGAATGCGTAAAACGCTCTTATTGATAACTTCTTCAGAAATGGTTCCCTGCTGAACGAGCTTCAACACCGCGTCGGAAGTACGCCATTTCGGTGGACCGGGCATCTCAATGTCAACGCCAGCGTTGATGCCGGGTGCAACAGAATAAGTTCCCATCCAGTCCGAGATGACGAGTCCTTGGAAGCCCCATTCATCTCTCAAGACGCCGTTGATGAGCTCGTCACTGTCAGCCACGTAGGTTCCGCGAACCCTGTTGTAGCTACACACAGTAACGGTTAGCAAATACAAGTAGGCAAATCGGCGAGAATCACTCACCTTGACATGATGCACCAAGGGTCTGAGAGCTTTAACACAAGCTGGAATGGCTTCAGGTAGATCTCTCTCAACACCTGCTTCTCAACCTCGACACTTAGCGTCGTCCGTTGATTCTCGGCGTCATTCGCCACAAAGTGTTTTGGAGTCGCAGCAACACGACCTGTTGACTGGCATCCACGGACATAAGCAGCTGCCAGATGACCCAGAACAAGAGGATCCTCGCTGTAGGTCTCATAGTTCCTGCCTCCAAGCGGGGAACGGATGACATTGAGAGTTGGGCCCAAGAGCACATTCGCAGACTTTGTCTCTGCTTCTTTGGCAATCGCCGTGCCAATTCTCTCTAAAATTGACGTGTCAAACGTCGAACCAAGACATGTGCCACAAGGGAAGCATGCTGCCTTGATGCCAGACACATAACTCTCTCCTCGGGCACCATTAGGCCCATCAGTAAACTAAGATAAAGAATGTCAACATGCATCCGTGTTTTACAAACAAAGAACAAAGACATACCTTGATATGAGGCACAAAGAGACCATCCCTTTGTATGACTGGAGTACGCCACCAGTCAACACCCGAAAGAAAACGTATCTTTTCCTCAAGCGTAAGAGATGAAAGAATCTTGTGAAGAGAATCAGGACTCATTGTGAAAGGATACGGTGTGATGAACCGAGATCGGTCATTTTCGGCGGCGTCTTCCCCTCTTATGGCCCCTTGCAACATGTACATGTTTCCCTCTAAATGCAACCCTGCAATTCGTTACCGAGCGCGGAAATATCCCCGTGGAGACTTTGAATGAGTGGATTCTTGGCCTCTCCGAAGTGCATTCGGCGAAAGTGATCAATCATTGGTTCACGCGCCGAAAGTTCGGAGTGCCTTCGGAGTTTTGATGCACTGATTGGTTCAAGCTGAGGGGCCGTGAAGTGGGTGAACGATCGCGATCCGGGGATGAATGGCATCATCTCACAGGCCAACTTACGTAGCCAATCCCAGGTCGATATTCAAGATCAAGCCTGGTCAAGTTTACCGATAGATCAAATGCTCTCCCCGCGCCATGCATTGAGCTATAGCTTCTTTGAACCGTCAACGTGTTGGAGGTTAATCTTCTCTCATCAACTGGGAGGGATGACGCGATCTGAACCAACAAGCGAGACTTCACTTAACGTTCGTGTATAAGTTGAAGCAACTTCCCACAGAAAGAGTATCATCAAATCACACGGCCTTCAACATTTCATTCTCTTATTCAACCAAGACCATCATGGCGTCCTCACAAAGCAAAGAGGAAAGCGCTGTTAATGTTTCTACGGCTGGTCATGAAACTGTCGAAGAGCTGGATCGACGCATCCAGGAACTTGCCCACCATGCACCACCCTTCTATCAGAGCCGCAACTTGTTCAAGCTCTATCTTCTCATAATCCCCGGATGTCTTGTTCCAGCTGTAACACTGGGATTTGACGGGGCGATGATGAGCGGTCTTCAGGCAGTGCCAGCTTGGGATACTTGTAAGTTCACCATGTTAAGCTTATGCAGTAGACAGTCTAGCTGATAGATTTGACTCAATCACAGACTTCAACCAACCCCGCGGCAGTATTCTTGGCCTTTTAAATGCCATTCTAGGTCTCGGATGCATCGTTGCGACGCCTTTCATCAGCGTCGTAGGTGATCGCTGGGGCCGTCGTATGGGCATATTTTTCGGCGCCGTCGTTATGTTGATCGGAGGTGTCATTCAAGGAGCATGCGTTCACAGTAAGAAGCAACAAGCCATGTCGTCCATCAAAGTTCATCTTACTAATGCAATTTGACAGTTTCCATGTTCTTAATCTCTCGCTTCGTCATTGGCTTTGGTCTTGTCTTTGCCAACACCTACGCTCCAATGCTCATCGGCGAGTTGGCCCATCCCAAGGATCGACAGGTCGCCACTTCGTTGTATCAGACGTCCTGGTATCTCGGAGCTATAGCAGCCGCGTGGACAACTTTTGGAACATTCAGGATTCCCAACAACTGGGCATGGCGCATCCCGTCCTATCTACAAGCTGCACCCGCCCTTGTCCAGATCTTGGGTATCTGGTTCCTCCCCGAGTCTCCACGTTTCCTCATCGCGAAAGGAAGAGCCGAAGAAGCAAGAGAGATCTTGATCAAATACCATGCTGATGGCGATGCCTCCTCCGAGTTTGTTGATTTGGAGTTTCGCCAGATGCGCGGCGTCATTGAAGCCGAGCTTGCAAACGCAACTGGCTGGGCATCTCTGCTCAAAACCCCCGGCAACCGTCATCGCCTGCTTGCCATTATGTTTTTAGGCCTCTTCTCTCAATGGTCTGGAAACGGTCTTGTGTCGTACTATCTGGTCCGAGTCCTCGAAACAGTCGGAATCACGAATGCCAGACATACCAATATCATCAACGGCTGCTTGATGATCTTCAACTGGCTCACATCTGTGGCTTCCGCATTTGCTTCCGGAAAACTCAAGCGTCGAACACAGTTTATGGTTTCCGTCGTTGGCATGCTCCTCGTGTTCAGCAGCCAGACTCTCTGTGCAGGCCTGTTCAACGAAAGAGGTAACAAAGCCGCAGGCCACGGTGTTTTGGCAATGCTTTTCATCTTTTACGCATTCTTCAACTTTGCGTTCAACGCTCTACTATACTCATACCCTGTCGAAATCCTACCCTACCCAATCCGAGCCAAAGGTTTTTCCGTTCTCATGTTCTTTGGCAAGGGAGCAGGATTCGTCAATTCATTTGTCAATCCCATCGGTCTTCAGGCTTTGGCATGGAAGTATTACGGAGTTTATGTGGGCTGGCTGTGTGTCGAAGTTGCTTGTATCTATTTCCTCTTCCCAGAGACATCTGGTCGGAGTCTTGAGGCCGTCGCTAGTGTTTTTGACGGAGATATTAAGCTGGACTCTGAGAAGTTGGTCGAAAGTAAGGAAGGGTCGAAGGAGACTGGCAAGGAGCTTTGATTGGGGGTTGAGGAGTTCTGTATTGCCGGTACATGATGCAATCTTTCCCATGACAAGTGGTTGCGTTCACTAGGTAGACACAATGAATAGAGACAACTTGTTTCTTTTCTTTTCATACTAAAACTAGCCGTAGCGTGACTAACAATCTGACTTGTCTACGCTACCTACGTTCTACGTTCTAGGTTAAAAATTAGACATTGACAAAAACACGCAACACAAAAACAAAAAGAAAAATCATCACACAATGAATGAACATCTACGTACAACCCGGTCGGAAGATCGAGGCCAATGTCGGAAACTCCCCTTCCATAATCTCCCCAACCCAGTCGTCAATCTTGACCAAACGACGACGGTTGGTGCAGTGAAAGATCGCCTCGTGGAAATCCCTCTTCAGCCCGCCATCCACAAGTGCCTCTCCCCATGCAGGACACAGTTCAGACAAGCGGTCCGAGTACACCTTTCTGAGCTTTGTCTGCTCATACTCCATGAGGTGCCACCAGTAGAGGATGTTCTTGCCTTCGCTGTCCAGATAGTCGTCGCCGTCGCGAATTCGTTCTTCAGCCTCCATCTCCGGCTCAGCATCCGCGTACGTATCACGATCTGGGGCTTCTTCACGTTCCGGCCCAACCAGGAACTGTGGTGTCTTTGTAGTGGCCCAGAGAGGCACCGTCGAGACACATTCCCAGTCTATGATGGCGGTGATAGCTCCGTCGTCGTCGACCAAGATATTGTTCAGTGAAAGGTCATCGTGCAGCAGTACTGTTCGCTCTGGTGGGTTTACGGCTTTGGGGAAGATATCGGGGAGAATATCATCGAGTACCTCAGCCACTTCAATGGTGTACTCAGCCAATCCAATGTTGTACTCAGCAACTAATTGCTCCTTTGTCTTTGCCTTTGCCTCTGCCTCTGTCTCCGAGTCTGAGTCTGCGTCTGAATCTGATTTATCGTCTGAGGGTGAATCCGAGTCTGAGCTGTCGTCTGAGTCTGAGCTATCGTCTGAGTCTGAACTGTCGTCTGAGTCTGAGCTGTCGTCTGAGGATGAGCTGTCGTCTGAGGATGAGCTGTTGTCTGAGTCCGAGTCTGAGTCTGAAGATGAATCCGAGTCTGAAGATGAATCCGAATCCGAGGTCGACTCTGAGAGTTCGTTTATCACTCTTTTTTGGTCTCCAACGATGACGGAGATGAACGACTTGAGCCAATCGTAGCTGGAACGAAATGGCCCTCGAGGGACGTCCAAGTCATAACGCTTACCCATGAAGTACATGGGACCAACCAACTGTCCAGGTTCCGATTTGGAATCTTCGTCGAGGCTAACATCCTTCAAGGTACCAATGGTACGGAATTGCGACTTGAAGAGTTGTGCTTGGTATTCGGCAATCTTCTCCACAAAGGTCGTCTTCGTCTCCATCGACATCTTGCGCCATTGACGATACGCCGAGGTTCCGGGCATTAGATCCATGAGGGTCCATTCGTACCCTATCTCATTGTCCCCTGAGTCGTCAAAAGCAATCACTTTGGGTACTGGGATATCCGAATGGCGTTCAAGCCAATCGAGTGTCGCCACCTCTCCGACCGTCTTCTTTTGAGGGTCAATAGGGAGGGACACTCGAAAGATCCATCTCCGTTCATAGTTGTCCTCGACCAGATAGACCTTGTTGAAGGCGCCTTCGGCCTTGAACGACACTGAACAGCCATCTGGCGCATCAAGCTGCAGTACTCGCCGGCACGTAGCCTGGATGGCTTCGATGCTAGGCTCAGATGCCCACTTGGGCTCAAGGTACCCGTTCGAATCGTCCCAGACGAGCCCAGCTCGAGGCGAAGTCGACATTTTCGTAATACGGTAGCAGCTAAAAGTGTTGATAGATGATAGAGTTGCGGATGTAGGATGAGGATGTTAAGTTAGTTCTATAGTCGCAAGACATCACATTTTATGCATCCTACTGTTTTGCACCTATATCTCGCTCTTTGTTATTCAAAATGTCTTGAAATCAATTTCATAAGCCCCGTCCGTCTCAGGGAGGGAATCAGACAAAGGAGCTATGCCAAATGTCATCATCACGGGTGTTTGCGCAGGGTACGTGAGACAGAAATGGGGGATAGAACAATGCAAGATTTATGGGAAAACCCCAAGTCATGCAGATTAATAATTAAACCACACAGAGATGATCTTTGTTCTCCCTGTTGGGCCGCTTTGATGCCACGAGGCTGAACACTCAAAGAAGTTCATGTTTTATTCCGAGTTCCTTTCTTTCACCCAAGCCTTTGCCTTGACAAATGCGAGGAACGTATTAAGCACAATAGCAGAACATGACCAGGTTCCATATGTTCTTCTTTCATGGTATGTCAACAATCACGGAACGTAAAAACAGGCAATGGAACTACCCCAGAGTAGGAGGCCCCATACTAGATAGTTGCAACGTTTGGACTTGGTTCTCCAGGACGAGACCTGAACGGATGAAGATGGCCTCAAACTTCACATTACGCGCCTTGAACATGGCCAGAATTCACATAGAACAACTCTCTCGAAGTCTACATGCATCTGGGAAAAGAAGCAACTGATTAGCTATATTAAGACGTTATCCTAGCCATTGGATGAATTCACCATCAGCTCAGCTACCAACACTACACTCGCAACTACCAACATTACACTCAACACCTTTTACAACTCAGCAACATTTGCAAATACTTTACCAGCAATAATGCCTAGCCGAAAACAGGTCCTTTGCAATTTCATCGACAGCATCCCAGATCACAAGCTGGAAAATGCGATAAGTAACACCAAAGTCCTCACCCAGGATGGTAATTTCCATTTGGACATGCAAGGAAAAACTACTAATGGCCAGCTGAATCTTCAGATCCAGTGCGTCAAACGCCCTGAAACAAAATCCTTTAACGAATGGTCCACAGAAACTGTGTCTGGGCCCGCTTTCGTGGCAACGAATGAACCCCTAGACGGTGATGCGATTAGGCAGGTCTTTAAAGATACTATCGTCGACTTCAACGACACCTCGCAGCAAAGGGGTAAAGGAAGCAGGGCGAGGAAGCACGTGAAGAATGTTGAGGAGGAAACCGAGGAGCCAGGCCAAGGAGACGGAAAAGGGAAACAAAAAGAACAAGGCCAAGAAAAACAACAAGTACGGTAAGTGGTAAGTTTTTGACATAGAGTCCCTCATTGTGGGAGATCCGCGGTCAACTTGACCTAAACCGACCAGGGGTGTAGTGTACGATAAGTGAGTTGAGTAGATAGGGTTAGTATGAATTGAAATACGAATCCATAAATGACATGTTCCTAACTGAATAGAAAGAGGTGATATCAAGTGCATCCTCCCGAAATCCTTCGGTTTGCCTCACAGTCGAAGACATGTACTGTTGTGAAGAAATTAATTCTATTAACGTGAAAAACGATAGCCCCCTTGACTAAACAATTCCTGAAGAACAAGACTCGCTAATAAACATACATCGAAACTCAAAAACAAGCAAATAAACATCCACGTATTGCCTTAGGACTTCTTTTTGTTTGAAGGAGGACAGCTCATGATATCCCGCCCACTCATTTCCCTCCACACTCCTCCGGGACCCCTCAGCCGCCTCTTTATCTAGCGGGCCAGGTCTTGAGAAGACGGCGCCAAAGAGAGATAGGATACTAGTTGTTCGAAGAACCATCTGATAGAACAGTGTGAGGCCAGTGATCATAATCTCCTCCTGGGCGTCTGGGTTGTTGGCCTTGGGACCCATGAACTCGATGTAGCCGACTTTGCTGATGGTCCAGGCGTGGGCAGAGAACTTGGCAACGGGAACGCTGCTCTCGTCGAGACAGATAAAGTCCCAGCTCTTAAAATCGCTGGAACTAGTCCAGGTCATGGCTGCCGGAGTGTCCCCAAGACCTTGGGCGTAGTTGTATGATAGGTGAGTGTAGGAAGTGACGAAGCGTCTGAGAGCCTTGAGAGTTCCCTTGCGGCCACGGAGTTCATAGTCGGCGTGGATCGAGACGGGATGGAGAGTGCCGGTTCCAATAGTAGCAGACTTGTCCTCGGCAGGGTGGAAGACAAGGTGGGGAGACCTCAAGGTGTTGTAATCGATGACATATCTGGGAACATACTCTCCAGACTTGTCCTTTTGTGAGACCAAAGTTTTGAGGTTCTTCCATGAAAAGTCGATTTGAAGTGTAGGGTTGCCGAGTTGTTGCTCGACTGGGAGAGCCATGTCATTGTCTTGAGGGAAGCTCATGTTGAAGAGTGTGAGAGAATTGGTGATATAGTGAGAAGGTAACAATGATGAAGCGGTGAAATTGTGAGATTATTTACGGACAGTTGTTGTTCGTATTTGATACGATAATATCCAAAAACTCCTTTGGCCATCCTCGACATGTTATATACTCGTTGAACCGTGAGGTGATGATTTATCCAGCCCCCAAAGAAGGCAAGGATCAGCAGATGACCGCGTTGATCCCAGCACGAGCTGAAATCTGACGCTAACCACATTCGGAGCAATCGAGCGCTCGAGTGACATCACTGATACGGAATTCGACTGCGCCACATTTTTGGCTGGTTGGGCTGAAGCGTTGAATTCCGATCCTGGCATTTGCGGCGCGGGGTCCACAATCGTAGGTGTTTCGGATAAGATTATACCAATCAGAAGCTTATCGTGCGGTGCTCAGCCTCAGAAGAACGGAAAGTCGCTACAAAGATCGCGCCGAAATCCTAAGTTGAAGAGGCTGAGGTCGCGATACCATCTTGAAGGACGAATGAGACCAACAGAGGAACACATGTCTGCCAGTCACATGCTATGGAACTACTCATAACATCAGATGAGAAATAGCACGAAGGGTTTCAAGACCAATCATCCCGTTTGAAAGCAGTTGTCAACCGCAGGGCCTTTGCTAGAAGGTCTAGGGTAACTTGAACCACATCTTCACGGCATGTTTATTCTTACGGATTTAAGAGCAGGACAAAAGCGATTGCGAAATAATCACCTTGATAAAGTGAGAAGCAAGGTTTTAATGCTTTTCTTAGACGTCTGTCTACTTGCTTATGTGTGACATGGTATCCATGGCTGAAAGGTGTAGAAGGAGTCAGCCGAAATGCTACACATATTAATTGGTACTTCACCAGTGAGGCACGATTGGGCAAAAAGGCTCACGTGACACGGCACGTGCTGGACTGTGGCAGCTGTCTTATGCAATGAGTTTATGCAATCCCTGTGCGCCTTATACATCTACAGAGCGTGGTCAAGGGCTCGAAGGGGCGGTGGGGGAGGCCTCTGAGCAACCAAACATACATCTACAGAGCAACCCAAGAAGAGAGTTATGAAGAGTCCACACCAAGATAAGATCATTTCCACCCGCTCACAACCTTTGACTCCCTCCCTTCACCCCGAAGTCAAGTCCCACAATTTTTTAAACTCACTATCCCGCTTCAACAACTCCCTAGGATTATCCCATTCCACGACGCGACCACCGCTCATGACAGCGACGCGATCAAAGTCCACAACAGCTCCGAGGCGATGAACAATAGCAATGACGGTGCATCCGACAAACTGCTCGCGAATGATTTGTCTGATCAGTTGCTCCGAGTTGGGATCTACATTGCTGCTTGCTTCGTCGAGGAGGATGATCCGTTTGTTGGCAAGCATGGCTCTTGCGAGGCAGAGTAGCTGGCGTTGACCCTGTGAGAGGCGATCAATGTCTAGAATGCTTTCCAATCCACCCATCCTGTCAATTACGTCTCGCATTCTGAGTCTGTGCAGTGCTGCAAGCATTCTTTCGTCGTTTCGCTCGCCTCGAGGGGTTAGATTATCTCGGATGCTGGTGTTTTTCATGAAGAATGGATGCTGGGGAACCACCGCCACCGAGGCTCTGATGGTTTGTCGCGGGATAGTAGTGATGTCGATACCATCGAACTCGATGCTGGAGTTGGCATCAATCTCCAGGAGACGAAGGAGGCAGCCCATGAGAGAACTCTTTCCACTTCCACTTCGCCCACAAATGCCAACTTTGGAACCGGCGGGTATGTCCAGCGTCACACCGTGCAACACCGGATTGCCTGCTTTGGTGTACGAAGCAGTCATGTTCTTGATGGAAACATGTCCAGATGATGGCCACTCCTCAGGGACTTGACCCGTTTCACCAGCTAGATTCTCACTCTCCGTAGTTGAGCCAAATTGCTTGAGGCGGGCAACGGCTCCAAAGGCAGTCTCCAACTGAGTATAACCCTTGATAACGAGCGTCAAGGATGCATTGAATGAGGTGACGTTGAGAAGAGCCAGTGCCACAAACTTGGGTGCGAATTGACCCCGAAGCTGAACAACGAGAACCATCATGATTCCAGCCATGGCAGCTACCATCAGGTCAAGAACAAGGGCCAGCCAACGCTGGATGCAGAATTGCAGATAATATGGGCGTTGAGATGCGTCGAGGAACTCAAAATATTGCTCGCGGAATTGTGTCTCCCAAGAAAAGGCCCTTACGCTGGATAGACCTTGTAGAGTGTCGAGAAAGTGCGTGAAGAGGGGAGACTTGGCTTGTAGTTCAAGGATTCTAATCTGCCGGGATGTACGGAGATAGAACTTTGAGAGGACTGCAAGCAATGTTAGAAATGCAGAAACCAAGACGGGCCTTGGACTTACGCCAGCAAAAGAACAAAATCGGTGGAAGAGTCGCCGCAAAGTACCCAGAAAACACACACATCATCACAGCAGATAGAAATGCCACCGCAAGATTGATAAGCAGATCAATCAACGTGAACGGCAACTCAGTATCGACAACAGAAATATCCTGACTAAAAACGAGTTGTCGTGACTCCAACATCCGTCTTGGAAAAGAATGACAGAGGAGCGTCCATGATGGATTTCAGAAGTCGAGCATGAAGAACCGCGGAGCTGAGCGGGACAGTGATGATGAGGTAGAAGAAAACACATCCTATGAGTGCCGCCATGGAAATACCGGCGAGCATGCCGTAGAGGCCGAGGTAGAAGTTGTTTGACTCGTGTTGTGTTGCACCAGTTCGGCCTGTCCAGAAACTGAGAAGTAACTCGGTCATTTTGTAGCCTCCGGCGTGGAGACAAACAAGAGATGCATTCAGGAGAACGTGCCACAAGGGAACTGATCCGAGGTAGTATCCGTAAGTGGCAAACTCTCCGAGTCCCTGTCCGAGTGATGCTTGGTTGTCTTCCACTGGGGCTGGAGGGCTCGATGTTGTCATTTCTTCAGGTCTGGTAGTAATGGTATTGTCGCCCTCGGCAGCAGACCCGTTCTGTTCAAAGTGAAGACCCTTGAAATATGCCGTGTCGGTCTTGAGTTGTTCAAAAGTTCCTTGGTGTAGAATAGAGCCCTGTTCGCTCAAGGCGATGACATGGTCGGCGTAGACGAGGCGATGAACTTGATTCACATCAGTTTGGACAACACTGGTGAGATAATAGACTGGAACTTACTGGCGTTTGTGACACATACAATAGTTGTACCCATCTCTCGGAATAGACCACCATCAGAGAAGAGCATCCGATGGATATGTTCCTCTGTGGCAGCATCTTGACCTGCAAAGACATCATCCAAGAAAATGACAGGCACCCTCGAGTAAACCGCTCTCGCGAGAGCAAGTCGTTGCTTCTGACCACCGCTGAGCGATACTCCCTTGCTGCCCGCCTTTGTTGCATCCCGTGCTGGAAGATCCATGATGTCTTGTTCCAATGCGCATGCATAAATGACCTTATCATACCATGTCTTGTCGTAATTGAAGGCGCCTAGAATGTTCTGGCGTATGGTCAAGTTCTGGATCCATGGCTCCTGGCCGACAAAGGCGATCCTACGGGTTCCAGTAAAGATGGATCCTTTGGATGGTTTGGTTTCTCCGAGCATTGCTTGCAACAGCGTGCTCTTTCCTGAGCCAACACTGCCGATGATGTATGTGAAGTGTGACTTTCGGATAGTACATGAGATGTCGTGCAAGATTGGTGACTCTGCTTGACCCCAGCCGAAGCTGGCGTCTGAGATTACCATCAAAGGGTCCCCAGCAGAGAACTCCTGCAGTGGTGATAGAACCTGCATTTCAACATTGTGACTGCTTCTCGACGAAAGACTCATTCTGTCATCTACTTGGATTCCACCAGTGTTCAAAGGGAGTCGATGATCCTTGAAGCTATCCGACAACAAGAAAGCTTGGATTCGGTCGAAACAAGCCAGGGACGCGCTCACCATGGGAATAGTCCGAATTACTGTAGCCATGGGAGTCGACAAGAGATATATCAAGGACAAGGAAGTGTACGCAGAGGCGACGTTCAAAGGTTGACCCGTGCTCTGAGATATGATGACAAAAGTTGCAAAAGTTGCCAGGGGCGAGATGGTTTGTGTGCTGGATGCTATCGTCAAACAGTCAATTGCAAAGCGGCTAAAGAGGATAACTTTCATGTCTTACCGAGAAGTGTTCGAAAGACCAAGAGCTTTCTGGCTTTCATTGCTAACTTCAGCTCCTTGATTCGCAAGTTTTGAACCATACTATTGAGGACGTCTGTAAGTCCAAGCATTTTGACTTCCTAGAAGATCATCAGCAACCAGAATTAGTAGTCGAGAGCTGTACTTACCTTCATCGATCCAAGCATGGAGGCAGTCACATCAACACGAGTCTGTATACCACGGAGCCATTTCTTCTGTGCCTTTCCCATATGTTTGGCAAGCTGCATGATGCCGACGGTGGCAACTATAAAGAGTCAGTAAATGCTCAACGATTCCTGTCAATGCTCTGACCTATTGCCACGATCATGGGTGACAGAAATGCAAGACCGAGTTGTCTATACAAGAGAAACAACGCTACACCGCATTCAATCGGGGAAGCCCAGACTTCGTGCAAGTTGCTGAAGCTGAGGCAAATAGCTTCAGTGTCAGTAGACATGAGTGTTATGGCGACTATTAGTAGGTCAGTACCGGTTCTTGTAAGTAATGCAGGTGGTCTCACTTGTCTCATCAAACGCTGTGGTGCTGAGATCAAGCGTCTTGTTGTAAATAAGGCTCTCAAGGCTGCCTCTGACCGATGTGACAAACCTACAAAGTCAGTAAAAGCGCATCGTTAGTGTTCATTGCAACCTACTGATACGTCTTGTGGTAGTAGAACCCGTTGGAGATCTAGAGATATGTTAGTATAGATCCAGGCTAATCAGGTGTCAACTTACGGCTAGACCGATAAAGACCAAGAGCCACGCTCCAGTGAGACCCCATCCGACATTCTTAGGCTCAGTCAAGTCGCTGGCGAAGCCAACAGTCCGCTGGATAAGGAAAGGTTGCGTGTACTTGAATGCTATCAAGCATAGGCGGGAAATCATGCCGGAAGCGAAGACAGCTCTGGCGGCCCAAATGGTTGACCAGAACAGACGATTGTTCTTGGTGTGATTTGCTGAAGACAGTCAGAAACTGCACAGATGTTTTATGCATGACGGGTGACCTACTTGAGCTCCAAGTCTCTTGCGCATGGGCAATGAGTCTCCTCGATGAAAGCGAGGCATCGATCATATACCTGGCACGTGGTTAGCATATCATGTCTGCGACGACAGAAAATAAAATGGCGTACAAGTCCTCTTCAGTCAAAGGTCGACCGAACCCAATTTTCATCAGAGGGTTAAGCCACCAGAATACACTCCGACCCAAAATACCAGAGGTTGACTCAGGTGAGAGCTCTCGGTATTGGGCTCGAAGAATGGACCTTTTCTCCCATGCCTCCGAAACCAGCACGGTAAACTTGATAGCAACAGTTGCAGTGAAAACCTTGGCTATCAGTTTTGTACCCTCAATGAGCCATAGCGTCCTGGCAATGGCGCAGTCAAAGAGTAAAGTGAGAAGTAGATAGACGTTGATGAGCGTCGAAGGCCTGACGGATCGAGTGTGCTCGGCATACGACAAGAAAGCCAACGAGAAGCCATTAAGGAAGACCAAGACGGCTGCTGCGATTTGCGACTTTGGCGCAGGGAGAGGTCCAAGCACCCAGCATAAAAGGACGGTGAGCTGAAAAATGATGTATACGGAAATGAGGCCCTAACGACAGTTAGAAGATGGACCTGGAGGCTGTTGCTTATCCTACCAATTTGAGAATGAATTGCGAGTTCTTGGTCAATTTGCGTGGCTGCTTGATTAACCAAAACAGCCGCTGCGGAGTCAAAACAAGAAACAAAGTTGATGGCAAAATAGACAAGACAGCATTCTCAAACAAGAGCGTAAAGTCGAATCTGTACGACGCCGCAGGACCAAAACTGGCCTCGGCATCAAGTATAGCATCGACCGATGAATTCATGGTTGAATGACCTGACTCTGATTGACAATCATCTGAAGGACTTGCTGGGAAAGTTTCTTTTGCTGATAAAAAGGGACGCTTAAAAACAAGCGAAATCCTTCCGATTGCGATATCTTGAGTGGGTATTGCGATGGCTTGGTACGTAACGTCCCACGTAACGAGACGTTTTCCACCTACCGGAAATGGCATATCAATTGTCAGCAACCAGGCAGCCATGACATGCATATTCTCGAGCACAGATTGGCCAGTGATAAGGTGCAGGACGAAAACACATACGAATTGCTTGCGTGGGACGGTGAGAGACACATCAGGGAAAGACGACTTGCAGACAAACATGAGCGCACCAACATCTAGTTGCGGCTCTTAAGCTGAGATGGCACTTAATTGGGACCGGGTCGAATTGGGCCTTGCAAAGGAAATGTTTCCGAAACACGATGGTAGTCTCTTGGCCGCACGCTTCCTTGTGTTATAAACTTGAATTGACTCTTGACATATCGTACCGCCGAATAACATAAACCTAGATGTTTCTTGTAGTAAAACTCCCAAAGTAGACTTCTATGAGAGAATCACTTTCTAAAGAAGCCCAGGACCTTCTTTCGCAGGCCACCATTCCACTCCGCATCTTCCTGGCTCTCCCTCTCCTCAAACTCTCGCCTACCAGTCGTCAGATCAACAGTCTCCGAACTCCAGAATGTTGTCTTCTTGACGAGCTTCCACCACGTGACGTTGCCCACGAAGATGACGGTGCCGATGTACTTGAGGATGAAGACGTCGACTTTGAAGTGGGGGATGAAAGCGTCATAACCTGTTCCTTGTGTTAGTACGTGTCCTTCAGAAAATGTATGATGGGAGAGAGCTTACCATTGAAGATGATGACGAGGATGGAAATGAACAAGGCAAAGTAGGAGCCATAAGGCTGCAGAAAGCCCACATAAGGCAGATCGCTGGCAGCAATGCCCTGTGCCTTCAGAGCCTGACGAAAGCGAATATGCGTGATAAGAATAGCCACCCAGTTGAGCACAGCAAAGACAGTCACCAGACTAACAAGGTAACCAAAGACTGTGGAAGAAGACTTGCTGGCGTTCATGTAACCGAGGGCGATGCACACGGATGCAGCTGCGACAGCGTATATGGGGTTACCGTTGTCGCGGGTTTTGGTGAAGAGGCGGGGAGCTTGGCCGTCCCTGGCGAGACCGTAGAGAGATCTGGAGGAACAGTAGATGTCTATACAACAACATGAGTTAGAAGAAGGAAATGTTAGTCTGGAAAGTTGCTGCATACCTGAGCTTGCTGCACTGAGGGTAAAGACCAGAAGACAGCCGTTGATGATATCAGGAAACACGCCAACACCGGCCAAGCTAACAGAGACGACAAATGGAGAGGCAGCTGAACATCAAGTTAGACATTGTCACCACTTTTGGTTATTGCCAGACTTACCACCACTGGTCGCCTGCTTGGTCGCTCCGATGAGCTTCTCGCTGTTGTAAGGAACAGCCATACCAAGAACTAAAATGCCCAAAATGTAGAAAACAGAGATTCTCCAGAAAGTCTGCTTCACAGCTCGAGGAACGTTCTTCCTTGGGTTAGGTGTCTCGCCAAAAGTCATGCCCACGACTTCAGTTCCCTAGAACAGTCAGACAAAACACTCGCCATCAACAGTAACATGATACTTACTGTGAAAGCGAAACAAGCTTGAACCACACAAGCCCACCAGCCGAGGAACCTTCCCTTAGCTCCCTCAGCCAAATATTCCGCGAATGCGCCTGGCTCTTGCCAGTATCGAAAGCCCGATCGATCGTGGTTCGGTCCGCCGCCGAGGGCGACGACAAGCGTTGAGAGGATGAGGGTCGTCATGATGAGAACTTTGCATAGGCCTAGCCAAAATTCGGTTTCACCGAAGCTGTTGACGTGAAGGACCTAGAGTTGTTAGCGAATATGTAGCAAAAAAAGAGCTGGATATGGGTGCGTACATTGACTGTGATGATGACGACTCCGAAGACTGTGATCCAGATGGCCACGTTCAAGTCTGGTCTCCAGTATTGGAGAATCAGACCTGTAGCTGTCAGGTTGGTTGGCGTTGCCATAATGTACTTGAAGAAGTAATTCCAGCCGGTAGCGAATCTGGTCTCTCAGTTACTGCTGTTCCCTAGATTGTAATGTGAGAGTATCTTACCCAAACGCCGGATCAACCATACGAGTCGCATAACCTCCAAATCCCTTATTCATTGGCAAAAATGTCGCCATCTCACCCAAAGCCGTCATGACGAAGAACACAGTAGATCCAACGAGGATATAAGCGATAAGCAGACTGCCAGGGCCTCCTCTCGAGAGAGCACTGCCCGAACCAATAACCAATCCAGTTCCAATTGCACACGCAATCGAGAACATAAAGACCTGGTGTGGTTTAAAGTCTCGCTTCAGCTCATTGGACTGGACGGTTTCCCCTTGAGTATGGGACTCAACCGCACCAAGCTCCTCAAGCTTCTCCTTGTCAAAAGTTTCGGCCATGATGCTTGTGACGACTGTTAAACTTGAAAGAATGATGCAAAAGTGGTTGAGTTGTCGAGACACTCCAGCGAGGGAGCCTGGACCTTTTCAACTCGACTCACCCACGCTAACTCTGATAAAGAAAACGGACCTCCCCGCGTATCATGGTGCTCGGGCGCCGTGACCGAGACTAACGATATCACCCGGTCAGAGCGACCGAGTGGCCTATCTCCAACCGCCCCACGCTTTATCAAGCTTTTCTGCCCCATTCTACCCCAGAATCATGACTCGCAAAGGTGAATTGGTGCGGAGAGGCGGAGCAACTTAGCGTCACGGTCATGCCATAGACCAGGGCTTGCCCCTGTAGAAGTTTACGGGGTTTGGTCCCCGTTGGTCATGACTACTATCGTAATTTTTCTCTTTGAGAGTTTTTCTCGCTTGTTTGGTGAATTATTGAGGGTTTTATCCTTGAGTGATATCTGATAAGTAGAGATAGCGTGGATAGAGGTGGAGTTTTAAACGTCTGGATGCCCACGGGGTTTGGTCTCCGTTCTAGTCCCCGGCTCATGGTAGCTGAGTGTGGTAACATGAGACCCTCTCCTGGAGGCGTTCAATAGGTTCCCTGCATATGCGTGCGGAGGACTCGGAAAGCTTGCGAACTACATTACGTACAGAGAAGAGATTAAACAGGGATTATTCGATGGATCCTGGCACGGTCGTCTCGTGGAATGCGGAGATGTTGAGTTCAATTGGGGTGCTATCACAGACTATTGTCTCAACTTAGGTACGAAGAGATCACAAGAAATGAGCTTGAGGGGATTGTTGGCCTTCCACTGACTCTATATTTTACGACTTGTCTCGAAATACCATGTCTCTACGGGCGAAGGGAGCGGTGGGGAGGGCTTGTGTTTTCATGCTGTCATACTGGGGAGCCAGCGTTGTAGGTCGTGTGCGACTGCGCGACTGCGAAAGTGGATGTGGTGATCATGGCACCGGGGTTCAAATAGATTGCATGTCTAAATACCTCTTACGGTGTTCTCTGCTATTGCGGCTGGTGCCTTTTGGAATGGGTCACGATACTAAACAATGGCCAAATGCTTGAACCATACTTTTGACTTGGGAATATGATCTTTGTTATACCTAGTTGAAGCCGGGATAACCGACCTAGAAGATCATACTTTGTGACATCTGCCTTGCTTCCCCTCTTACTTCTACCACAATGCTTTTCTTTCTTCTGCTTGGCTACTTGATTTGGCTACAAGTTTGCCTTGACGTCTCTACGAACAACCTGATCAATGGCTGTGGCCACCCTCTCAATTTTCTCCTTGTTCAGTCCCGAAATATTGATCCGGCCGCTCGATGGAAGGTAGATGTGGTGGCGGTCGATCAACGTTTTGCATTGAGCCGGTGTAAGGTCGAGATACCTGTGAAGCGTTAGAATCTTGCGAATCGAGGGTCGAGGTCTGTACTTACGAGAAGAGCCCGGTTTCCTTTAGGATGTGCTCCCAGTTTCCTGGGGTCTGGTTTATTCAGTCAACTTCTGGTCAAAACCACCCGTGTTGTCACATACCTTCAAGTCTTGTGTCAAGGAGCTGTGCAACTGCTTCCGCAAGTTCTTTAATCGCTGGCGCATGTCGGATAACTCGGTTTCCCTGTCAAGAAGTGGAAGTCAGCACAAGACTCAGATGGGTAATCTTCCTGTGAAAGGGAGCTCACCATGCCCCAGTAAGCTGATCAGATCCCAGCACAATGTCAACCAGTCGACTTCCATAAGCTGGCGAAGAGGAAAATTCCCATCGTATCAAACATCGAAGGCGATCATGCACGTCGGATGCGGTCTTTGCATCGGCACATACGGCGTGGAGGACGCCACATCGCTCGCCGTACAAGGCAAAGTTCTTGGAGAAGGATTGACAGACAAACATGTCAAGATTCAACTTTGCGAAGAGACGTACGGCATAAGCATCTTCTTCCATACCATTGCCCAGACCTTGGTAGGCGATGTCTAGGAAGATGAAGTGTCTGTTCTTTTTCGAGGACCGAGGCAAGTTCGTCCCATTGTGCTTTCGTAGGATCGGCGCCCGTGGGATTGTGGCAGCAGCCTTGGAGGATGAAGACGCTTCGAGGGGGAGCCGTACGGGCAGCTTGGATGATGGAGCTGAAGTCAATGGTTCGGTTCTTGGAGTCGTAGTAGGAATACTCGGTGACTTGCATCCCAACCAGTTCGAACATGGGCTTGTAGTTACCCCAGGCTGGGACACCAACAAAGACCTGGGGACGAGGCGAGACGCATTGGCTCAGGGCCAGGGCAGCAATGTGATTCGCCCCTGTGCCGGATATTGTCTGCACGGAGGCGATCTAGGCCTGTTAGTGGTTGATGGGGTGATGGTTTGGCTGGAACATACTTGACCCGCCTTCAGCTTCTGACAATCTTTCCCAAACAAGAGAGCCGCAGCCTTTTCCAGAAATTCAGCATTGCCGGTAGTGAGCTCATACTGGGCGGCGGTTAGATAGACGAAACAAACAAGGGCCGAGACTCACATCATGGCCTGGATCGTTCTGTGCCAATGCTAGCTTTGCCTGAGATCGAACGACTTGGTCAGCTCCCGTGAACCCTTGTGGATAGCGAAAAGTCTAACTTTTTTAACCGAGTTCAGCTCACTGTACAGACCAGCTTCATTCCGGTAGATACCGACACCAAGATCTGCCTTTTCTGGTGATACATCTTCGTCGGCTTTCTTCTTGAGGATGAACATTGGGTCCACAGGACCCCTCTGAAAAGACTTGAACATTTCGGAAGATTGAGAAAAATGGCTTGATGAGAAACACCTTGTGTGCTGGAGCAAGGATTTGGAGGTGGCAAGGTGGCGGACACCACGAGCAAGCCCCCGGACAATGAGTGGCATGGTTAAGTATGAAAGCGAAAAAGTTGAGAATGATTGAGTAACTTCCACATCGCGGTATCCCTCCCCGAGGCTTTATCTGAAGACACCGAGATGACCGAGCCTGGTGGTTAGTTAGCTCGGGGAGGCTCACCGAGGTGATATTGGGGGCTAACTCGGGGGCTGTCCCCGAGGCTACGAATGCCATCGATAGCATAAATAATTGGACTGGGCTGATGTCTATGATATTGAAAGATAGAATCCCCTTGTAAAAAATAATTACAGAAGCACCAACATGCTCGCCTGTCAGAACACGCTCAGGACAAGATTCGCTGCAGGGCGGCTTTGCAAGGTATGTCCAGCCAATTGCCTATACTGGCAACTAGCCTAATCACAATTAACCGGCTACATCTCCATCGGCGGAAGCCACATTAACTGTTCAATCTGCTTACGATTCATAGGCCTTCGGTGTGAGACTGGTCACGAACCCCCAGGTCGTCCAGTTGGCCAAGAATGCTGGTTTCGATAGTCTCTTTATCGACCTGGAGCACTCGAGTCTCTCGGTAGATGATGCGAGCAAGCTCTGCTGCGCTGGAATTTCCCTTGGCATAACACCTTTTGTCCGTGTACCGCATCAAAGTGGTAATGGGTTCGTTCAGAAGGTGTTGGACGGAGGCGCAATGGGCGTCATCTTTCCACATGTGCAGAGTGCTGGTATGTGGCTTGCTCTCGTCCTGGAGTGAACATTTGCTAACACGTCTCTGCTGCAGAGGAAGCGAAATCGGCTGTCGCCATCTCAAAATACCCGCCGATGGGTTGTCGATCGATGACAGGACAATTGCCCGTCTTCTCGCTCAAGACGTTTCCACAAGCTCATGTCATCCGCGAGAGCAATACTTCAGCATCTACAGTTTTCGTCATGATATAAAACGAGGCGGCAATTGAGAAGATCGACGAGATTGCTTCCGTTGAAGGAGTGGACGTCCTTCTGATCGGATCCAACGACCTGGCCATCGAGCTAGGCGTGCCAGGAGAGTTCCGCAGCGACAAATTCAAGGGAGCGCTAAGACGGGTAAGCGTAGCCTGTAAAAAGCATGGCAAAGTTATGGGTCTTGCGGGCATTTACGACCAGCCTGATATTCATAACTGGGCTATTCATTCGCTGGGTGTGAGATTCATGCTTTGCCAGCAAGATTCTGGGTTGATCGCTGGCGGAGCGACAAAGTGTTTGGCAGCGGTTGCAACTGTTGAGAATGCTCATGTGACAAACCGGGATAGTAGGCTAGCTTAGCGACCCGGTAAAGAAATAAAGCGTCGTGAATATTCCTTCTCGGGGCGACGTGACTCTCCCTGTGGCCTGTGCCGGAACATGGCTCACCATCCGCTTGTCTAAGCGGCCATCCTCACACTTCAAGCGCCCGCAGAAACATTGATATGGGCCTCTTCGATCCTTTGGTCTGTTTTGTTTGCTTAAGAGAGTCCAATTCCCCCATAAATGCGGAACTTGTTTGCTTAGTGTGTGACGATGACGCCCCCTCCCAGCAGCCACGAACAAGAGAGGACAGCGCCCAAGCCTCGGCGCGCGGCGTAAGTGACGGCGAAGGGTATTCTAAAGTGGATTTTGTGCTAACCAATGCCTGGGCGTAGCTGCGTCGCATGCCGGGAACGCAAAGTCCGATGTTCCGGCTCACAACCATGCAGCAACTGCGTGCGCCGCGAATCGGAATGCTTCTTTGAGCACGAGCGGAAGATTGTTGTTTCTGAACGGTGAGTGCTAAAAGCCTTGAACCTAGTTCTAGGACACGAGTTGAATGAGTTAAGATACCTCAATGAATTGAAACGCAAAGCCGAAGATGACCAGCTTGGCCTCGACTCGGCACGAACGAATCGTCGACTGACGCCTTCAGAGCATCGTGAAGGAGAAGGTTTGATCGCAGTTAACCTATGATGGATACTAGTCTAACATCTTACAGTCACTACGAGGGAAGATGATAATGACCAAGAGATTTCCAACGACCACTTGAAGGACCTGAGAAACCCTTTGGTCACGAATTCACCAAGTTTCATGACTGACAACAAAGGCAAACGCCGTGCGTCAAGTCTCGCACCACTCCACCCGAAGATGGCTAATCACCGATAATAGGCTTCTTGGGCCCATCGTCAACATGGGCATATAGCCGACATGCCATGAACATGATTCAAGCACACCTCGGTGAACACTCCTCTCCAGATGTCCCGATGAATGTCGACGGCACTGCTTTCCCATTGGATACAGCTTCATTGAAAGATAATTCTAGTTTGACGAGTTTGGACAATTTGCCTTCGTTTGACTACGCCATTTACTTGACGAATACTGTCAAGTTCCACATCACTCAAACTTACCACTTGTTTGAGGAATCCAACTTTAATCGGATTCTAAATGCTATTTACAGCTCAGACCCACCATCGATAAGCTCACATCGACTCGAGTACATACAGTACTCTGTCGTCATGGCTCTCGGCAAGGCTCTGTTAGGTCGTGCTGGATCCAATGCACAACCACCAGGAAACGAATACTTCTTACAAGCCATCAAAATGTTTCCGGATATAACGGGACTCTGTCAAGATCCAATTCTATCTGTAGAGATCTGCTGTGGTCTGGCTCTATACCTTCAATCGATTGACCACCGAAACAGCGCCTACCTCTATGTATGTCCCTCCCTAAACGTCCGGGTGGCGGGCTAATCTTCTGTAGCTTGGACTAGCTCTACGTGTCTCTCTAAGTCAAGGTCTTCATCGTGATCTGACAGGGGGCTATCTTGATCCTACTGAAGAAACAAGACATAGGAGTGCTTGGTGGACTTTGTACATATTGGACAGGAAATTTGCATCACTCATGGGTGCCCCGAGCTCGATAAACGATGGGGACATTTCAGTTCTTTTTACCTGAAGGACCTCAAGCAACTCAAAAGTCTAAAGTAGTCGACATGCACGTCAAGCTCTCACGGCTCATGGCAAAAGTCATCAACAGTAAGCGATAACCTGCCTTACTCAGACTCGACTAATCGGGCCTATTTAGCTGTTTATGCAACTGATGATCGGCTTGGTTCATCGTTCCTTCGAAACACGCAGGCTATTCTTCGTGAATTAGCCAAACTCGGAGATGATTTGGCTGCATCTCCTGAACTGAAGCCAGGAAATTCCAGTCCCGTTGGTCGAGTTTCAGCAACACTGAATCTTTGCTACCATCAGGTATGCCTAAAGTTCACCCGGGTGATCGATAGAATATGGAACTTACTGGTTTAGTGTATCCTGCTCGCTACCCGGCCCCTTTTGATCTGTCTCCTTCGTGACCGATTACAGGATAAGACGGCTGGGGGAAGTCCCGATCGACATACCGTGGAACCCATCACGGCTCTTCTGAAGACGTCAAGTGAGTCTGCGAGCCAGTCGTTGCGCATCTTGGCTGCCTTGCAATCACATGACCTGTTAGGTGAGTATCCTTGACTCGTGCGCGCATCTATAGTACTAGACTTACGTGGGGATATACACAGAGATATTTCTCCCCTTTGATCTCGAGCAGATATTCTCGTCAGGTTTCATCATCACACTAATCTCGGCCATACACCCATTCCCGAACGCCGTCGACGAAGCAGGTTTTGACAAGTCCATAAACCTACTCGACACACTCATCGCAAACGGTAATATCCCAGCACGCTTCCGTCGCGAGGAACTTGTTCGTCTACATGAGATGCTACTCCTCGTCAGCCAGCAAGAGATCAACCCCGAAGATGTGGGGTTGGATCCTTCGCAAGCAATGCCTCACAGCATGTCTCCGAACCAGATATTATCTATTGCCAATTTGTTGGATTCTTATCCAGATTTGGACAGCATAGTAGGTGTGGGAACTGAGGGGTGGTTGTGGGAAACAGATACTGCAGCAGTTCAGCATTTGGAACCCCAGGCGGTCGAAGATGTCCCAGATATTGGTAGTCCTCGGACCGAAATACCCTAAAATCCAAGAATGAGAAAGGCGCAGACTTGCTTTTCTCCCCTAGTTGGGCAATACCTATTCCGCGTGCCACGACACAGTAGTAAAAAGCCTCCAATATACAAATTCCCTTTCTCCCGAACAGCCTGCAATTGACCAGGCCCTGCGCTGCGGATCGACTTTCGCCCGAGTTCATCATAGATGGGTCAAAGTACAAAGTTCTGCATCACTTATGACCACTTATTCACCATGGTTGGGGGAATGTGCACGTATGAGGATTACAGGCTTGTGTCATATGATAAGCATCCTTCCGCCCGAGATTATGATATGATCAGGTTAGGTATGCAGAAATCGTGCATACCACGAAGCCGGTTATCTTAAGTATCAAATGGGCGCAAGATAACGACAGCCGAGTGTGGTAGAAGTGCAGGATTGCGTCACATGTGACACTGACAACTCAACTGCTTGAGCTGCAAGAGAATTACTACAAAAACAGGACACTCGGTCTGACCCAACTAAATTCAACACGCTAGGAAAAAATCATCGGGGCTTATCCGCCCACATCTTCAACCTAAAAGAAAACTCCATGTGAGGTCCATCCCGCCGACTCTTGAAAATCACTAACCTTTCTCAGACTCCCATCCCACGAAATGGCGGTTTGCTACACCTGTAACGGAAGCGGGAACGCGACGTTGGATTGCAACGTGTGCAGGACTTCGGGCAAGGTGGAAAAGAGGGTTGAGTGTGATAAATGTGGTAGCACAAGGATAGTGATGGTTACCTGTTGGAAATGTGAGGGGAAGGGAGTCTATAAAATGGCTTGTGATAGATGCAGTGGACAAGGCTTCAACTGAAGGCGACGGTCGATATTGTTGATATTAATATGACTTTTATCTCCTCTCATTTTGGAGATCTATATACTCTGATCCCCTTGTGGCCAATAATCCATCAAGGAGGGAAGGATTGTATTCTCAGTATCTACCATCATCAAAGGCAGTTCATCAAAGAATGACGTGAAACTAGAAAACGGATTTTCACTGTTACCAAAGGTATCAGTTACTATGAAACTGGTCAGATATGGATCCATGTTATCGTGTGTTAGGTTCTTACCTTCGCTCGTCTGAGTTCTATATTCCTCTGGCATCCCGAGTACGACTCTTAAAGCCGTTACTACTTTGCTTTCTTCTCTGGAAAAGTCGTTTGTGCGACTCCAGATATCCAGGCTCTTTTCTAGTAGGCTTCGCACCTCGGTCAACTGTTGAGGTGACAGTTTGTCTCTGCGGCGCTGGATGAGAAAACATGCGACACTGGCGGCTAAAAAGTAGCCATTGTTCATGAAACAAGAGTCAGGAATACCAGTAGGCCTCGAGGCGTCCGAGACCTCGGATTCCTCTGCCATGAGGTGTTGCAGTTGTAGGATCTCCAAAGCAGCCTCGATGACGATACTCCAGGACTGGTCGCTATCAGCCGGATCCTTGGATGTACCAAGGAACTTCCAGTTGATGAGGATTCTGGCTCTTTGATAGTGCATATAAAAGTTGATTCTCTATCCGGACGAAGAATATGTAAGCAGCTCTGTTCACTCTCTACTATAAGGGATCGCTATACTTGCCTGAGATACGACGCTTGGGGGATCCAGTAATGACTCGGACATTGGTCGGAATTGGCAAGGACCAGGAAGGCTTGAATATGTCGTATCTAGTTTCGCATTTAAAGCTATAATGTCATCCCGAGTAAGGGCGTGAGGACTAGAGACCATGTCCGAAACAACGCCCATACAGACTGCAATGTGAAACTTGGCGATGATGACAGTGCTAGAGGTAAGCTCGTCGATAGATCTCGCCGGCGGCAGCTCAGTCGAGCTTGCGTCAAAGTCATGATTCTGAAGGTTCCGAGGTGGCCTAGTATCGCTAAGCGAGTGCTTGATGCTGCTCGGAAGACCCATCTGCGTCGCAAAGCCCGTGTCAAGAGAGTAAACCATGGCCCACATCCGGCGCCTCATCTCCCCTTGGTATGGAGATAAGGACTTGAAGTGCTGAGGGTCTCGATGGTAGCCCATGCGGATGGCTACCCAGACACTCTTCAGCAGAATTTCTAGCCAAATGACTATTGAAGACATACCTATTTGAACAATGTTGCCCATCAGGAGCCAGACTCTAACATTGGAGTCTTTATTTAGATTATTCTCGATGACGATGTAGTGAACAAGAGTCTCCATGATATCAGGGCCTCCTTTGGCAAACTGAGCTTGTATAAGGCATTGGACAACCTTTCCCCTGTATGCCAGTATCTTTGGCATCAATGTAGGCTGTGGGGGACACGCAGAGGTTTCTTGTGCTCTAGAGAGGCAGCTCTCCTGGCTCTGAACTTGTGTTGTTAGGCAGAAGATGCTATACAAGAGGCCAAGCCAAGAGACAGAAGCCGCGCTGGGCTCTTCCCAGAATGTGTTGTACTTGAAAACAGTGATTAGCAGGTCCTTGATGGAATGGATGAAGACTAACCCTCTTCAAGAACTCTGTTGGGTGTATCACAGCTATTAGATCAAGAGTCAGCGGGGATTCACGAGTGGGCTCTCTTCAGTTGTCCTACATCGATACTCCTGAGCTCGAAAATAGAATGCAACTAATGCATCACATTCCCTCCTAGGCGGTAGTCCATCCAGAAGCTCTTGGTGAGTGGCATGTTTACATCCTTCAAAGAGAAGGACAGTCTGGTCAAGGGGCAGTGAGCCATCACCAAACGCAGTCTCTGTCTGGACCTGATCCTCTGTCTCTGTCACGCCACCCAAGACATTTGTCCAGTGGGTTGAATCTTTGAAACCGGTTCCAGACTTGGTCAAGTGCAGGTCCGTGGTTTCTGGGGATGGAACGGAAGCTGAACTACTGGGCGTCGCAAGGCCACCTATCCCGCAAGCAGATAGACTGCTATCGTAGGTAGTAGGTGTAACGGTGTGTGACTGCCTGGACGCTGGGGATGGCGATGAGGAGTCTGAATAATTACATGTCGACTCGAGGTGTCGTTTCTAGAAGACATTACACCATAAGCCTCAACATCCTCTTCTATTCTTACCGCTACAACAACTCACTATGCAATGGGAACAAGGCTTCTTGCGATCACACTTTCGCCTGTTCGTTTGGTCAGCACTCTGGATGTGTTTGTGGAGGAGTCGGTCCTAACGCACTTTCGCTGACGGCAGAAATTACACGAGAGCTGCGGCTTGTCCCTCCGACGGCCTGGATGCGGGCGGAGGAGAACTGGGGATCTATCAGGAAGACCCATCATGCGTAATGTCCGCTGCAAATTGATTGTCAAAGGATGAAAGAGTTGGAAATGTGAAGAGGAGAGAGAGTAGGATACTCTCCGGACCATCCGCCGCATGTTATGTCCGCTGGTAAGCACCAATCACGGGTCGCTTGACCCTCCGCACCCCCCGCCCATCATCGGCCTCTCCTGTCGATTCATGGGGGCCATGTTGGCTATAAATGAATTGATTCCAGGTGATGAAAAGAAAAAAGGAGAAGTCGGTACATCACTGCGTCTCGTTCTACACCTTTCCTACTCGCTTCTTGCCTTTCACTCCGTACTTCGTCTTTGTTCCATTCGCATCTTGACCATGACCAAAGTGGACAACGCTACTCCCCCAATGCACGACCTTAAAAACACGCCCCCGGATTCCAGTCTCGGTGGCGAGACTGAAAGAGACACCGAAGACTCTCAAGAGCCAGTTCGCGATGGACCTCCAGATGGCGGTGCTGCTGCATGGCTCGTCGTGCTGGGCGCGTGGTGCTGCTCCTTCTCCAGCCCAGGCTGGATCAACAGTCTGTACCCTCCGATTGTAATGGCCATCCTGAGTCTCAGCAGGCTAATGAATATTTTTTTCTACTAGGCGTGGGCAGCTTTCAGCAGTATTACGAGGTTGGGCCCCTAAAAGACTACTCCAGTAGTACCATTGCCTGGATTCCATCTCTCCAAATTTTCTTCCTGTTCGCCTTGGGACCTATTGTTGGCATATTATTCGACAGGTACGGACCGAGACCTCTCATCATCGGTGGAACACTCCTTCACGTCTTTGGACTGATGATGGCGTCGTTGGCCAAGACGTATTATCAGTTCATCTTGTCCCAGGGAGTGTGTAGTGCCATCGGTGTTGCATGCTTATACTCGCCTGGTAAGACGCATCCCTTCATTCATCGTATTCATTCTGACTAACTCTGTTTGATGTAGCACTTGCCTGTATGACCACTTGGTTCTCCAAGAGGCGTGGAGCAGCTATGGGCATCATGGCGACAGGTTCATCACTCGGCGGTGTCATCTTCCCTATCATGACCAGTCGCATGATCAAGAGCACCGGATACCCTTGGGCCATGAGAACAGCAGCATTTCTTATTCTGGGCCTCCAAATCATTGCAATCCTCACTGTCCGCCCGAGAACGAAGCCCGTGCCCAAGACGATGCCCGCCGGTCGATATGCTGCGCCCTTCACAGAGGTCCCTTTTGTCATCATGCTGCTGGGGGTATTTGTATTGACTTATGGAATATTTATCCCTATCGATTATTTGGCCGTGCAGGCCTTTCAGGAGGCGCATGTGTCAGACGAGATGGCCCAATACTTGGTGTCCATCTTCAACGCCGCAAGGTACGTCGATATTCTGACCGATTCCCCCGAAATTAACAACGCTAACCTTTGAACCAAGTCTCTTTGGTCGTCTTGTTGCCGGTTATGGCGCAGATATGATTGGCAGATGGAACATGTTCATCATCGCTTGTGCTGTTTCCGGCATCTCCGAGTTTGCTGTCTGGATCCCAGCTAAGCACTCATCCATCGCAATCGGTTTCGCCATCATGTTTGGATTCGCGTCAGGGGCATTCATTGGCCTTTCCGGTGCCCTTCCCATCTCGGTGTCCCCTCCGGCTGAGATCGGTTACCGTCTGGGTGTCCTCCTCCTTGCCATTTCTATCCCAGCCCTCACAATGGCACCCATTGGTGGTGCAATTCTGCAAAACTCGACAAACGGCTGGCTGGATGTCAAAATCTTTGGAGGCGTCATGTGTGTCGCGGGATCTGCTATCACACTTGTTTCGAGGTTGCTGTACACCGACAAGAAGCTCATCAAGGTGTTTTTAAAGGCAAGCTTATCATAACTACCTATCTTGTAAACGAGTACAAGGAGTGACTACAAGACAGCGCGGGCGTGACATTTTCATAGAATTTCACAGGTACAGAATTCGTGTAGAACTTGTTTGACTCAAGGGAAGTTATAGATGTAGCATAGCTATGTACATGCTCAATATTTACACATAAATACTAGCATCAATCCACCAGGCATAATCCCCGGCTCCAATTCATTTTCACATCAATCGTGACATTCATGCAATGAAACCTCAAGCATTAGGCTCCGCCCAGTTATGAGAAAAGGCCTGAACCTGTCCAAAGTTGGGGGTGCCATCAGCATTGGCAGTAAGAGGCTGAACCATGGCATATCGGGAATCATCACACGCGCCGTTCTTGTTGGAAGTCGCATGGAAAGTGATCCAAGTGTCCTTGCCATCGGGGCTTCGGAAGAAGCTGTTGTGTCCAGTTCCGTAGCTTCCGTTACCGCTCTTAAGAACACAGCCGTTAGACTTCTTCCAGGCAGCTGCCTTGGCGGGATCAGTCTTGCCATCCCACTCCAGCAGAGCAACGCAGTAGTCGGGAGTCCAGCAGTAGTTGGCGGAGTAGGCGATGTAGGTCTTTCCGCCAAAGTAGAGCGCGTTCTGACCCTCTTGCACAGGGACTCCGGACTTTTCCCAGGATTGGTCGGGCTGGGAGATGATGCTAAGGTATCCGACTGACATGTAGTTGGAGCCGAGCTTTCGGACGCAGGTCGACTGGTACTGGACTCCGGTCATGCAGGAGTAGACAAAGTAGTTGCCCCAGCCGTTGAAGCGGAGGATGGTACCGTCGATACCCCAGTCGTCGGTGAGCTTGGCACCGTAGGACCACGAGTCCCATGGAGAAGCACCACCTAATTTTTGATCAGCACCTGTTTATAGCTTCGTGACAAACAACTTACCCTTCAGGACGTGCGATCGCTGGCCGGTCAGATCGTCACCAGACAATCCGGCAGTGTAGTAAAGATACCACTTTCCATCAAAGTAGTGGATTTCAGGAGCCCACACGTTGCAGCAACGAGAGGCATTGCTATCTGTGTAGATGACCTTGGGAGTAGCCGTCTTAAGACCCTCAATAGTCTTTGCACGAGACAGTTGAAGGTTGGTCCACTCGGTAGAGATGAGGTAGTAGTAACCGTCAAAGTAGGTAACCTGAGGATCACCACCACCGGGGTTACGGATGGGGTTGGTAAAGGCACGAGCCGAACCGAACAGCCCGAGGGCCAGGGTGAAGAGATTCCAAGAGACCATTGTGGCGGATGATACTGAAACGAACTCGTCTACCACAAGTTTCATGTCAGATTCTCGCCTGTCTTTATACATCCGTCCAACGCGGCTGAGCTAGCTGATGGTCACCGCTCAGACATAGTGCTCACGAGATGCACAAACACGAGCTCCAACACTACTGGAGGATTTATTCCCACACTCAACGGGACGACTTTAAGCTTCTCTCTCCCACTAGAACCCAGGTCAACTTCTCCATCAGGCTATGGGGCCGAAACGGAAGTTTCACGTGGGGCCCCGGTACTCTATCCCATGCGGTCCAATAAAAAGAGACAGTCCTGGGCAATTTCACAGGGTTACATCTTGTCTCTAAGCATGGAACTCGGGATGAAAACCTCCGAAGGTACATAAAGGTGTGCATAAGACGATTAAATGGATGATGCGCCCCAATAAAAAATGTCACGCGGTTTAAGCCAAGGAGACCGGGCTTTTGATGGAGTGTAGAAACTTAAGTGCGCAAATTCCATGTGTGGACGGAAAATGGCGTTGCCGTGAGGGGTAGAGAGGTTGGATTGTGCTGATCACTTTTTGTCAATGACGTTAATTGTCCTGGTACAAGCATTTATGCCAAGGATGATCCAGTCACCGGGGTATGGGGAAGCGGTGTGAATGGGGCGGATAGAAGGTGTACGGAAGAAGAGAGTGGCTGGGTAACTCTCTGCAGAATAGACTTTTGCTAGCGTCTTTAATTTTCAACTTAGTGGCCTGTGAAAGATATGCTGGTCTACTCCGTAGAGAGACAAATAATGAAGGCAAAGACTATGAAATTCTATAAACATCTGACTATGTTCCAGCCGAGCATTATGGTGACAGCACGCTGAAAGCAAATAGGTCCTCTTGGGAGGAAAGCGACGTCGGCTCTCCTAGGCGATCAAGTCTTAACTATTCAAGGTATGGCCGTTATATCTATAAGCCGTCGAGAAGCAATAAACAGCCCAGCTTATACAAGTACACACATTTTCAACTGCAGGAACCAACAAGAAATCATACATCATGGGCTCAATGTCTATTTCAGAATCTGGAATAAACTCACTAAGGGGGCTAGGTTTTTGCCCTCAGCCATTCAGAAAGTGGACCTATGCCCACCAACCTCCAAGGATATGGTTTGGGACCATAGAACAAAAAGACAATGCACCGTGACCCAAGGGCAAAAAAGAAACAGTTGATCGGAGATGAGGGACAAGGGATTTGAACCCTTAACCTTCAGGAGATCCCAGTGCACTGGAATCTGACTATGAGGGGAGTTAGTTGAGTGATTTAACAGACAGGTATCCATATGATGCTTACCGCGCTACCGTTGCGCCAGCCCCCCTTGGGTTGGTTGGACTGGGCCTCCAGTTGTCGGTTCATGAGGAGGGGGAATTTTGGTTGCGGAGACTGTGTGGGTTCTGTCGGCGGTGAAGTGGCATCATCTCTATCGTGGTGCTTTGTCGGATGGGAAGAGTTAGTTGTGTGCTATCTGTGAGTTTTGCTAATTCGCCGGGGTTGCTTACTCATGCTCGCGAAGATAATGGTTAGTATACTCCTTTTAAATCTAGGACATATTTACTTTATAAGAGATTATTATATAGAGAACTTTGTGGAATTGTTTCCTCTCTAGGGTAGGTAGGAAGATGTTCTCGCCGACGTCTCCTATTTTTCTTCTCCACTGCCACGCCTAAGCACACTGGTGGAAATGGTCCACTTCGGCGCTGGTACAACACTTTAGGATTCTCCATTCCGTAATTTATTGTCTATGAAAATCTCTGCGGTTGTTCCCTGCCTATAGCCTACTGATACGCTTCTCTTCTTTCCTTACTTCTCTCCGTGTTATCCACCTACCGGCCATTCATCCACATCACCATACCAAGACCACCAATAGCATGGGCGGCGGGCGCACTCCTTGATAGCTATAGCCAAGGAATGAGATATAGGAGGGAAATTTGAACAATGTTCTATGTCACTGAGTAACAGACACGGTATGGGTTGGAGATCATGGTGAATTTCTGAAACTTGTTTCATGAGTTCCTCCTAGTACCTCCGCACGCCCTGTGCGGCAAAGGTATAACTTCTCTTGATAACCGCCTCCACGTTTGCTTCCTCAAGACTTCTTGCGTCGGGCACCTCCGTGCTGTCTGGAACCGCTAACCCCGCAGCTGTTCTAGATGGGTCGCCGTCCCTGTTATTCATTTCCACGTCTGGAACCATCCTAAGACTCAGACTCGACGTCTCAGGTTCTTTGCGGCGGCGAAGATACCTCGTCCACGACAGCTTGCCACCACCCACATCTGCTGATTCTCTGGTATTCGATGCTGTCCCGTTTCCGCTTTGGGGTACAGCGCTTTGTCGTGTGTTAGGGCCCCCCAGGTGCGTTTGCTGAGACGCCGCCATCGGAAAGATCCTTCGCTTCTGATCCTCATTCTTCTGGTGCATTTTCAGCCATGATAGCCACCCTATCAGAACGATGAGCGTTAACGGTAATGCAATAGCCCAGTACGTCCAAAATCGCGAGTTGATTACTCGCTTCCCGTCCTCAGCTGACCAGTCAAATAGGTCCATTGAGAAAAGAGTCTAAGTGAGTCAGTCTCAATGTAAATGTGTAGAGCATTCTCGCTAGGATACTAACCGCGATGAACGCCCCTGGCAAGAATAGGATACTCATGACCGCAAGGGCAAACATTGCAAAGCTGTCATCCTTTGCTGTACGAGAAATCTCCAGAGAGATCCTAGCCATCTCGTAGTTGTTCTTGTTGTCACGCTGGGCGACGAGATTGTAGACCTATGGGGTATCCGTGAGGAGATTACCTTTGAACCAATGAGTTGGTGACCTACAATCTGTAGTTGACTTGATGCGATCTGATATTCTCTTGCTATTTCGAGCAACAGGCCATTCTGCGTCGCTTGCAGCACCCGTAGCCGGCCTTTCAACCGATTTGTCGACTTCCACAGGGCCTCATTTTTTCTGGTGTCATCTCCCTCCTCGTTTGGGCAGTGCTTGTTCGCTATTGCAGATATGCATTCAAGTATGCGTCCTACAAGTAGTATATTCGCTTTGGTGCGCGCCTCACGCGTCGGCAGCCTCGAAATGGCGACATTTAACCTCTGAGTCATCTGGCTGAAGCTCACGCGGGCACCCTCGTTGGCCTGTTCGGCATCCTGAAAAAAATGGAACAAGTCAGAATAAACTTTGAAAGGGGATAAATCGTATCGTTTCCCTCAAAGGGGGAGTTACCATAGCATCATCGAATACTCCGGACCATCTAGTTCGGCTCTCGACATCCTAGAGCTGGTTCACGGTGCCTCTAACACTGGCTATGTCTCCTGCAGTGAGAAGCTCACAGAGTATTACTGGTAGTAGCATCGGATGTTGGATATCAGCCAGGGCAGCGGCCATCTTGCGAGAAAAAGCTAATCTTTCGACGTTTTGCATTCCATGGATGAACGCATTGATGACCTGGCGCGAATGGTCCCAATAAACCCCTAGTGTCCAGTCCTCATTCTGGGACAATGGAAGGCGAAAGGTGAAAGCTATTGGTATCAGTCAGAGGAGTGAGGTCCAAAGTGTTTAGTAGCTCGACACAGGTACGTACATGTGTAGGTCGATAACGAGCTGGCCTCGTGTTCGATTAGCATCGGTATTCCTTCTGCGGGTTAACGACAGGCTTCAATAATTGAGGAGAGAGTATTCTGTGACAACTCACCATCTAGCAGCCGATGAACACAAGTTAGTGGGACCTTGAGAGTCTTCAGCACGTCCAAGAGCACGGCTTCGTCTTTCATTGTCACTGCCCCCTGATCCTTCTTAGTAGCCTGACCGCACACACTGCTAGCGTTAGTCACATCATGGATACAATTAGGGGACAGAGACTTCTTACACAATGTTAACCTCTTTGGTGGCATCTTGGGCGTCCCGGAGTCCCCGGAGACATTGCTGAAGGCCTTCATGACCGTCCTCTAGTTGAAACAGCTTGTCTGCGCTGGCAGTGTCTGGCTTAGGCCTGGCCAGTTAGCCGTGCCATTGTAATCGACTAACCACGGTGGAAGTCTCCTGGATTAGCTTACTGAGGTTTCTTTGACTGTTAGGACAAAATTTTGCCCACTCTCGAACACCATCTGGTCGGGGAACCTGAAGGTGTGTTCGCCGGTCTTGTCAGGGCGAATTTCGTCTTCCAGCTGCGTAGTCCCTTTTGGCACCTCTGTAGGCCATACTGCTTTAGGCAGCATAGCATCCCTCTCTCTATTCTCCTCGCCGTATTCGAGGTCTTCATCATCGATGGGTAGGACGACGACCAATTGGTCACGTTGGTCACGAAACGACTGCAAGTCGCTGGCGGTCTGTTGGAAGTGGTGAACGAGCGAGAATCGTTGGTCGATACGCCTGATAACACTCTCAGCCCTATTTCCAAGAAATATAAGCTTGAGCCGACCCTGATATGTCGGGAAGGTCTTGACATATATCCTGTGTAGGTCCTTGAGCCCACCATTAATTTCTTGCATGCTGTGGATGAAGAATTGTAGCTCTTGCTGTGGCAGATTGATTTCGTTGAGAAGGCGTTCAGCCTGCCGAAAGGACGTCCACCATTGTTCTATCATATCCTGGGTCTCGCAGCTCAAAGAGTCACGGTGTTCTTTTTTGAGCACACTGGTTAGGATTTCTTCGCACAACTTCTGAGCTTTGCGCAGCTGGCTGATAGCTGTGTCCGAGGCGGAAGCCTTGCCTACAAAGCCGAAAACTTCCATAGTAGCTTGACTTGAGGAAAAAAATCCTGTTTGGTGATTATGCGGGAATACAGCTGGCGCAAGGATGTTGTGAGGCCACTGAAACCATTTTACTATCAGCCAAGTCTAAAAGATGAAGCGGATGCCTAATTCCCTCTGTTGGGTAGAAATGCATGGATGGATAAACGTACTCCCGTGCCTACCTACGATAAACCTATTGGACGCCATTCTGTGATGTAAATCAGCCACAGCAAGAGAAGTCAGGCTGCACTAATCAGGATGCACATCTTGAGCAACACAAAGAGGACCATTTGATTACTTACCACAGCTTAGGGTCCCTTCCAACATGCAAAGGTTAACTACATTGTAACTTATAACGTAATTGTAACAAGTTCTTGACTGTCAACGGGAAGGAGCTTGACGTCTGTATACATCCACTACTCTGTGCATCGAAACAGCTGTTGAAAGCGTTGTGAAGATTCTACTAGTATGAATAGCCTACTATAAACTTTGGAGATATGGTGAGACGCTGGTAGCAAGGGAACATGGGATATATACATCGTAGCCATGGGACCCATTTGCTTTGCCGAGTATGGGCCAAAGGAGGCTTAGACAAGTTCAACTGTCACCCAGGTCAAGGAAAAAATGAGAAACGACATAAACACAATAGCTTATGCTGGTCTAAATATAGTTAATAAAATAAAATAAAAAAGCTCTAAAGTATAAATACTATTATATTATATCTCTTAATATTTTATCATAGTGCCTATATATAATTCTTTTTATTAAATTTAAGATGAATGAGTTAATCGTACCCGCCTTCCCGTGTCTTATTTGTTCTCTTGACCGGCCTGACTGTTAAGAACGAAAGAAAAGTTCAGCTCGTCTGTGGGTACGTGGCAGTGCATGTTGTGTAACGACAATGTACACAGCCTGCTTCAGGTAATTGTTTGTGGCTGGATTTGGAAGACAGAGGCTCCCAAGGACAACATGCTGCAGCCTGTACCCCTCTTTGCTCACCAACCGTCCACCAACATCATCAACACCCCCAATACCACATAGAACGACCAACGCTTTAGCATCAGAGCTATTCAAAGGGAAGAATGACAGAGGAGTCTGACACTAATATTTGGGACTCGCGGTTCGACGATGGCACCGTCACAACACCCGTTGCGGTGAATGGGTCTCGGTCTCTAACCAGGGCTAACGCCGAATCGGACGACCTCTTGCGGGATGTCTTGATGATCGTCAGGAACGGACTCCCACATGTTGCTCATGAGTTCCTACGCTTCGACAGTCATCTTGGCCAGGGAACCAGCTTCGAAGTCAGCAGAGAGATCTACAGTAACCCGATCGGAGAGCAGCCTCACTTTGTCGCCGTCAAACGTCTCGTCATGAGACGCGAGACGGACGGCCAAGAAGAGTCTGCCAGGGAATTGAGAGCAGAGTCGAGACGACTTATCAACGTCAAACGAGAGGTGCGCGTGCTCACTCATGCCAAACTCCGATCTCATTCTTGTCTCGTCTCGGCGACCGGCTGGGGATGGACTCCCCACACGGGTGGCAGCAAGAGGCCTTACCTGGTGATGAGCTACTCCATGAACGGTACTCTGAGTCACTTTGCCCAAAAAAGGAGTCTCAATCTCATCGAAAGACGATTCCTTGCTCTTGATGTGGCCATGGGAATTCGCGCACTGCACGACTGCAACATTGTTCACGGAGACATCAAGCCAGACAATGTCCTCGTCTATGACTACAGCACAAGACTTGAGGAGCATGAGCGCCATTACCAAGCAAAGCTAGCTGACTTTGGGTCTGCCTTATTTCAAGAAGACCCCAGCCTCCAGCAGGCCATCTATCTTGGCACCCCAAAGTACAACGCTCCCGAGATCCGCGGTTTGCAGAGAGAGCAAGACGAGGATAAGGGCGATGAGTTGATTCCCCTCTTCAACCGGTTCAAGGCCGCAGATTGCTACTCGTTTGGCCTCTTGCTTTGGGAAACCATCAATCGCGGCAAGTCATTCACCGAGACAGAAAATCCTCTCGGAGAACTTGAGAGAATGTTTTGGGGAAAAGAAAATGCGATTTTGGACAAGGCGATAGAATTCTTCAAGGACTGGAAAACTACATTGGAGGTGCTCGATAAGGAGGAATCTCAAGCGAGAATCGGAGTGTTCCCATCGAACCCAACCCGTTTGGAGATGCAAGGGGTGTTGAAGGAGCGTCGTTTCCATCTTGACCCCATTGATGCACCGCCAGATGAGGAATCACTGGAAGCCTTGAGGAACACGGTGTCGCTGTGCTTGCAGGATAGCATATGGAATCGAGGCAACATGCATCAGATCGTCGAGGCTCTTGCCAAGGGAGTAAGGTAACGTCACTTTCCTTCACAACCAACTTACACATGTTGACCTAGTTTACCAATAGCGACCTACTTCCTCCAGGGGGAAGCACGACATTGAAGGTTCTGCCTCAGACTCGACAACTCAACAGCTCTAGTCCGAATCTTCTACCCGGTTACGAGACTATCAGAAGAATCACACCAGATGAGGCCCAAACTACTAGACTCCTGCGCCTCGAAAAGACCGAGAATCTTCGCGCGGTGCCAATCGATGCCCCTGCCGACCCTTCCCTCCAGGTTGCAAGGTTACCGCCAGTGAAGCGGGTTGGAACGTTGGTCCTGACGCCACAGGCCCATTGCTATGGATCAGAAGACATGTTTCGAGTCAGTATATGATGTATAACCATAACGCGGGTGTTGACATTTTATCAGGCATCTATTAGCAGGCAGCCACCTTGGGAGAACCAGTCCGCAGCATTTGAGTTCCTCCAGCACGCGATCAAGACTGAGAAGGATGAAGACAAAAGAGCTCAGGTTTACTTACAGCTGGCAATTATGCACCTGATTGGATACGGAGTTGCCGATGACAGTTCGAAAGCACTGCAACATCTTGAAGTGGCAAGCAAACACAACGAGGTTGCCAGGGTGATTTTCGAGAGAGTTCATATAGCCTTGAGACCCGAAGGTGACCACGAACACGGGTCAGAAGATGAAATAGCGCATATCACCTACAGGAACCCGGACATGTTTCTTGATGGGGCTACTGAGCGAAGTGGTAAAGCAGATGAGAAATTCTTGACCCTCGGCCCCATCAAGATCCATTCATTCGAGATCTTCTCCAGATTGGTCAAAAAGGGCAAAAAGTATGAAGCTCCTAAGCTATCCGATGCATTCACAGATGCTTGCAGGGATGGCCACTTGGACGCCGCCATGCTACTGGCTCAACACTGCACCGACATCTATACTATCGATGAGGAGAAGCCCAACCCGTTTCATTGGTTGATCATGTTTAGCCAAGAGGATGCTATGAAGGTTCTTGAGACTGTTGCGTCCTCCCAGACGGAGGAGACGCAGAAGGGATTCCACTTGAAGGCTATACGCTCCTTATTGAATCGTGAGCACGACACGACTATGTTGCTCCCACACCGCTGTCTTGAACTCCGCGGTACACCGCTTCACTGGGCTATCATGGCGGGTTACAAGGACCTTGTCGAGGCTTTTCTCCGTCTGGGGGCTGATGTCAACAAGAGAACGGATTCACGAACAACTCAGCATCAGGCTGGCTACCGAGAGCACCATCCCAGTTTTAGTCCACTCGATGTTGCAGTGGCGTGTCATTTCCCGCACATTGTCAAACTACTTCTCGAACACAGATGTGAGGTTCATGGGGGAGACGTTCTGTGGTCGTTTTCGTCATTTCACATGCTTGGGTATAAAACACTCCCCTTCGCTAGGTACATGTATCATGGCAAGAATTACCGTGCTGCTCTACGGGAGACGATTCAGATCCTCAAGGATGAAGGCATGGATATCAATGCTCTCGACTCTGAGGGGCAGACGCCGCTCCTCGTTGCAGTCAAGAACATGGATCTTGAACCCTACATCCTTGAGGAGTTGCTGTCAGCTGGAGCCACGACAGGGCCTATGGACGATGATGAAGAAGGCAACGTAGTCATATCGGCTATAATTTGCTGTGGACACCGGCGTTTCTCGGCCTGGAAGATACCTCATCTGCTCCCGCTCGTTCAAGACATCAATTCCTTGAGTTCAGGCGAGAGAAGCCTCAATGCACTGCATTACTGCGCTTTCTTTGATGCCGCACTGGCTGCCGACGCGTTGCTGCGTTGGCCACAAACTGACATCGACGCTGTGGATGCCTCAGGCGATTTGACGGCCATGGCTCTGGCCGCACAGAGAGGTTCCTTGGAGGTGCTAGCCCTTCTGATTAAGAATGGTGCCGACATCCATAAAGGGAGGCCAATAGGCAAGGCCATCTGCTTTGGCCACATTCAGGCAGCCAAGATACTACTTGACGCTGGGGTTGGCATTCAATTCCTCCTGGGCAGTGGATCTGAGATGACCGTTCTGAAGTATGCGGTTTGCAAGGGCTCCGAAAGACCATCCTATGTCAGAAAATGTCTGGCACTCTGCCCTCAGCTTCGAGAGAAACATGTTCTTGATTACCAAGACGATAGCCTGGCCCGCTGGACCGCTCTCCACTTTGCCACATACTTTGGAGACGTTGAAGGTGTCAGAGCCCTTCTCGACGCAGGCGCGGACACCCACAAGATCTCGGCTGTCGACGAGACCCCCCTCGAACTGGCGGCCCTGACCCTCGAAGAATTCACACACCCTGACTCAAAGGCATTCGTTCGTCAAGACCACCCGAGCATCCAGAGGGACATTCAAGCATTGGACGGAACAACGTATGACTACTATGAAAGGGTCAAACGACTAGAGATGGGAATGGTGGACCGCCTGGACGAAGTCATGAATCTCCTCCGAGAGGCTGAACTGGCACAATACCCTGGAGGATTTGATTCGCGACCAAAACGAAAGATTGTGAGGGAGCCCAGGGTGGGACAGTTTTGGGAGCCGGAGCCGACGAGGTCGCGAGATGAGTACTTTGTCATGCTCTACGGTGATATTTTAAGTCCTCAAAGGCTTCAAGAGCTTGGTTTTTGTGTCTCAAAGATAATTTCGTATGTACTTTTTACTAGTTTGGCAAACTTCCTACAAAGACCACCATAACCGCGCAGTACGCCGCCGTCGCCGAAAAGATTTCATAGTTGCGAGACGATGTCAACCAGCAGAGAGAAGAAGAGAAGACGCCAGTGAAAGCGGCAATAACCCACAGTCTTGTCGGGACTGCTTTGACAGCGTATAGTATTCCAATGGGGACCACGAGTGTGGCAACGGCGAAGAGGGTGGTCAACGCTCGTGAGACGGCTACTACTTTGGATTGTTTGATGAATTGGATCTGTGGATCCTCTGATTTTGGGTTTGAGTCCTGATTGAACCGTTAACGTTATATCCTTAGAGAATAAGAGAATATCCGAAAGGAAAATTCCGTCTGTGGGGTCATGTTACCTTGCACAAGCTGGACACGCCGGCGTATCTCCCAAGAAAGGTCTCCAGACCTCCCTTTTCTACAGAATGCCTGGCCCGTCTGAGATCACTCCAGTCGTTGAGGAAGGTTGACTCTGCAAAAGCCACTGGCTTCTTCCCGTCCATCCAGTTTGCCACACTCTTGATCTCCGGTTCTTCTGGTTCGGGGCGCTCTAGATGAGTGTAGAATGCGGCTAGTAATGCGTCTATATAGGCTTAGTCGATGAACCAAGAGGATAAACCTTTTTAGTTCCGCTTGCTTACCGTACTCCTTAAGCTTCTCTTCTATCTCCCCCAATAGTTCATGTCGTTCTTTGTTCGCTTCACGGCGTCTATTCGTTGTAAGGAGATAGGGATTCGTTTGGCTTTGTGATAGGTCAAGCGCATCCAATCTCTGCTCAAGCTCTATCAAGTCGTCTTGTTTGTGCAGTAGAACGCGCGTGTGTAAACGTGTGAAGCATCGGAATATTGTGAAATCTGGGTCGCTGCTAAGGAATGCTGATAACGAAGGATAACCACGAGGAAAAGATTCAACTGAAAGAAACGTTAGGACGAGAACTATCATAGGAATAGCCTCTGCGAACTGTGTGGAATACGTACTTTGTGGCGGATTTGCAGCAAAGGATGGCCCAGGAATATCGTGCTGTGATTGATATCTTGTAATTGCTATCCGAATGTCAGACCTGTCAAGGCTATCACAACCACTTACCAGAGAGAAAGCGAGCTAAAATTTGTGATGTGTTCCTTACGTCTTTGTCTGCTAACAAATTGTTGCTGCTGTATCGCAGAAGCCGTCGCACCAGTCGAGGCTCCTGATGCTGTCGATGCTGTCGTTGCCGTCATGTCGTCTAACAATCTTAAGAGCTTGCCAAGGAGAGAATCAACGGCCTGATATTCTTCTTTGAGCGATAAGATGTAATTTCCACTGTCAGACTCTTCACCGTAACCCCGAGCCTTTAAACAATAGCTCAGCCATCGCTAAGTACGCCTGATCTCTGTGAAATGTGCAAATTTCAAGGCCCCCCTCACCCATGCACTGCATCCCATTGGTGCCTCAGACCCAGCGGCCTCCATAACCCAGGCCGCAGAAGCCTGGCTGCGCCCCCCTGGCCTGCAGCAAATCAATAGCTTGGCACCCGTAGACTGCTCTCGGGTACCGCCACCGGATGCCTCTGACCATTATCCAATCGCTTCAGTTGGTACGTGGCATTCTCAAAGTCGTTGGAGACGATCTTGTAGGGGCCTGCTGGCTGCTGTTGCCCTGCGATCTGGAGGTAGACGGTCTCGCCGACTTGGTAGAGTGGCTCACGGGGCCACTACAGGGGTGTTCAGCTAGGGTCAGTCACAGATCTCTAACCTTTATTGCCTCACTTACGTCGGCTTTGTTCCCGTATTGTTCGACGCGAGAGCGATAGCGTCCTTTCGCGTTCTCCGAGAAGCCTATCTGAGGCTGAGTGTGTGTCAGCTAGAAAGAAATTGTAGGAAGTAGAGTATTATTTGCCTCTTCGTCTTCTGAGGAATCCTCAGGCCTCGTTCGGCGACGTGGGTTATCAGGCTCCGACATGATCACGAAATCTTGGACTGTACAAAACACTGAGAAAGGCGACAGCCTTGAGAATAGGACTTTGGACGAATTACTGCAGGCTATATACTTGCGGGGTCACTGTTCGCCAGGCTCTGATCGGGCAATCTCGCCGGCTGGCGATAACCCTCCCGGCTGAGAGAAGAGGAAACAACAATTCACCCGCCCCCGCATGATAGGGCCTCGTTCAGATGTGTGTTACACAGCATAGCAAATACGTTTATCCGGCAGCTCAGCTGATGCGCCTCCTCAGTCTGGCTTTTTCCCCCTCAGTTCAAATTCTTCTCATGCATGTCCATGCTGTTTCCTGAAAGCCGGTCAAATGGCTGATGCCGACCTTGTCCAATCGTTCAACAGCGGCATTCAGCCAGGCTTACATATTCCATACACCCAAGTTCACGTCTTACTCATCCACTGGGATGTGAATGATCTTCAAGGTGTGGAAGAGGAAGTTCAAAGGCTTCGAGATGTGTTTCAAGCAAAGTACAATTACAACAGTGTCATATTTCGCATTCCGACTGACAAGTCGTGTCGCATACGGCTCAACAAGGAGATTCTCGGTTTCGTTGAGAACCAATCTCAGCGAGATGGTTTAATAATTGTCTATTATGCTGGTCACTGTGGTCCCGGGGATCACGGCCAAGCTGAGTGGGCGGCATTCGAGGACCAGAAACAACCCAAGCTCTCGTGGAATGAAGGACAACAACTGCTGTTCTCAGCACCAGGAGACGTTCTTCTCATCCTAGACTGTTGTAATGCATCACTAATTGCTTTGGGTTCTAAGGATGAGGGGAGTCGCTTCGAGCTAATTGCTGCTTCGGCCAAGGATGGCAGAACGCCAGTGCCAGGGACAAAGTCTTTTACAACCACCCTTACCAAGTTACTCAAACTGCACGCTGACGAAGGCATCTCATCTGAGAACCTGTCCTCTGAGCTGAGAGAGCATAGAAAAATCACCGGTATGTATCAGTGGCTAGCTGGGTACTCATTGAATAGTTGCTCACATTTGGGATTATTAGAAACACCCGTCTTTCACAATTTTGTGCGGAAATCCCCAACAAGCATTCGACTGCAACGCCTGAATGAGGAAAATAGGTTCATGGAGAAACCCTCCAGTTACCTCTGGTTCAGAGTGTCTCTCTCAGGAGACGTGACGGGCACTCAAATTGCCGAGTGGCTGAAGAGCGCCCCTCCAAAGCATGCCACCGCCGTCAGAATAGAGGCTATTGTTAGCCGTGCCCGCCGGATACAAGAGGCGTTTCCCAAGGGTTCAGTATTCCAAGAGCTGTCTCAGGCAGCCAGGGAGGAGATTGAACGTCGCATGCGAGGGTTGGACACCGTCATGGCTGCCGCTGCCCAGTACGCCAAGGAATCTACGACCATTCCGGCCAGCGAGAAAGCGGATGCTATTCATCGATCGTTTGATGAGATAGAGGAGACCGTGTCCACCGTCTGCACTGCTATTGAGACTCCTTTGCTGCTAGAGGATACAGCCACCAGAGACCCAAACAGCCCTCAAGACATGGCCGCCGACGGCAAAACTCCTCCACTTCTCGCAGCCGCCGATGTGGGAGCCGCACTCGACCTCCGTCAAGCAATTCTCAACGAAGAAGCATGTCTCTACACTGTTGAGATCAGCTACAAAACGATCATGTTCAAAACGGCCAAAAGTCGAGGAGGCACATCCAACCACAGTCGGTTCAAATATGGCACGCTAGCCGGTCAACCAGTCATCATGGAGACGTACGAATACAAGGAAGCAAAAGACTTCAGTGGTCAACCACAACCACAGACACTCCACCAAGCACGTCGGATCACTGGGTTACTCCGTCACCCCAAGCGTACAGGATTTCACATCTTGCCTTGCGCAGGCTTCTTTTGGAACCGCGGTACTAGAAATGAGATGGGCCTTGTGTTTAATCTGCCTCCAACGTTTGAGTATGGTGATGGCAGCGGCGTTGAGACTCTTCTTGAGTTGTATAAGATGCATAAACTTGTTCCTCTTGGACATAGGATTCACCTTGCGTGGGCGATGACGGCTGCCATTGAACACTTTCATCGCGTGGGATGGGTACACAAGAGCATTCGGAGTAACAACATTGCCTTTGCTGCTATGCCGAAGATATCGTTGACCCGGGAGTCGTCAGACGGGGAGGATGAGAACTCAAGCTCGCCTAATCTTGGTGACTTCGATCTCAGTAATCCCTTACTCTTCGGGTTCGAATATTCTCGCGCGGGTGACGCGGCTACCTACTTGGAAGAAGATCACTCCCGAGCAAACAACCTCTACCGAGTCCCAGAGCGATGGAACAAGCCAGCAGCACGATTCAAGAAGAGCCACGACGTGTACTCGCTAGGTGTAGTTTTGTTTGAGATTGCGCTCTGGAAAGATGTTGAGTCGGCCCTCAAGTCTTTCAAATATGACCCGAACGAAATCGCTCCATCCAAGGTCACACAGGTTCTGAAGGATAAGTGCGTCAAATCTTTGCCACATCAAGTGGGTGCAGTGTTTGCACGCTGTATTTTGACTTGTTTGGACTTTGAGGCAAGGACTAAAGGCTTGAGCGAGTACGAGACCCAAAGATATTTTCAGAAGAACATTGTTGAGCCGATGGGAAGGGCAGTGAGAAGGATCTAAAGTGGATAGACAGGATCAGTTACGGTATACAAAAAATAAACAACATCTTATGGTCTTCCTTGCTTTCTAGCATACTTTAGTGGTGCCCCTTAGAAACCTCGCAGAGTGGACACATCTAACTATTCACCAAGGCCCTTCAAGGCATTCTCATATGTTCAGCGAAACAGTTGAAGAGGCGGTACGGCCACTCACTATCCTCCAAGAAACTCGCATAGATACCCCCTCTGTATTCAAACCACCCGTCACCCTCTCATAGTCATCCATTCACCAGTCATTGGATCATAGTGAAGATCATAAAAAGACTTCCTTCCCCTCGCCACCCTGCACCTGGTAATCCACAACCAAATTCGGCTCATTGTAATGACCCATGAACTCAAGTTCAAACGTGAGGTCTGTTCCAGGGCTCAAGGCAGTCCGGAAGGTGAACGTGAACGGTTCAGATCGAAGGACTCGCCGGTTATACGCGAGCTTGACAGATTGGAGATACGACACAGGTGTGCCGTCAACATCGACTCCGCTGAGCGTCAGCGATTGGCGATCATTATCATCAGTCTGTGCCGTGATGGTCAATCTTCGTTTGAGAATAAACGTGGGAATTGGCAGTTCTAGGCCCTGCATCACCCGCGTCATCAGGTTGTCGGCCTCAGAGTAGACGCGCATCTCTGAGATACGATCAAACGGCGTGTTTTGAAGGTTGCAGATGATGAGCCTAGCCTTTCGACTCATGCCACAGATCTGTGGAATCCCACTAGCCGGAGTGACTGTTAGAGAGGAACCAAGAACGAGGCACAAGTCAGCCTTTTCAGCATGATCAGTCGCCAGCTGAAAAGCATCGGCAGGTAAATCCTCGCCAAAGTTGATGATGCTATCGTGAAGAAGTCCTCCGCAGCGGGTGCACGTTCGGCCAGTTCGATGATCGCGGACGGTCTTTTCGTAGGTTGCGACTGCTCGAAAGTCTAGGGGTGTTAGCACAAGAATGGCATCGAGGGACTATGCATACCGCGGATGTAGTCCTTGCCACAATCTTTACAATATTCTCGATTGCTATTACCGTGAAGCTCCGAGATCATATCCTAAAAATGGTTAGGTGAATACATAGCAGTCTTCATCCGTAGCTGGCAATGCTTACCGGCCTAATACCACTTCTGCGATGTAGTCCATCACAGTTCTGACTAACGAGATACTTCAAAATGCCTTGATTCTGTAGTTCTAGCAGCGCCATGTGGCTTGGTGTCGGGATCGCCTGAAGAGTGCTCACGGCTTTGGTGGTTCGCGCTCTCCCCTGGGCTCTGAGTGTCCAGGCACCTTCAGGGCCACGAAAGTCGGGAATGCCTATGTTTTTCATTTTGTTCCAGTCATTATTTATGTGATAGCAGATGGAGCAGCTTACCTGCTGATGTTGACACTCCTGCGCCCGTAAAGACGATAAAGTGCTTGCTCTTCTTGATGAGTTCAACAAGCTTCGATGCTTGCTGGTCGATCACCTCAGGATGATCTCGGCGCTCGGGTAGTGGAACTTTAGGTGCAGTAGAAGCCATATTGACTGTATCTATGATGCCACAGACTCTGATAATGTTGCGGTGAAAGGTGTAAACATGACGCTTACGCCCAGGGGTCGCGTGTCAAACCCTGGACGTTGATTTTAGCTCTTTCTTTTAGGCAGCAACCCCGCTATAACGTTAACAGTCAGACGACGTCCGATTGAGCCCGTAAGGATGGTCAGGATGATTGGATCAGAGTCTTGGTCTCGTGATTTACATGGTGACTTGTACGCGAGAATCCTACTCTATTTCGGGGTTCAATGACTATGAGGCTATCAAGTGAACCCAGGCAAACTACCGACATGTGTCTCTAAGCCGCGACCAACCCATGATCTAAAAATACATAAATAATCCGATTAACCAAGAGCAGTAATTGATCAACTCAACCCTGAAGAAGAGAAAAACTTATGAAACTCATAAAGGAACATTGCAAAGATGCGCCAACTATGACGCCCTCTCAAACTTCACCTTGGCCTCGGGAAGCTCAAAGCCAACAACGCTCCCATCCTTATCCAGAAGAAAGACAACACTCTCCTCAACGCCGGCGACCGCGCCAACTTCCTGCCAGGTGATGCAAGTTGGTGTGCCCATATCGATAGGCGCGCTTCTGTCCTGGAACACAGCGACAAACTGTTGCTTGGTCTCGTCCTGAACGTTGGTAGGATAGATTCTAAAGTCCAAGTCGGAAACGTTGATACCAAGCTTCTTAGCTGTCTCAGCCCTGACATCCACCTCGCCAATGGTGAGGTTCTGGATCTCCAGGCCTGGGCCATTTTCAGTGATGTTGAGAACAGCTGCACCGCCATCGGTGGCCTCGTAGGTGCCAGCATAGCGTTGTGCCAACTCCTTTGCAGCGAAAACTTGCATGTAGCCAAGAGACTCGCTAACAATGTCGGCGTAAACATTGAGATCAAGCTTGCGATCCTCAACAGTACTGTCGTGCGCAAGAATGGCAAAACCAGCGTTAAAGTCGGCGGTGAGACCAAAGTAGCTAGCATACTGTCCGATAGTACCACTCTTGGTCAAAACATCAAGGACGGGCGAGATAGCAGTTGATCCTGCACGGTAGACTTCCCAAGGGCGGCCAACGCCGTTGCGCAGGTTGGATGTGTCCATGTTGGGGTGGAGCCATCGTCGAGTGATTGCAGGCGACAGAAGCTTGGAAGACAGGATGGAATGGCCAGCACGAGCAAGGTCTTCGATCGAGCTGACGAGAGACAAGGCACTGAAACAGATTAGCGAGAGGATCTTTAAAGTCAAAGTCACATTTTTTCTTACCCAGGCTCTCCGATTTGAGAAGTGTTCAGCCCCTCAATGGCAAACACGTCCGTGTCTTCAGGGGACAGCAGACCGCTGGACTTCATGTCCAGAGGTTGCAGCAGAACATCATCAAGAACTGAACCCCAAGAGCTTTGCTTTCTTCCATGTCGAGTTTGTCTCTCCATGGCGAAGGCGAGGAGCTGGAAGGCAGCGTACGACACAACGGGGGTTGTATCGGGGAGGAAGACGGGAGACTTCTTTGCAAAATCGCTGACGAAGGCTGCAATTATCAGCATTAAGTTTTATCATGTCATGTTTCCGCCAATACTCACATGCGTAATCACAGGTCTCGCTAATGGCACAAGCTTGGGCTGGTTATGTTGTTAGTGCATATCTTGAGGTAGCGATCATTGGAACTCACATTGACGACTGAGTCCAGACATTTGACCAGCCAAAGATCCAATGGTAACCTCTTTCCAAGGCACCGTCAGTGATCCCTTGACTTTAGCCAACTCTGGCAGGTACTTGGTGATGGGAGTCTCCCAATTGTCACCATTCTTTGCTAGCCACGCGTAGACGGTAAACACCATGGTCAAATCACCAACGGGAAACTTTGTCGTCGAAGTGAGGTTCGTCTTTGTAGCAGCCTGGTCCTCGGGAGAGGTGTAATGGTACTCGAAAAAGACGGGATCATCACGAAGCGACTCGGCACCTCCAAAGAGAACCACGGAGAAGGAGGTGGTGTTTGCCGAGATGGGGCCATAGTCCTCGCTTCCACCATTCTTGATGAGATCATCAAAAACTCCAGCAAACTTGGATTGAAGCTGAGCAAATGTCTTGGAAGACTTGTCGATGGTTGGAGGAGGGTAGTATGCGCCGATGAGAGGGCAGGCTGAGAAAGCAATGTCGTCGTCATTCTGTTGAGCAGATACAGTGGTGGTGAATCCACCCAAGACCGATGCAGCAGCTGCCAAGGGAATAAACGAACGCATTATGATGAAGATTGAGGGCGATTAGAGAAAAGGAAAAAGGGATATGAAGATGAGATGAAGAGGAGATGGTGAGGATGAGGATATTGCGCCATTGGTGGTTTGACCATGTCTTATTATACATCTCGAGCCGTCTGGGGTTTCGGAGCCAACGGAGAATATTTCAACGCTTGGATGAGGCTTAGAAGCCGAAATTAGCAGATTGACGATCAATCCTTCAATAAACCAAGGATTACACGGCATTTACTCGTAAAACGTCGATTTGGGTGTGAACCTCTTAGTCCGTACGTTAGTCCGTATCTTACACCGTATCTTAGTCCGACTCGGAGTAAGAGTTGCGAGTCCCGGTTTTAAGTCTTATCATTTTTATCCCGTATCTAAAGCCGTTACACTCAAGGAAATCTATCTGGAAGACCGAAATTACCAGGCATGTCGACAGGGTCCGTAAAGAGAAAAGTGCTAATGTCGAAATCTCCGCCCTGGTACCAACCCCCTCCCCAAGGACTGACATCCGGATAAGCTGACAAGTTAGCAACAGGCATGCTCTCGGCCTCCACTACCGCCACATTGGGTTGATTCACAGCCTGTGGGCTGGGTGTAGTGGTGATTGCAAGGTCATCGCCAGCCTGATGGTGATACCACAGTTCGAGACGAAGGACTCGATCGGCCAAACCTTCAAACGGGTGTCTTTCAGCACCTTTCTCAGAGCCAGCCGCTGTCCTTAAGCGGAGTATAATCTGTCGAAGTGTATGCGGCATATCCAAGAACCGACGAAGATGTCCGGTTGACCCGGAGATGCTCCCTCTGATAGCAATCAGATCAAGACGGACAGCTAGAGATAGACCGCAATAGATCATGATCCAGCCCATGTTTGACATTGCCATTTCTTCTCCGTGTGGTAGAACTAGTACGACGCTGATCAAGGAGCGAGCCGCTGACATGCTTGCAGAAAGCCAGTCTATGTGGGAAGCTTGGCCTTCTGGTGGGTTCTGGTTTTGTTGAAACTTGTCGAGGCCAAAGGGAGTTCCTCGGGGTGATGCCTGGCTGAGGAGAAGCTCCAGCATGTGAAGTTGCAAGAGTAATGGCGCTATCAACGTGTCAGGTATGTACACGGGTATTGAGAGAATAATATGCTTTAGAGAACTTACGACTATCGCTGAGGGGAAAGGGCAACGTTGCTTTGATCTCAGCACACTCCTGAGCAATTCTTTGAGTCTCCTCCCAGAAAGGCGAAAGGTCCTGAACAGCAGAAGGCTTGCTGACTATATCATCGACCCTTTCAATAAGAGTCTGCATGCGAATAATGTAGACAAGATACTTGTCGGTCGGGTGCTGGTTAAGTAGGCCGAGATGTTCGCAGCATCTGGAGATATAAGGCGAATAAGACATGTGGCGTGACTTCTGAAGCACGATAGAGGAGCTGTTGGAGAAGTTAGAAGAGACAATCAAGCTAGCCGGGTTGACTCACGTAGATGATAGGTAATATGCACCTGCAAGAGCGCGCATCTCCGGTGGACCCCAGTCAGGTTCGTTCCTATCCTTGCCGCCGCCCACGTCCCATAGCTCTGGTCTCCTAGGTTTATCAAGGCGCATATCGCTAATGATACTTGTAGCGAGATGCAGATGCTGCGTGTATCTCTTTGGTCGAGGTTGGTAGTGCGCCCTAAAACCAAAGTTTAGCAAGGTCGTTCTCTTTGATGAGACTAGTAGCATACCAAGCAAGATGTATAAGAAGGCCATGCAATAGATCAAGGTCATTGAACTTCCCGCTGATCATCTTTGCAGCCACAACCTGATTGAATAAATCGCCAAGTGCCTTTTGACGGTTCGTATCTGCATGCGAGGCAGCTGCAAGGGCAGCCAGACAGGCACATGGTCGATATGAGTTGGTTATGCTAACCGATATATCCTTTGGGAACACAACAAACGGAAAGTAAGGTGTCATCCTAGATCGAAAATATTCCAGAAGTTTGTCACCGTCTTCCAAAGATAGGATCCCCCGTTGAAAAGGATCGAGCGAAGCATCTTTGTTAAAGATGTCACCGGGGTTCGTAATTGAAGTTGAGGCGCCTGAGTTTGAGGGTGATTTAGAGTCTCTCTTAGATTTCGACCTCAATTCCAGTCTAGGACAAGAAAATCAATTAGCAAGACTTCAACAATCTTTTTTCTTCCCCTTCTTGACAGTTCTCACCTGTGACGACTGGTGTTACGCGGCCGACGCCGGGCCGGATTAAACACGCATGTCTTGCCAAGCCGAAGACACCGATCACAAAGATCAGAATCTTGAGTCTTGTCACACTTGATCTTTAGATTAAAACATGTCTGACATGTTTTGAGCAACGTTACCGATGCCTGATTCTCATTTGACGCGCTCATGGTGGGTTTGGTGAGAGTAAGAATGTGCTGAGAGGCCTATTAGTTAACGCAACTCAGCTTAGCAACGGTCACGTGCGTCTTAATAATGCGAAGAACCCCCTGCTTATCGAGGTAGGATTCAGCGGATATAAGCAACCACCGGTATGAACAAGGCACACTATGAAATTCATTGCATAATTAATGGTATTTGATGGATATCTTCGTAAAATGGCGATAATAGACGGCATTTTGGTCCCATAGGATGAGCAACTCATGGTGTCGCTTGAAAAAGAACATGGCAATTTATTGCCCAACTTCGTCCACCTTAGGAAAACGGACCGCATGGGGAAGTATTATAATTTACTGCAGAGAATTATAAACAGCTCTTACTAAAGGCTTCCTATTAAACTTAAAATATATATACTTAAATAGGTATTTATAAATATTAGCTAATATTAGAAAGACAAACTACTCTATGTCTAGGTTAGGTAACAATATAGATAATTTCTATATTTAATATTTATATAATAGATATAATTCATTGTATTTTGCTAAGAGATTATCGAACTAAGAAGAAAACCAAGCCTCAAATCAAAGTCACGGTTTTCGGTTTCTCTCCCGAATTTGAGATCTCGTCATACCTCTCAACTAAACCCATCAGTCTAAACTTGCCATTTGCTTCTGGTCGCAGAAAAACGATGCCTTTCATGCCTAAAGGCTTGAAGATGCGATCACCCTTGCGAGGTTGAAGATCGTCGAGCCAGAGTTTATCGCGGAAGGTGAATATTTTCCCCTTGCTCGTTCTCAGGGAGGACCACGCAAAGGTGGCTATCTCCCTCCAGCCCTCCAAGGCGTGCGCTGCAAGGTCTTGGTCTATCACGCAGAACTCTTTCATTTGGTCCAAGTCCATGCTCTGTGCTAGGTCCACTAGGGTTTTGTTGTATGGTGATTTTGGGTGTATCATGGCTGGGTGCCATATTCCTGTGCGGGTGACAATCTCCCACGCCGCCATACCCCTAGGGTCTAGCGGCGCGGTGATCTGCTTTCTAAGCTGGTTCATAGTATCCCGGAGATCCATGGATGTGCCCACAAACTCTAGGTCTTCTGGCCTGGATATGGTCAAAGGACGCTCCGTACGATCTATGCAGACACCGTAGTCGTACCCCGAAATGGACATCTCCCGGGAGTCATCTGAGAAACCCGGTGGGTAAGCGCTGGATGCTGTTGCTGTCATTTTCTGTTGATTGGTCCCGATGGCTGGAACCCATGAAGGCACTCCAGGCAGAGGTTTCGTGTACCGGTCAAGGAGGGTGAGGCTGCCCGTTTTCTTAAAAATGTGCTTGGAATATTTCCAGTAAACTTCCTCGCAGGGGACATCGTAGTCTGGCCAAAGAGATTTTGGTAGATCATGTAGCGGGACCATAGCGAGCAAGCCGTATATCTTGTCCACAGCCTCAGTACACGCGAGATCGGAAAAGTCTTCAATTACATCTAGAAGCCGCTCATGTGGCCATCTATCATAGCCCACGGCGAGCTGCTTCCTGAGAGACGAAATGCCGATGAACGAGGTGTGAGGGCAGTCCAAGACTTCTACCGACTCTTCGGGTTCCAGGCGGTCTTTGTGCGTGAACTGATCCCAGCTCAAGACATGCCGGTTCACTAGGATAACGGGCCCATCCTTTGCAAGCACGGCTTCTTGAACGGTCCATATCCTCTGGAAATAAGTGCAATGCCGAAGAGCCGCCGCCACGGCGAAATGCATCAGTTGTTGTGTCCGAGCCTTTCCATCCGGTTGTCGGCTAAGACGTTGAATTGGGAACTGCGGGCTGCGGACGTACACGGTGTATCTCTCAAGGGCCTCTTCCCTAAGCACCTCGCTCATTGGACAGTCCTCATTGTCAAAGCCCATCCATGAGTATTTGTCATCGTCGATCCATGGCTTGAGGAAGTTGGGCGGGATGGGCATGACCCCTAGCCACAAGAGGACCTCCTTGGCAGTGCTGTAGATCTGGTGCATGTTGGGGACCTGGTTCGCCTTCTCTTCTTTGTCATCTTGGTTGATGCAAATGGCATCTACCCAAATGGATAGTTGAGAGAGAGTTTTAGCTTCAAACGTAGACTCTCGAATCTGTTGAAGTCCCTCAAAGAGGTTCACTGTCACCTCAAACTCGTTCCCGTTAAGGTGTATCGTGCGACGGATATTGCTGTCTCCCCAGACATAGGATAAAGCCCTGAAGCGATTCTCGCCTTGACCAAGCTTTCCGACAGTGACTTCACATTCTATGATGGAGTCCCAAGATCCAGGTTGAATGGTGACGAGTCGGATTGAGTTGTCGTCGAGTGGCTGATAAGAGAAAGGCTGAGAGAGGTTTTTCATCGTTAAATCTCAAAACAAGGTTCGGCGTTGAATTGGGACCTAGAGCTCGTCGGGTCTCTCAGCGGCCGTAGGCGCAACTGTGATAGAAGTCTAACTGGCTCAGCAGGGTTTGACAGGTCTGAGTTGGTAGTTGTCAGATCATGTCGGTTCTGAGCCCCGCCTGTAGGGCTAGGCTTTTTCGATGCCTGAATATGCCTCACATTCCGGTATATACGTGCGCGCGTCCGTTAGTCAGCGAGATTCTTACAGCAAGTAGGGTCGAGCATATTCAACATCTCTCACCAAGCAACCGTCACTTATTCCATCCCGATGATCATTGTAATATGAGTTATGTCTGTTCTCATTTCTTACTTGACCGGGCTAGGGACTTTTTGAGGAGACATGACCGGATCCTCAAGACCAGTCAAAGTCTGAATCACATCCGTTGACCCAATTCTATATCAGAGGAGGCTCTTGAAGACAGATGGCCCGCTTAAATACAGAAGGTTGAGTTTCAGTATGTGTCATTATTATTGCCAAACAGTAGACTAGCCCGTGGAGAGATTGCTTAGGAAACGGGATAACCGATAGACAAGATCGTTCAATCGCGGTCAGTGCCAAGGATTTCCACCAGCGTTTGCCGTATTCCTTTTAGAGTATTCAGTTCTCTTGTTCGAGATGATGACGAACTCGGTCACTAAGCAGTCTAAATATAGATGATTGCTACTAATGGACAAGAAAATCCGCAACTGCGGACTTTTGGCGGAGTAACAAGAGGACAGGACAAAGTCCGCGAACACCCACTCGTATAACTTGATCTTGGACCTCGCTCCCATACAAATGGTTTAGGCATGCTACCGCTCGTGGCAGAATCATATCGATTACTCATTTCCTGCTACACTTCTTTCTCTTTTTCATTTTTCCAGTTTTTCGAAACCATGGCGCCAAATTACACCGACAAACTTCGCGCCAAGTCGATTGTTGTTATCGGTGGAACGTCTGGCGTAGGCTTCGCAGCTGCCGAAGCTAGCTTGGAGTTCGGTGCAAACGTCGTGGTTGTCAGCCGGACCCAGAAGAATGTCGACAAAGCCGTGCAAAGACTCCAAGAATCTTATCCCGCTGCAGCCAAGAGGATCCGGGGCCATACCTGCGACCTCTCCAGTGAGCAGGCAGAGGCAGATATCACCAAGGTCTTTGACTTTGCCACCGAAAATGGAGCACACCTTGTCGATCATGTCATCAGCACTGCTGGCTCATTCCCAAACCCAATATCTCTTGCTGAAGCAACGCCCAGCAACCTCGTCGCAGCCAGCCAGTATCACTTTATCGGGGACTTGATGCTCGCCAAGGTAGCAGTTAAATACCTTCAACCAGCCTACACATCCTCCATCACCTTAACTGGTGGTGCCGGAACGTACAAACCACCCCCGGGTTGGCCCCTCTGGGCTGGTGTGGGCGGCGCAAAAGATGCGCTGACTCGGAGCCTTGCCTTAGAGCTGAAACCGATTCGTGTGAACCTCGTCTCTTTAGGTGCGATTCGTACGGAACTATTCGACCGGGCTATGGCAGAATGGGGCGAATCAGCTGCCGAGGCAGCAAAGAATGCTTCTGTTTTAGGCAGGGTTGGAGACCCAGGAGATGTTGCTGAGACTTTTTCTTGCTCTTATGAAGAATCATTTTGTCACGGGAACTATTAATATTGTGGAAGGGGGAGCTTTGCTTATTTAGTATCTTATATCGGGGGAAACTAGTAAGGCAGATAGTACTAGCAGGGAGAATATTATATTGACTGAGTTAGGTATAGTAAAGAGTAGTAACAGAAGAGAAAAATAATAATCTTTAAATGGAACCTAACCATTATAGAATTAACTTTTTTTTTAAAAAAAAAAGCCCGTATTCTTGCAGGATTGTTAGAACAGTACCAGAAACTGGCACCACAGAGACTTTGATCGCTTTCATTTTCCTCTCACCTTTCTTTGGACAAGGATGGAGGGGGAAACACCGGTGATGGGTCTCGTGTTGAAACTACGGCGCACTGTGTTAGCATTGGGATATGATGCTATGATGTGTTAGAAATGTGTTCTTTATTATAGTTGAACTCGGGATAACCGATGACCAAGATCGAAGCCAGGATAACCGACACAGCAGATCGAAACTACAGCGGTTGTAGTCGTTGTAACGCTGGCAATGTGGTCTGGCGGCACAAGACGCACAGCTGCTATCAGGATGACAGTATATTGATCCCCTTTTACACTGCAGGAAACTGCATGGCACATCGCGAGCAGTCACTTGTGTTCCCTAGGCCAACAAAAGTTGGAATATCATGGTATGTTAACCAGTGGGCTCTTCGGTTAGAGAACAACCTGGACTGAGTCTTAACATGCAACTAGCGCGTCTAATCAGTTCCCCAAGCCCGAAGGTCGGTCGCAGTTCTCCTCAAGTAGCTCCTTCAGCCCCGTTTGCTTAATGTGAGACCATCGCCGACTATCAACGCTATCAAAGTCCATGACGCCCCGCAAAATCAACCTCATATACGCCAATCCGACATATTCTTCATATCGAGTAGGTCCAATTGCCGCCCGAGCTTCATCAACCAGCCGATCAACATCCTCGACTGTGCCCAGGCTCTTTGGTTCAAGGTGCAAACCATGTACTTGAGCATAGACTCGGCCCAGTTCAAGTATCGAGCAACGGAAGCTTTCGACATAGTAAAACCCGCCATCGGCAGCTTTTGGCTCGGAAATGGCCTGGATTGTATACGCTGCAAGATCCTTGAGCACGATCCACGTCAATTGTTCATCTCCAGCCCCAAAGAACGAGAGAGTGTTGGACTGAGCATCGATGGGATTACTATGTGGGGAATGCCACAGTAGATATTCCACAATACCTCCCGTGAAGGCATAGATAGGCTTGATCTCAGAGCTGAGGCGTGCGTGATTGTAGAAAGCAAGGTAATTGTCGTAGCTCTCGCATTCGCCGAGTTTGATCTTGGTCCAGTCATAGTTCCAAGACGCACCGTGGAAGATCTAAGTCATGGGCGAGTCAGCTCAAGGACAAGACGGATGGGTGGCATTACTTACCTTGACGCCAGCGCGCTCCGCAGCTCGGAGTAGTAGTATCTGCCCGTCCACTACGGCCACGGGTGAGTAGTGAACAGCAGAGACAATAGCGTCAACGCCTTTGACTGCTTTATCCAGTGCGTGAATGTCGTAGACATCCTTCTGTGTAACAAAGCCCTCGAGACGGTCGGCAATATCCTTGGGCAGCTTGCTGGGGTTTCGGCCAAGGCCTCGGACTTTGTGACCCGATTTGAAGGCAGCCTGGGCACAAGCTTGACCAACGAGGCCAGTAACGCCAGCAATGAGGATCAACATTTTTGCTTTATGAGAGGAAAGATCTGAGAAGAAGATATGTCTGAGGGATGCTGTTGGGGAAAAGCTGAGAACGACATGTCTCCCTGGCGATATTTATACCTTGACTACCTTGTCACGGAACTCGGAGCAATCTTCATAGCGAGCGCCGAGTCACAATCGGAATCACTGCTAAGGTCTCCCCCACAACTGGCCGAAAGAGAATGTACCCTGCAAGAGTCACATAGGTAGCATCAGGTACGTCATCCCTCAACTGTAGCCACCCAGAGGGCATGTCAAGTTTCCTAGTCAATGACTTGTATTCCCCAGTAGGTACTTACATTAGAGTCACCAAGTGGGCCAGGCAAGTAACTTATGGGTCCGGTCTGAGCTTGGCAAATGGGAAAATCTGAATTGGTACTGGCGACCCCCCCGAGGCTCTCTCAAGGAAAATTTCCCCCAACCTTTCACTTTCTCACGCTTCAAGGTCCTCTGCTGTTTGTCCGCCGAAAGACTTCGGCATACCAAGCAAGAAAAGTCTCAGTTGACGGATTGACACCTTGTTGGGCAATATACTTTTTCTGTTCCTTCAATGCTATAATCGTTCTGTCACTGTATTTCCTGTTCTTTCTCGAGCTTTCACAGAGATTCCCCGTTGTGCACACCTTCACCACGGTCTTGGTGAGGTTGTGTCATCTGGGAATAGCTTCGCGGCAAGTCAGCGTAGACCCATATCTTTTTCATGGTCTCCAGAGTTTTAGTGACATATTCAAGCTGATAGATGTACTGTTTGCGGGTGATCCTCGCCATCTCGACGAGTGGATACAGTTGCTCATCCATCGACCTTTAAGACAAGCGGTTCACCTACGGGGAGGGTAGGGTGCCTTTTGAACAATGTAAGTGCATGATTAATCGCGGATAGAATATAGAAGAGTCTAGTGAGCCCTTCTTTTATTGCCCTGCCCGTGCTTTCGATCATGTTGAAGAAGCTCCTGGACACGACCGGTGATGACGAGTATAGTCAACTACTTAACCCAAGATCTACCCACCGCGGCATTCATGATTGCCTTGAAAGCTACCTAGTCGCTTAGGGACAATCTCTGGAATTTCCGTCGCCTTTGTGCCTCGGATTGATCAAGCTGCTGTTCACTCTGTGGGGGCTCAATCGGCCATTCTTCGCACCATTAGGCTGCCTGACGACACTCCTCGATAGCCTTGTGTTTGTGAGGATTTTTCCTTCCCAGTCAGTGTGACCTAATGCTTAACCCCCCTTCGTCAATCAGGAGAATCTCCTTACTTGGTTGTTTCTAGACATATGTGCTATACCTGAACTACCTAGCCTAGAGACGTGCCTCTAGGGACGTGCCTCGCAAGTGTAGTGGTGAATTTTGAGCGTCATTTCGCGCTTTTAGTGTACGCCGAGGCGAATCGTGCTTTCGCTAAACCAAAACCTCATATCCTCCTAGGAACTGATGTCTTTATAACGCGATCAGGGATGCTATGGCAGTTGTTGAAGTACTTGGGGAAAGATACCTGTGGGTTGATTGTCTTTGCATTGTTCAAGATGATGAGCAAGAAAAGGCTACCGCAATTCATGCAATGGATCAAATCTACAAGGCTGCCACCCTGATCATTGTTGCGGCAAGTGGCAAACATGCCCATTCAGGCCTTACTAGATCGCACCCTGGATCAAGATGCATCAAAACGTTTACAGGATCGATCGGAGGGGTCGGGCTTGTGGAGATTGAGCCCCCGTTCAGCTTAGAAACGTCCATCTGGGCCACACGGGGGTGGACATACCAGGAGTATCAGTTTTCCAAGAGATGCTTGATATTCCTTGACGGGCGCGTCTTCTTTGAGATTTCGGCAGCCACGTCGATGGATCTGCAATGCCGCCATACTTCCAGCATGTGGAGGCATACAGTCAACGAGCCTTGACTTACCAAGAAGACATTCTCAACGCATTTGCCGCCATTCTAGAGGATTACGCCACCAAGTACAGGACCAGAATTTGCTAGGGCCTGCCAGTACAGAACTTCTTACTGGCATCGCTATGGGCCAATGGGCGGTACTGGGACGGAGGAATGAAGGCGCTGACACGGCGACTTGCCAGCCAGAAAACCAAACATCCCTTCCCCTCATGGTCGTGGGCGGGTTGGCTTGGCCCAATAACGTTTGATGTCAGTGAATCTCTTGTTCATTTGGGAACAAGGTTGAGTCGGCAGTGACTTGGCCATGGGACGAGAACTACGATATGACACCCTCGGATGACGTGTTTGAGACGGGGATCCTTGCTATCAAAGTCGATTCGGTGGTTCTTGATAGGAGTAATCTCAGCTTAAATGATGTCAAGTATTACCAGTTCAATGACCGTAGAGCGTGGGATTCTGGAACTGTGGAGTGTTTCCTCCTTGGAAGCATAAGTGACCAAGTTAAGGCATGGGAGACAAACGAGAGGATCAAACACAGCTACATACTAATGGCTGTCAAACAGCACTAGAATGGGATTTACTACAAGGAAGGTCTCTTTCGACTTGACCGGGGGTGTTAGACTAGACAAATATCTGAGAGAAAATGCATTCGACTAGGATAAAGGGATAGGGCGGACGGACGGTGGCAGACTTGAAAAAAGAAAACATGAAATTATGAAAAATACTTTAAATAATATGCCATCTGCTGTCTTATGTTCCATTCCTTCTATATCTCCTAACATCCTTATCATTTTTCCATTTTTATGACACGGTGTGTTACTCCGGGAATGCCGACCGACCCCTCACCGGCGGCATACTACGTCAAAAGAAGGAAAGAGATAACAAATCTTGCATATACAGGGCGTTTTTCAACAAGTCACCTGGCATGGCAACCCTTCTTATCTCGAGGCGAGGGCGGGGTAAATCCAATAACTATTGATGTGAGGAGTTAATACTAGATCCACACAACCATCATCACACATGATGATGCGAAGTCGGCGTTGGATGGGATCTATCACGAACGGCACGTAGATCAAGATAACAATCACTGGCTCGGCCGTCACATTGAACCTATATATATTCATCTCCCATTCTTCTGACTTCTGCACTTTCATCTAACCATCGCGGGTGACGCCTATAACCTTCACCATGCCTCGTCAAGCTGATCTTGCCGTTGAAACGGGGGAGGTGAGATCTGAGGCTTTCGAGATGGAATCACCACATGCCATGAGCAACATCAACGAACCGTCCACCGACAATATGGCAAATGTCGCTATGATCGAGCCCATTCCTCCCAACGGAGGCTATGGCTGGGTTTGCGCCTTTGCCGTGTTTCTCATAAACTCCCACACCTGGGGCATCAACGCTGCAAGTTCACTGAAAAGCAAGATCAAGGCTCAGAGCTAACAACCTTCCCAGTCCTGGGCCATCATCATGGCCTATTATGCAACACATCCAGACGAGATGCCAGCCTCGTTCTTTGCATACTCTCTCGTTGGTGGGTTATCCATCTCGGCGGCCCTCATCATCTCTCCCCTCGTTACCATAGTCCGCAAGCGCATCGGCTTACGCTTGACCCTAATTCTCGGCTCTGTGCTTCTCTTCCTCTCACTCATCACATCCTCCCTCGCGACAAAGATGTGGCAGCTGTTCCTCAGCCAGGGTGTCTGCTTTGGAGTTGGAATGGGTTTATTGTACATCTCTGGAGCTGCTGTTCTTCCTCCGTGGTTCACTTCCCGACGAAGCCTAGCTGTCGGATGTGCGACATCCGGTGTCGGCATAGGAGGATTAGTTTACAGCATCGCCACGAACATTCTTATTGAAGATGTCGGGATTCGCTGGGCTTACCGCATCCTCGGCTTTTGCGGTTTTGGTGCCAATCTCCTTGCTGCCTTCTTGCTCAAGGAATGGGGTGGCAGAACGCAACCTGACATTGTCTTGGATGAGGAGCGCTTCGACCCTCGCGACTTTGGACGGATCGAGATTCTTCTGCTTATCGCCTGGGGGTTCGCTACAGATTTGGGTTATGTGATTCTGCTATACTCACTACCCACATACGCCTCCTCCATCGGCCTTACACCAGCCCAAGGTGCCACGTCAAGTGCCTTGCTGAACCTGGGCCTAGCCTTGTCACGGCCATTGATCGGCTACATCAGTGACTCGTTTGGCCGCATCAACATTGCCGGCATCCTCACGTTTCTGTGCACCATCTCCTGCTTCGCACTCTGGCTTCCAGCAACGACCTACGCACCTTTACTTGCTTTCTCACTCATAGGAGGCGCATTATGCGGTGTGTTCTGGTGCACCATCACTCCTGTCATGGTTGAAGTAGTAGGAATCCGAAAGCTCGCGAGCACCTTTGGATCGCTTTGCATCGCCATGGCACTACCAACCACATTTGGCGGGCCTGTGGCCATGCAGATAGCAGGCAGTGGAGAAGACCTAAAAATTTACGCACGCCCAGCTGTTTGTCGGTTTCATGTTTCTGACGGGGTCACTTTGTGTGTGGTTGCTCCGGTGCTGGCAGATCTTCAAGGTTGAGATGGAGCAAGGGGACAACTCGACGACGACAGTTCGAACAAGGCGCTATTGGGTTTCGTGGCTCACTCCGCGGTTCCTGTTTAGCTCTCGGCGCGTATGAGTCTCGAGATTTTTAAATAGTTGTAAGGTTATCTGGGGTTTGATTCATACTTTTGGAAGGGTTCTAACACTCTTGAAATTGCAATCCTGTAGCACACCTGGTCCATTCCTGCTAGTTGTATGCTCATTGAAGGAAGTAATATTCAGAGACATAGTTGGCAAATGCTGCAAGTTGTGAAGGTAAACGTATACAAGGAGAAAAATGTGTTCTTTATTATAGTTGAAGTCGGGATAACCGATGAAGAAGATCATATACAAGGAGAAATTACTATCCAACAGGCCCAGTTCTTTATGAGCCATCCAAGACTTAGTACATCTCTTAATATACCCTCAACAACATCGACTGATCATGGCTCATTCGTGGGCAACGGGACACCTCCCCCATATCAATGTCAAAAATACGCGTGAGCCAATCTGATTCCACAGAAAGATGTTAGAGAGGGTTCAAGTCCCCGCCAAGTATATCCTTCATCCACGCCTTCGTCCGTCTTCGCGATTCAAGAGCCGAAGAGCGACTCTTTGACCGTCATATTACTAATTCAAGCAGAAACACATCAGAATATCGGATGTCCGAAGTCCGAGTAGCGAGAAAAGTCTGCATTTAAGAAACTTGCTGAGCAGTATCGGCAAGTCGCTACCTCAGCTTCAACATCAATGCTCTAGCTTGAAATACACATCAATCATCATTCTCCAATTACATCCTTTATCGCAGCACAAAACCGCTTTTCGCCATGCTTGTCCTGTTCCCGGAGTCACTGGCAACCTCGGTCTGCATCTTATCGACAGCCTCACCTCTCGTGGCCGTCAGGTCCGAGGCCTTGGTCGATCTCCATCCAAGCTCACCGACGAGCAGCGATCCAAGCTTGAAAGCTTTGTCGAGATCAAAAACTACGATGACATCGAAGCCTTGGACAAAGGTTGTGCTGGAGTTGATGCAGTTATCTGCGCGTGTGCAGGAACTCCAGTGATGCATCTGGATGCTCAACTGGTCCTCCTGCGGGCTGCTGAGCGTGCTGGCATAACCCGTTTCCTCGCCGCCAGCTGGAACTGTGACTGGAGACAACTCCAACTTGGAATGCATCAAAGCTACGATGTTTGCATTGCCTTCTATCAGCAAGCCAAGTTGACATCAACCATCAAGCCGATCTGGATTCTCACTGGCGGTCTTACCGAGGTCTACTTCTCCATCCCCGGCCACGGCAACTTCTCTCCTGCCTACAACGGTCCGTGGGACCCAGAAAACAAGACAGTTGATATCTGGGGTACCGGTGACGAAACATGGGACCTGACCACTGAGAAAGACGCGGCCGACTTCTCAGCCGAGGTTATCCAGCGCGATGACGCCCCTGAGGGAGGCTTCTGGGAGCTGCATTCCGGTGCCTACTCGCCCAAGGAACTAGCAAGAATCCAAAGAAGTCCAAGGGATTGAAATTGCCCAGAAGTACCGAGGTACTCTGGAAGATCTGAGAGAGCTTGCGTATTCCATGAGGAACCAGAAAACCTACAACGACTATTACAGCTTCATTGGCCTATTCTACCAGCTATTTCAGCTAGATGGAACTTATTCCCTCAAAAGTCTCGACAACCATAAGCTTAATGTCAAGACTACATCTACGGAAGAGTTTCTTCGCCAAAACCCCCAGATTTAGTTTTAGTGTTCAGGTATGTAACGCGTAGTGTTGGCCGGAGTTTCCCGACCTACGTTTTTTTGTGTTCAAGGATTGCATGCCAGGCTTGCTCCCAGGTACCGCAAATATATAGATTCCCTCTAGATAGCCTTAACATATATCCAGCTACCATTCGACGTTATTTATGAATGTTTAGATTATCAATATTCCTTCACAGGTTGTGAGCCTGTCGCCCCAACTCGCCTACCCTTGACATTTGGTAGAGGGACTGATGGATGTAACAAATACTACCGCGGTATCTCTAATTACTCATGCAAGTGCTTCATCATCTGCTCATGTCTTTTTATACAAGTATTACTTTTTCGTTTTCATATGACTACCGTTACACCTCGTGAGTTTCTACATATGAACTCCATGCCTTTTCACACCCATAGCGTTTCTTACAGATCTCACAAAAGATTTTTCATTATTCGTATCTAGTGCACGAAAGAGAACAGTGAAGGTCTTCTTATCCCCTCACCGACAATCAAAACCATCATCTAGGCGTTTGACGGGAACAAAATCTCATGCCTATAGGGTATCTTGGTTGACTTGAAGGATGCGGAAGCTATCCGAAATGACTCGACAGGGGGTGAAACTCTACTAAGGAAACGAAAGAGCCGGGCCGAACTTTATCTCGAGGAACGAAGCCGTTGAGGATTTTGACAGCTCTGACTTTCTGCCCTATGACCCGGCCCATTGTATCTCTCGGACTTGCGGGTGCAACACAACTGATCACCCGCGATCCGTGATCTCTACTCCGTACTTCCACGTGTAATAGCTCGGAACATTAAGCAACGTCCGAGCTCATTACTCCGCTTCCCGGTCTGATCATCCATAATGCTACTCTACAGGGTCGACGATCTGGACCCCCAAATGGCCCCCAACGAGAATCCCCCAAGTCAACCCCCCCACTACCACGTCCAAGCCTTGGCATTGTGTCATTGACACCTTGCATCAACCATCATCCACGTAAACTCCTCGTGTAAGGTCGGCACTATCCGCTCCCGTTAGTATAGAAAGAGATTAGCTCCAACGCTTTCAGTCAAAGCAATCACGGTATTTGACGCGGGGAACCTGGACCTTGAAGACGCGGTGGGAAATTGCAGTACGCTCTGCTTCCTCTTGTAGTAAAGATCAACAATCACGTTCACCGCGGGGGTAGTTCTCCTCTTCCCTCTTTGGTCCCCTCGGCCCATTCGCAACAATGTCATTCCATGCTCAAATGGTAAGCTCGACGTTCCTAGAGCCTGAGCTATTATTCCGTCCGCCGGAATGATCTTCTCTTTCGGCGTTATTTCTACCGACATGCGAGTTATGGTGAATTCGGACGCGTGCTCCGGATGGCCGGGGTTTATAATGCACTCATAAGGACATAGGACCGAAATTACGTGCATATTCTCATCCAGGTCCTGAATGGCGTCAAGTATAGGGTCCATTTGTATAAAACTGCTAGAAAGTCACCTCTAGGAGCAAAACCTATCTCCAGCACACACTTGTCTCAGGAGGAACCAACTCCATACACTCTTTTTTATATCTTGGCACCGTCGTTCAAGGCAATCATGCTTCGACAAGCCGTCCATTCATTTTTGCTTACTGCCCTTATGGGCCAAGCTGTTCTTGCAGCTCCTACCAACGCCACCTCTTCTGCAAAGGTTCACTGGCTTGGTGATAAGCCTGATTTTACCTCGGGCATCACCTTTGGTGTCCCGTGGCCGCGGTCCAAGCACTTTCCCGAAAACACGCAGTTTTCCCTCTCGGGTCAGAGCGTTGATCTTCAGTCCTGGGTCACTGGCTACTGGCCCGATGGTTCCGTGAAGTGGACCGGACACGCGATTGCAGGGTCCGACAGCCCGATTGACGAGTATGTCGTCAAGGCTACAACTGCACGAGGCTCCATCAACTCTACCGCTTCAACTGGTGCTGGGAAGAAGGGTGCTGTTGTCGTTACTGAGAGCGCCGATGGCATTGAGGTCGGAACTGGCAAGGTTACTGCCGTCTTCCCCAAGAAGGGCTCCGTCATTGTCAAGTCTATTGAGTCTGCGGATGGAAAGCAAGTCGCCCAGAACGGAAGACTTGTGCTTCACTCTCAGACCGGAGTTTCTCACGCCTTTGAAGACGAATCCGACGAACCAATCAAGTCTATTCGCTTCCAGAGCTCTATCGACAACGTCACCATCAGCGAGCAGACTTCTGTTCGTGCCCTTGTCACTGTCCGGGGCAAGCATGAAGCCGCCAGTGGATCCCACGACCCTTGGCTTCCCTTTGTCCTCCGGTTCTATCTGTACTCCAACTCCGAGTCTATCAAGATCATCCACAGCTTGGTCTTTGATGGAGATGCTTCCAAGGACTTTGTCGCCGGTCTTGGTCTCCGATTTGACGTCCCACTGAAGGGCGAGGAGCTGTACAACCGCCATGTCAGAATTGCCGGTGTTGAGGGTGGTTTGCTCAGTGAGGCTGTCCAACCCATCACTGGACAGAGACGAGATCCCGGCCAGGCTGTCAAGACCGCTCAGTTCGACGGCAAGGAGCTTCCTGATGTTAGCACTTGGGACACTAGAGTCTCTTCTCGTCTCCACTGGATCCCCGCCTGGAACGACTACAGCTTGAGCCAGCTTTCGCCCGATGGCTTCACCATCAAGAAGAGAACCAAGGCAGGCCAGAGCTGGATCAACGTCCCAGCTGGCACCCGCGCTGAGGGTCTCGTCTACCTTGGTGGAGCTACCAAGGGTGGCTTGGCTGTTGGACTGCGGGACTTCTGGAAGCGATACCCCACTGGCTTCGACATTGCTCAAGCTGGTTCTGACACTGGAAGTATCACTCTCTGGCTCTACAGCCCCTCTGCCGAGCCCCTCGACCTTAGACCTTATCATGATGGTCTGGGCCAGAAGAACTACACCGACGAACTAGATGCTCTTGAGATTACCTACGAGGATTGGGAGAAGGATTTCGACACTCCCTACGGCATTGCTCGAACCAGTGAGATTTATCTCGTCGCCTTCGATCAGACACCCACCCGGGAGAAGCTGGCCAGCTATGTCAGCCAGATCAACAACCCTCCTGTCCTCGTCCCCGAGTCTGAGTACATCCGTGAGACTAAGGCGATTGGCACCTACTGGGCCCCTGCAGACTCTACCAGCGCAGCCTCTAAGACCCTAGAGGAACATCTCGATTTCCTTGCCAAGTTCTACCAGTATGAAGTTGAGCATCGCCGATGGTACGGATTCCTCGACTACGGTGACTTCATGCACGCCTACGATGTCGACAGACACACCTGGCGATACGACGTCGGAGGTTACGCTTGGGACAACTCTGAGCTTTCTCCTGATCTCTTCTTCTGGCAGTACTTCCTTCGAACTGGCCGAGAGGATATCTACCGCTTCGCTGAGGCTCTTACTCGTCACACTGGAGAGGTTGATGTCTACCATCTTGGTAACTGGAAGGGTCTGGGTACTCGACACGGTGTGCAGCATTTCAGTGACAGTGCTAAGCAGGCTCGTATCTCGCAGCCTCAGTACCGAAAGTACTTCTTCTATCTTTCTGGTGGTGATGAGAGAATTGGGGAACTCTTTGAGGAGCTGCTCGACACTGACAAGACCTACGGTGTCCTGGATCCTCAGCGAAAGGTTCGCAAGGATGGATGGAAGCCTACACCTGACTCAACCGTCGCCTTTGGTCTTGGTACCGATTGGTCCGCCCTCGCTGGTGGTTGGCTCATCGACTGGGAGCGCCGTGGACCTCGATGGGAGGAGTCCAAGGCCAAGCTCACCAAGACCGTCCAGGGCATCGCCAATATGAAGAACGGCTTCGTCACTGGCTCTGGTCTCTACGATCTCAAGAACTGGGACCTTGGCCCGCCTCCCACTGATCCCGATAACGAGGGAACCGTTTCCATCTCTCACTTGTCTGCCGTCTTTGGTCTTCCTGAGGTTGTCTCAGAGCTCATCGAGTACTACGCCGACGACTTGCCCAAGGGTTTCAAACAAGCTTGGCTCGACTACTGCTACTACTTCAGCGCCACAGCGGCGGAGCAAAAGGCTCGCTATGGCGTTGAGTTTGGCAAGCTGAACCTCTACCAGGGACACTCCCGCCTGACAGCATATGCCTCGCACCAGCTCAACAACGACACCATCGCTAACAGAGCTTGGAAGGAGTTCTTTGAGACTGATGGTTTCAAGGCTACTTCTCCTTGGGCTACTACTCCCATTGCCAAGAATGACGGTCTTATCCCCGGAAAGGAGGCCACTTGGGTTTCGACTAATGATGTTGCTCAGTATGGATTGGCTGTTATTCAGAACCTCGCTTTGGTGAAGGATGCTCTGGAGAATTATGGTTCTTAATGTTTCACATGATTTTGTTCATGACCCGTTCAAAGAGAACACTTGTTATTTCATTAGTGTTAGTTAATCTTGACCTGCCCAACGAAACGTTAAACCATCAACGACTTCTCCGTCATCCATCTCAATGCGACATCTAACCATCTCGTACGCTTCCGTCTCATATAGACGAAGAGCCTCCTCATCCTCCTCACTCGTGACCAAGAATGCCTTCCCATACACCGTGTTTCTCCCACTTGGATCGTTAACAAGTGCCTTGTAGCTGCCCCAGCTTCCAAGAACCCCACTAGGGATCTTGGCATCACGATAAACAGGATCAATGCCCAAGAGATCGGAAAGGGTTTCACTCTCCGCAAGAGTACCGTAGAAAAAGTACCAGACAGGGTACTCATCCTGAGCTGGTTGAGAGTTGTCGGTGTCGTTACTCAGTCGATACTGAGGCATTGTTGAGTCGACACCAAGTGTTGGATGGATGGAGTTGGTTGATAACTCCTTTCGGGCAACCGAGATTCGAATAAAGGTTGGCCGGAATGCCGAGTGAATGTTGGACTCGGATAGAAAAGTTTCAATGGCTATTTTTTCAAGGCCATTGACTTTACAGAAGGAGCTGCTTTGGCCTGATGAATCTGAGGCCATCATAGTCTCCTGTATCGAGACCATGTTTGTAGCCTTAGCCACGGCGTCAACACTTTGAAGTGGCCCCTCGAGCTTGAGCAAGAATGTTGTTGCCTGAAGTCTCTGCTTATCCTTTTTAGTTATTGTCGTTGAGTGATATGACTTGCGTGCAGTAGTACACCAGTACTCGTATGCCTCTCTGTCGAAGTTTTCTTGCTCTTTCTGATATCGAAGCATCTCCCAGTGACTATCATAGATGATAAGCTCGCGAGGGCTTGCTCGAAATACACTGATTTTATCAAGGGCTTCGGGGGCTGAGTAACCAAACAAAGACTGCCATCTGCAAATGGTGCTGTCAATCTCCTCAGTTTCAGTGAGAGAGACGGCATTGGCCATGGCCTCCAATTCATCGATGAGACTCATTGTTGTGGTGATGTTGTTGACTGTGGTGTATGTCTGCACGTGTGTTTGAGTGTGAGAGAGTGAGCGAGTAAGTGTGTGTGTGTGAGCGTGTGGGAGATGAGAGAATTCGCCAGTCCGAGCAGAAGAAGGCTTGCTTTTATAAGTGAACCCGGTAGTCGAATTAAGCTTTTGACAGGCGACTCAAAGTCCTGTTAGGAGGTTACAGGTGAATCGACCTCGCATATGCAGTGGGAAAGTATGCAAGTGCATGCAGATCCGGTGCATGGTAATCTGCAAGGCGACGATCTATCAGGTCCAGTTAGCTAGCAACCTATATTTCCTTCCAGAGCATACCATTCCGAGACTTTGTTATTAGACTTCTAAAGTGCACATCCTGACTTGAATAATAATTAGGTTACGGTATGTTACGATTAGGGTTTGATACCGCTATGTATTGATAACTGTGCCTGTTGCTGTGGTGGCTGCATCATTGCAGATAATAATAATAATAATAACTGCCATCATTTTGATTCGGTTATATGCTGAAATGAACCTTATTCATAGGCACGGATGTATAGAAACATTTCCTTGCCAAGGGACTTACAACAGTTGATCACTGTGACTGGTTTAAACTGAAGGGCCGTTGATCGAGTAAGCTTCTTTTCCATTTGCACATGCTCATTGAAATCCATTATTCATGGAGTCATATCATATGTACATGATAATATTTACAGTTTTAAATCTAGGCCTTCATAACCTCAGAAAGTCTAACAACGCTAGCGCTAACCTCGTTAACCTTGCCAGGAGGCAGGTCACCAGCACCCATAATCATGAGCAAATCAGGATCCTCCTCAAAGACAAGCAGAGCCCGAGTGTAAGCAGTAGGCTGAGGAACCTCCCACTTCTTCCAAGCATCGGGGTGTCCGAGAGCCTGGTTGGTGAAGATCTGAGACATGGTGCCGCAGCTGACGACAATGGTGCCGTTCTCGCCGCCACAGGAGCTCCACACGACGTAGGGAGAACCGGCGGGCTTGGTTCCGTCATCGGAGACAACTTGATGGTGTGTAGCGTTAAGGAAGGCAAGAGGGTCCTCGGAGAGGCGGTAGTAGACGGGGAACCAGTATCTGTCGGCAGAAGGCTCGCCACCGTACTCGTAGACGTAGATGTACTCGCCATTGGGAAGCTCAGCGACAGTGGGCATGCCAGGACGGGCATAGTAGTCGGCGTACTTGGTGTCCTCAACCACGTCAGACCAGGTGAGAAGATCGGAAGATCGCTGGTGCACAAGCTTCTGAGAGTGAGTCGCGTTGTCTCGCTGATCAGAGTAGTACAGAATCAACTCTCCCTGGTAGGTCCTGTGATGAGTTAGTACACTGTAAATATCACTTTGACGAACGGTTTGTGACATACATCAAGAAAGGCTCCCAGACAGGAGTAAGACCATGCTCAGGTCGAGCCTCGCCACCAGCAGCAACGTGGCTGACGAATTCCCAAGTGTAACCCAAATCACGGCTGGCATACAGCTCGATCTGAGTGTGGCTCAGGTTGGTAGGAATGCTGCTACCGGAGATGAGGACAGTACCAGCCTCAAAGTCACCAATATCCTCCTTAAGCTGATACAGGAAAGGCTGATATCTCAGACCCCAGTTGTTGACCTGATCACGGACCCTTGAGATCTCCTTCCAGGTATTTCCACCATCAACACTCTTGACAATGGGGAACCACACCAAAGGAGGCTCAGGGGAGTAGTTCTCCCAAGTAGCCAGAAGGGTACCATCTGAAAGCTCAACAGGTCGAGAATACAGGACCTGAGGATCAGTGTAGTTGTTGGGAGGATCATAGATGACATTGTTGCTGAATGTCTGAGCTGCCGCAAAGGGCAGCAGGAACGAAACGAGACCGGCGAATCTCATGATGGACCAAGACTGAATGTTACAGTGGTATCGAGGCTGGTGAGAAGAGTTTACCAAGTATCCGGTTCGAGTCTGTATTTATATCCCAATTCCCTCATGAAAATAAGATCCACCAATACCAATGCCAAGCTACCAACACGTCTGACGTAGACGCGGAGAAACTCTACAGTCTGGGGCCGTCTGGGGAAAATTGTGACAATGATTGGAGCGCGAATTATGTATGCTTGCACAAGAAAACCGAGGCGCGCCAATCGGTGTCCATGGAGCCTGTGGCAACGCTGATCGGCGGTTGTTCCTGGGTTCGGGGGTTAGTGCCGGCAGTCAGGCAAGGATCTGGATGGTACGCCGACCTGGGCTCCCGGGGTGTATGCGGGGGGTTGCTGGAGAGGGAGAAGGCGGTCACGAGGTTTGAGTGAGGGGAATAGAGTTTTTTGGTTTCGGGATGGTCTTGACCGAAATCAGGAGATTCGTAAACGCGGAATTGCTTTGGATTGAAATGGACTCATACTCGCACCATACTATTCAAGTGCTAGCCCACTTACCGAGGTAACCTCGGATGGCTTGTTAATGATTATGCTGGTATGAGATAGAACTTGGCGTTCTTCTGATTGCCTGTCATAACTGACTTTTATTATCACTTAGTTGTAGGCAGGTGTTTACCTCCAGTACTCTTGACATTCTGTCGTTTCATTCATGATATCGCCGAAAGAGGCCACTAGCAACAACCGCATAAGACACAGTTATCAATTCATGGCGGCATTGAAACACAATACCGCGAGACATCGTAACCTAGTTCCTTGGACCCTTTTTTGATGGTGGCCAACCCTCTTGATACTGTGGTCTTGGTCTGGCTGTCAATGATGCAAGAAAACCACAAAGCAGACAAAAAGCTCGACCTCGTTCAATAAACAACTCTTCAAACTGCCCTCAAAACCCTGGAGACATCCATATGTGAGGCCCATTCAGTTGATAAAACTCATGTCCAGTCAGAATCTACCACCTTCAGGCATTTGACAACAGACACTGGACTATCCCTCCAGCCTTGAATATCTAGCATGAGCCTGTACGTTGTCCTTCCCAGAAATTCCGTTGCCTGTACGTTTACTTTGACTTTGAGACCGATTTCTGAAATCTTTGCTGATAGATCCGCTGTCTGAACTCTCATGTATTGCTCGAGAGCTTTGCGAAAGGTGTGCCACTCCAGGCTGCTTGGACTAGCCTCGGAATGGTTCCCTCGTAGGAATGATCCCCAAGTCTCGAGCCAGGATACGAAATCCCCATGATCCGGATTCTCGGGAACGCCCCATAAGACAAAGAAACCAGAATGGCCATTCCCTACATACGAGGCTCCGCCGAGGCTCAGCGTGCCAACGCCTCTTCGCGCCTTGTATAAAATCTTGGTGTCATGACTCGGCGTCCAGTGCTTTGTCTCGGCATGTGCCATGCTGATTTCTGGGGCCACGACAGACACGATTAGCCGCTGCTTGAGATGATATCTCATGGGCCTGATGGCGGCAAGAAGAATACGCCTTGGTGATAGTTTTCGAGGGTCATAATCAACTGGATTTTACGCATTAGCACGACATCAGCTACGGTTGATAGAAGTGGGTGGCACATACGGAATGCGTTCTTGAACTCTACGCCTTGGACACCGGTTGCCCAGATAGAAGGTCTGCCGTTAGGGTGTAGCTGGATCAGAAGTCGGTTCCGGACTCTCGTGTATGCTGTATCCGGGTCTCCCGGAGTGAAAGGCTCAACGAGAATGGCAACACGGGGAAGAGGATTCCGATCGACAGCACAGCTGAGAACGGCCATAAAATGTTCCTTATCCAATGTGGGACTCGAGGTGTGCTTGTAGCGAATGGCACAGGGCCCGAGCAGGACGTCGATTTCCAAGCCCCGGGTCGTTGTGATAATGTCACCTCGTTCGAGGAGATTTGGGACTGGTCGTCGAACTGCAAACCGAAATGAAGACGGTCCCTTGGGGAGATATGGCTTATGGAAAAGGTCTTGGTCTTCTCCGATGGGCTCTGTCCAAGTCAAGATGGATTGGTCCGGACTTTTTTGTAGTATCTCCTCTTGAAGCCTCCGGAAAGCGTTTTCACCTTCCCCATAAAGGAGAGGCATGTTGATGTCGAATAAACCCATTAAAGAGTATGAAGCGTCCTCTGGGCGGGTTGTACGTCGATCAGCTGCCCATGTCATTTTTCTCGAGATGGGTTCTTCCGCCAGTTCCCGCTTGACTTCATCAAGGTGACCGCATCCCGGACACAACGGTTTACGGCCGCCTAGAAGAGGAGTCTTGAGACGGGGGAAGGTATGTGCCCTCCGTAAGATGGTTTCGGTGATTCCAGTGATTTCTTCAAGCCTAGAAGCGATCTGGTCCCTGCTGCACATGTAATTCCAATCTTGATCGAAAAAGAAGAGTCCATGAGGAGCGATAAGTTCCTGCAAAGTCCAGCCGCGGGTAAACCAGCGACTGTTGGCAAAGTTGTCCATGAAACCATCCTCTTGGAGCGTGACATCGTCCATGAAGACGTAGCAATTCGCCGACTCCATGTACCACTTGAACATGGAGTTGATAGCCTCGGATAACTCTGCGCTGCTTGATTTATCGATGCAGCAGGTATCGACCCAGAGGTAGTCTAGGTTGTTCTCTCTTGCCTTTTTCGCAGGCATCGAGGATCTTTTGCAGGCCTCTCCTAGGATTCTGCAAATGTTGATGGAGACCATCTTTGGCTTCTTCAAAGACGAATTCATCATCTTTCCATGTGTGAGAGAGGATGGCGTAGGGAGGTCGTTCGAAAAATTGACTTTCCGATGAAGGATACGAGCTCGAGGTTTGTGGTATGAAGGAGCCGCATGCTCACGACTCGGATAACAAAGGAGGTTCAAGTGAGCAAATTGAAGGAGGAGCGCCTATTTTGTAGCCACTGCAGGTCTAATGTAAGCGGCCAGCTCCGTCTTGGATTGATGAGTTGTTGAAAAAAGCCCGAAAGTTGAGATCAGGCTGTCAGGAAGGTCCCCAAATTCGGCCGCAGTGCTTACTAACCAACACTGCATCTCTGATTGCTTGCCTTGCCCTTTTGATCATGAAGCACGTGGTTGGCTGTTTGTGGCTTTGGTGGGTGTAGAATTCAAGTCTTTTTAGACTCCCACATCCGCAACCCATCGTAGGTAATACAAGGATCGTTGGCTGGGCTTACAACCGACAATTTGGAGTCACAGCCCTCGAGCACTTATGTAGTTTTAATATCAGGGTTAGGGGACCTTAAAAACTATAGTTTGTAAGTTATATGATGCTGCGATGTGTTGAAGATCTGTTCTTTGTTACAGTTGAAGCCCAGCCCTTGATAGGATAACTGAGCCAGAAAACCGTGCATGAAAGGCATAAGAGCAGTGGCTAGTGAGATACGTTTACCATACAAATATCACATCTTTTTGTAATCATCGATTAAACTATTTTTTATAATTTTCTCATCTTCATCAGGTAACATTCTGATACCATCTTGCGGCCGGCAAATACCTTGCTAAGTTGAGAATACCACCTTTTTAACAAACGGGTGACTGCCAAGTCGCCTTGCATTTATTCCATCACCAACATCGCCCGATGGATGTATCCCTGCTCTTAACATGGGCCTCAAGCCCACGAACTGTCTGTTAGCCAAGAGGAATACCCTGGGTACCCATCCATTAGGTTTAACATCGTGCTATTACTTGGCAAGCCAAGCCTCAATCCTTTTCTGATACAGTACAGTATGGTCAGCAAATGGCACAGCGCGGCGCCCATCCATTTGTCACCTCGGATATTTGTGCATCTAGCCCTACAACCTCCACCACACCACACTTGAAGAGGAATTTCTACTGGTCGATAGAAATACTTCCCTATCAAATTTTGGAAAAGATCTTACGAGGTGTGCCTCATCCTGGTTGATGGCGTAAGCACTATACCTGGGTTACTGGCGTCAGCCGGGTATTTATACCACGCGGCTTGCTGACGTCTGGAATCTGTGAACTTGGACATAACAACCACGTCTGAACGACTCTAATCAATAAAGATGGCGTCAACTACCAAGCCAGCAAAAGAGAAGCCTCTCTCATTCATGGAGAAGCTGTCTTCTGAGGTCTTCCTCTATCGTCCGTCATCGTCTACCGATTCCGGAGACCCCGCTCACCCAAAGCTCATCATCGTTGCGACCTGGACCAATGCATTGGATGGCCACATTGCCAAATACATTGACAAGCACAAGACTCTATACCCAAGCTCTCCTATCCTTCTTGTGAAGAGCACGAGCAAGATTCTCTTCAATCCTCCCCTTCTGAGAAAGGCTGTTGAACCCATGGTCCCTGCCATCAAGGCATGCCTACCAGCCGACACATCCTCATCCTCATCAAACCCAAGCCTTCTTATCCACATGTTCTCCAACGGTGGTAATTCCAGCCTCTCAAACCTCTACGACGCGTATGCTGCATCGGTTGGCGAGAACGAGAGTCCCCATCTCGCCCCGCACGTCACCATTATGGATTCATGCCCTGGTGAGGAGTCAGTGACTGGCTTGGTTGCATTTCTCCAAGTCGGCCTCTCCGGCGTGGTGCGCCTCGTAGCGACACCTTTCATGTACCTCCTCGGTGCCGTTTGGGTATCAGCAATCGCGGTTGGATTGACCAAGGATTGGATTACCGTCTGGCGAAAGACGCACAACGATAAGGAGAATAAGAATCCATACGAGATACGTCGGACCTACATCTACAGCGAGAGGGATACTATGATCAGCTACAAGGCGATCGAGTCTCATGCAGCTGAAGCAGAGAAACACGGATTTCAGGTTAGACGAGAGAAGTTTGAGGGTTCGCCTCATGTGAACCACGCCAGACAGGACGAGGCGAGGTACTGGGGTGCTGTCACGCAAACTTGGGAGGGAAACTAAACATGAACGGTTCGTTTCCAAACTATATTATTCTAGTGAAGAACTTCTAGGCCATTTTAGTACCCGTTGTAGAAATAAGAAGGTACCCAGTCATAACCCAGCTCCTCAAACCGTTCCCTGACCTCATAATCGTATCTCTGCACCATCTCGAGCTCCTCATCGTCCCGGTCGTTTTGAGGTGTCCGGGGCCCATAGTAAAGTGGACGCGGCCCAAGCCCTATACAGAGCGGGCATCCCATAGTCGGGTCAAGGTACCGCTCCCAGCGATCTGTTGGGTAAGGGAGAGTATAACCAGAGAACCTATAACCCCCGTCCTCTCCATACATGTCCATCCATCGCGCGCACTCACAGAAGGAACAGTCGCCATCTTCAATCCAGGATAGCACATCATAAACTTCGAGATCGGTGAATAGAATCTCGTTCTCGGGGCCCAGCAATGATTCTTCGATCATAATTAAAGAATCCGAATTGCTGGTATCTGGTAAGACAAAGGGACGTCTTGGGTCATCTCCTTCGCCGGGACAACGGAGGTATTTGCGGTACTCGTCAGCCGCATCCTCCGCCTTCAGAAGGCCACATCGGTTCCATTCCGTAATCTTGGTGCAAGACAGGATACGCTTGGCCCCGTGCTCTACCAGAGATTGAACCTGGACGAGGCAGTAGTTTCCACTTTTTGAGATCCATCTCTGCCCAGGCGATAATCTCTCTCCACAACCCAAGAGGCAGTCGCTTGTTGCCTTGTTTCGTAGCAATGTTTCCGGGCGAGTGGTTGACGAGGGAGCTGACGAATTGGATCGTAAACCACGTTGCGCTCAGGATACAAATTTCCTTCCGCCCGACTATGTCGTCCAGTTTAGAGGGAGTGACTGGTCTCATTGTGGCGACTGTGGTCGAGTATCGACTCCTAGAGAAGTGATGAACAATAAAGAGTAAAATCCCGCGGTCAAAAATCTAGAGAGACAGGCTTTATTTATAACCAAACTGTTAGAGAAATCTTTCATTAAGGTTGTCATTTAAGGAAGCTTTGCGCCGTGATGCAGAACTAGGTTCGATGCCTAAAGGATACTAGAAAGGATGTTTTTCGTCACTCTCCCAACGCTAAATTGTTTTGCTCTTGTAGATCGAAGGGAATATTCTCAACAACAGGCAATCTTGATCAAGTCTTACCATAACGGCTTCCGTAGAATCAGTTCACTAGAGAGGCAACATGCCCCTCTACAAGAAATCATACTCAATCTCGACTGTCGCCGCTTCAACCTTGTTAACCCAGTGAGCTTGCTGTGAATCAAGTCAGTAAACATGCACACCAGGAGATACCCGAAAACCTACCTCAGCTCTCGCCCAAAGCACAACGATACATCCAGGTCCCAACAACTCGAGAAACCCTTCCCCAGTACCAACTGCCATCTCATCCACGTCCTCGGACACAACACCTTTCTCCCACTCTACCTTATAGTTCCTATATTCACTGCTTGCCGTCAGATTGTTGCACACTCTCCACTTTATTTGTCCATCCTCCCCCTCGACAAATTCCCACCCATGTTCCCTTATTTCATCCTTTGCACAGGGGGCATCCCACAAAGTGAATCGAAGATTGGCCTCAAGTGCACTATTTCCACCGTTGTTGCCGGTATCCAAAGGACGCAGAATGCTGGCGTCAAACCACGTATGGCTGTTTTCAAATGTGCCTTCTCCACCAAAAGTTGCCCATCCTTGGTCCGCTGCTCGAGTCTGAAAGATGATGCGCTTTGCAGTGAACATTTTCAGCCCCGTGGGCATGGGTTCTGTATGGAGGTACAAAGCTGCTGTGCTGTAGTCTTGAAGGTCTCCCCATACCATGGCTTCCGCCTCGTACTCTTGCATATCATCTCTGCGTTTTACGATCCAGGGATTGTACGAAAAAGAGGTGATTGGTCTCGCGAGCTCTGGAAGCAGCTGATCCGCTAGGAGTTGACGTGTCTCAGTAGCAGCGGCGAGCGTAGTGTGGGCGGGTTCACAAAACGGAAGCGGGTTGGGGGTTTCCTGGGCCATGTCTTGGAGAAGCTGCTCGATCTGCTCGCTTGCCTTGGATCTGGCGGGATGGAAATGTCAGCATGGGGAATCTTTGATGGCAAAGGACAACAGCCTAAGATGTAGGTAGGTACCTTAAGCTACTTAGGTATGCTGCTCGAATAGGCCAGTACCTAGTGGGCTTTTTTTGTCTGGAGTATCGCTTGAGATGTGAACGCCAGGGCTGTTCTGTCAAGAGGTTTCAAGAAAAGAGTTGGACCCGAGCTAGAAATCTGACGGAACCCAACTGCTTGGGCTGAGCGGGGTTAGATGTTGTGGAACAGATATACTACGTCATAAAAAACAATTACTTAGGGAAATATTAGAGAACGAATATGAGTGGTCACTGGGTTAAAGCAGGCTACGCGATACGGCGCGGGTTCTCTCTCCCTCAATCCGAGCGACCCAATTATGAGTCCAACAAGGCGACCGCATAAGCAGGCAACCATGGACAAGACGCGATGTGATTGGGTATACGATGGTTCGAAATGCGGCCTTGCGCGTTTTTCTCACTCATAAGTAAGCCCAAAACGCCTAATTGCGCAAGCCTCACGTAACGCTCAGTAGAACACCAGTGACAAACATCATGGCCAACCGAGATTTCTTCTTCTTCTACGCACCAACCTGGGATTACCCGCCAGACGGTCCAATCAAACTAGGCAATGTCATCACCTCAGTCAAGAACCCCCATCGACCCCTCTTCTGCTCTCCACCACCCGAGGACTCGGACGTCTTCAAGACGGAGAAGAAGAGTGTCCAATACACCAAGGAGAAGCTGCGGCGGGGGAAGTTCTCCATCTTGACCAAGTTCCTCAGCGTTCTCGGGTTCGGCATCGATATTGGTGCGGAGATAGACAGGAGGTAGGTAGCCACGCCTTTATCTGTATGCTGATGCTCACAAGGATAGTGACGAGGAAACGTTTGTCTTTGATACACTCGAGACTACGCAGTTCATCCCAACACCATCATACATCCAAACATGCATCGAATCCAACAACGTCCGTCACTTTCTGGATCTTTCAAAGTACCGCAAGCCAGTCTACATCATAACAGGTCTCAAAGTCGTCACAGGCGCCCAAGCAAACACGATCAAATCCCGTTCCATTGGCGGCGCCGTCGGTGTTGAAGTTGATGCTACCATATGGACTGGAGGAGCTGTCCCCATAGGTGGCGGTCCTGGAGTAGAGGCCGAGGTGGGAAACAAAGCGAGTACGAAGTGGGAGGGCAGTAGTGATTTTGTGTTTGCGTTTCGTGTGAGTAAGGTGAGGTTTGGTAAGGCGACGGGAAAGGTCGTTAGTGAGGGTGAACATCGTAAGGGAGCTATGCTCGAGAGGGAGGAGGGGACGGTGAAAGGTCCGGAATTATCTATTCTTGAGGTTGAACAGCCAGATGCGAGGGCTGAAGGGTTTGATGTGGAGGAGTTGGTGGATGATGAGGAAGTGGTTTTCTGTGCCATCCCCAAGGAGGAAGACTCCGACGACGGCTGGTAGCACTCAGAAAGACAACTCCGGCTGCTCTTTTACAAGTTCAAGAAGGAAACAGGTCAAAACAGTTCATTGTGTCCAGTTATATTGCAATGATATTTCAGATATGCTCGCTATGTCTTCAATGCCTTCGAAATCTCATGACTAACCCACTCCAACTCCTCTCCAAACATATTATGGTTATCCAAACTTAAATGAACAAAGAAGTATCCATTCCTGGGTTGATAACTTGGTCCTCGCATGGCGCACCTCCTCAACAAGGCTTCCATCTTCTCCCTACGCTTTACTGCAAGGGCCTCGCCCTCAGAGAGGTGTAGACGGGCAAATTGTAGCAAAAATGCCGCCATGCCTGCAACAATTGGGGTCGCGTACGACGTACCGGACCGGGACATCAAGCACTCTGCATTGGTATTCTGGCAGAGTAGCATGGGCCATGCTGACTGGACTGACTCGCCGACTGTGGCAATGTTGATGGCGTTTGGCTCAGCCGTGGGGCTGAAGTCGGATGCGCTCCCGTTCGTGTTGGTTGAGTGCACGCAGATGACTTGAGAGCTGCTGGCAGGGTATGCCCGGCCTAGTCGACCACCAGAGTTGGCGGCGGCAGCAAACATGAGGACTTTTCTGGATATTGCCTTGTCGATTGCGGCTTCGAGAGCGTTGTAGCCGTCAAAGTCGGAAGATGGCCACCCAAACGACATGGAGATGATGTCGACATCCCACTTATCAATAGCATGGTTGATGGCCTGTGTGCATCATGATAAGCATTATGGCAAGGTAGAGATGGTGGGGTACTTACGTTGGCTACGATCTTCGCGTCTGGTCTCGTATTCTCTTTGTCCGCGATCTTAATAACGTAGAGACTAGCATCCGGAGCATAGTCCAGAATCAGACTCGCGGTAAAGGTGCCATGTCCATGGGTATCTGGCACGTTCTTCTGAGATTCATTGTAACAGTTCTTCTTGCCTTTAAGGTTATCCTCGCGGGCTTCAAAGACAAAATGGTCTCTGTCAATGCCAGTGTCCAGAACGGCGATCTTGACTGGTCGTGATGGAGAGTTCTGGAGATAGTCGCCGACGAACTTCTTATAGACGTCGTTGTATTCGGCTTTCCACCTTAGGTATTTGTTGGTCCTGTGAGCGGTAATATCAGCATCTGTATTTCAGGGATCAACATTTCACGGCTGAAGGCGTCCGTTTACTTACTCTACTGCAGACTGTTCCCCGTCCCCAAGTTGATCATCAAAGAACTGAAACGCCTTGTAGTCAAAATCAGAATTCGACAATGAATCCACATCTGAGGCTGAGATTGAGGCCAAAGAATGCAGTCGTGTAGAGTGGTGCATATATTTCCACGCATCAGCCCCAATGAACTGGCCTGGAGGAAGAAGCGCGAATGCCCCAGGGGATGGTGAGCGCATTGGCATGACGTCCCGCGGACATAAAAAGGCCGGGGCGGGAGTCTGATTCTTGGCTGGACATTGGCTGGCCCCATTTTCCAAAGTCGAGATTTCTTGCGTACTGGTCGACCTCGTCCAATTGAATGTTGCGGAAACCGTTGGTCAAGTCAAGTTCGAGTGGTCGGACAACCTTTTGGTATAACCGCGATCTCAGTGTTGCGTTGTCAAGTGGTTGTCCTTCATCATCCTCCCACAATTCTGCGTCAAGGCAGTTGTCGATGGCCTCCAAAAGAGGCGAGTCTTCAGGGATCTGCGACCGCCATCCTTCCTCATTTTCCTCATCACCTTCAAACACCTGGTCGACGTCCATGAGGGTTATTCGACCACTCTTCGTCTCAATGAGTTGAATGCCGTGCATGGCGGCCAATCTTTTGAAGGGTTTGGCGAAATACACCTCCATCAAGACAACGGCCAAGGCCACCACTTCCGGACAGCAGTGCCCTGAGTCCAGCTCATCATCATCGTCCTCTATATCATCTCCAATAGATTGAAAACCTTGGTTTGAAGCGTCAGAGCCAGCCTTTGGTAGTTGCGCTTCGATAAAAGGCCGCAAGGGCGTCTTGCAAGATGTTGTCTGAAAGAACTTGATGTTTGATGACCCCCATCCAGGCTGGAGCCACGAAGTTCCATGAAGATGAAGAACGGTATAGCCGATGATGAGGGAGAGAATTCTCTTGGTCTTCTCCGTGAAAAAGTCCTGTCGGTCCTCGAAGCATTGTGATAGGGAGATTGGCTCGGCGTTGTGGTCGATCTGGAAGTTGCTCTTCTCAAAGCCAATCTCGAAAAGCTCTCCACTGGTGAGCCTCAGGACAAGTCGCTGCAGTGCCTTTGTTTTTGTCTTGATGATCGGCCTGCAGAGTCTCTCCACCTTTGCATATTGCTCGACCATGTTACTCCTACGGCATGAAGCGTCGTCAACTGGGGGGTCAAATCGGACCACCCTCTCTTTGACTGTCTGGACGCGAAATTCATGCCAATCTCGCTCCATGGAGAGAAACATGTCTAGTTCAATGCCACCGCTCGCATCATCCTCGCCACGGCCTCTTCGAATTCGTCTCCGAGCAGGCTTGACTGCCTGCTTCTTTGCAGGGCTCCGGTAAGTTCCCAGTTCGAGCTTGGCTTTGAAGTCATGCTGGTCAGGACATGAGCAGCCCTTGCAGTTGACTAATGCGTCGTATATCGATTTGGCTGCTTTGCAAACGGCGTACGGTGGTTCAGTAACCTCAGGAGAGGCATGTTTGTGGGCGGGTCTCAGTGAATGCTGCTCTGGTAGTTGCCTCTCGAGCTCGTCCGCACAGCTTTCTAGTGCCTTGTCCACCTCATGTCTCTGCTCCTCGGAAAGCCCCGGTCTCAACCAACGGTGAACGAAATCGATTTCTGGTTGGTCATGTCGCCTTCTTGCCTCATCCCAGTGTTGGTAAAGCATCTTGAGACGGCGCTCTGGCGGAACGGGGTATGTCGGAAGTTCATCAAGACAGCTCTCGGGGACCAGGGAGCCAAGGTGGCCCAGAGCCTGGCTGACCAGATCTCCATCGAGACAAGACAATGTCTGCCGCGCGCTTGTCAACTGCTCTTGCAGTCTGAAGCAGTTCCAGCTGAGATGGCTGTAGAAGACTCTGACTTCTTCGTTGGTCTCGTTGATTCGAGCTATTTTGGCCATTTGCAGGATGGTCCCCACTGTGTCGAGGAGGAGGGCTTCGTTCTCAGCGCCATCTTTGGGCTCGGGGGATATGGCCATCGAGTTAAGCTTCAGCGGTACGCCTTTGAGAGCATCTGATGACCATGTTGGAGCCGCTTGGAGGACTTGAGTACCACCGAGAGTGTCGCGCACGCGCATGATGGTGAGTTTGAGAGGAGAGTGTATCAGGTGCGGCTGAGTCGAGGTGGGGCATTGGTGTGTCTCCTCTTGCACTTGCCAATCACTTCCTGTTGCCTAGTCATGCCCCGCATTTGCAACATCAAACAAGGCTGGCATTGGAACGCGGCTAAAGCCACGCTTACTGCCCTACGACCCGCATCACCAACACTTCACCAAGCTTTACCGCGGGCCTAGCTGCTAGAAGAAAGCCCTGGACTCTGTCTATAGCCCTTGATCCGGCAGACTGGCCATCATGGCCGACCCGGACCCCAGCCCGGAGCCGAAGGGCCCGACTGTGGCTGCCTCTGCTAACCAGTGCCTAGAGTCTTTTCAACAATGCCTTATCAGCGCGTCTTCAGTCCATCCGCGAGAGGTCTCTATGGTGGAAGATCAACTTGCGAGATTCTCCAGCTGGGCTACTGGCATCGGAGTATTCGCCCCGCGGCCAGCCTCCATGGATCATCGCCTACGATACGCCTCAGAAGTTCAGAGCGTCGTGACTGGTCTGCTAGAGTCGCTGAACTACCGTGTTCAGACCTGTAAGTTCCTCTTCGATGACATGTACCCGTTGAATCGTCCTTCCAGACTTGGATGAATCCGGCTGACAAAAATAGGCTCAAAAGCCCTTGCTCAGCTTGCAGAATCATCAACGACAGATGCCCCCTCAACAACAAATGATCGGCTGGCACAATCATTTCTCGACATCGCCGCCGAGATCAGTCGTCTCAACAAGATCTCCAACACAATTCGCCGAGCAAGTAAAGACACCCAGGTACTCAAAGCGAGCAATTTCCAAATCAAAGATGACGATGGCGAAAATGTCGAGACACTCCTGCTCCGCCATTTTGAACGTCACATTGGAGACTGGTTTCCCGGTATCAGCGAAACCATCCGGCAAAGGCTGGCTCGGGCGATGCTTCTTAGACGAAAACGGATTTTGTACAGGAGACATCGCCAAGGAAATACTTCTATTCGTTCTGATAATACCATTTCCCAAACTTCTGTCACATTACCCGATGCTCAAGCGGGAGCTGCGTCTCAAGTACAAGCCAAGTCAAGACAGAAAGGCGGAAAATCCACTATCGAGAAGCCGGCTACCAAAGTGGCACCCTCTCAAGTCAAAAGTGCAACTACTTTAGCTCCCGAGAAGTTCAAAAATGGTCTCTTCAACTCCTTCAATCGTCTCCGCAACCAGAACAATCGCGTCAGGGAAACACCAGGTCCTAACCTATCCGCCCGCGCCTGGCTTCGCTGCCAAGCGGAGATATGAGAAGCTCAAAAAGCAACGAATAGTCGAGGCAGCGGAAACGAACACCGAGCCGGGTCTCCGAGAGCTACTGGAGTCAGACCTTCAGGCGATAGGTGAAATCACCTGCCCATATTGCCTCTATGCTCTTCCAGCCGCCGAAGTCTTTGATGAGCGAAAGTGGCAGTGAGTACTCATGACTCGTTTTAGGACTATGCTGATCAACGTTCTAGAAATCATGTCAAGAATGACCTAGACCCCTACATCTGTCTTTTTGAGGAGTGCGATCAGGCCGACGTTCTTTATACTCACAGCGATGAATGGCTTGGCCACTTGCATCAACATGGGAAGGTTTGGCGGTGCTCTTCTCATCGCGAGATGGGCCCATTCTCCACCCTCGAGGACTACATGCGCCACATGCGAGAGGTTCACGATACCAAGCTCAGCGACAGGCAACTCCGTGTAGTGGCAAACAGAAACAGCCGCAAGGCAACCAAGCTGTTTCCATCATGTCCACTATGTGGCAGAGAAGAGTCTGAAGTCGACGGTCGTCTCGAGGATCACCTCGCAGGGCACCTGAGATCCCTTGCCCTGAAATCACTTCCAAGCTACCAAGACGAAATCCCAGATGATGTTGCAGATGAGAACAACAGCATTGACGGTTCACGGCCACGGAGCAGGAGTACTCTTAGAGAGATAGGGGAAGAAAAGGAGATGCTTCAAGAGGGAGCAGAAAGCTTCTGGGACCAGTGGACCCCTGAACTGACCCAAGGTATTTCAGTCAACTTTTTAGGAGACGTTCACTTTGAGCTAGATTTGGGAGACAGCGAGGCCCAAGTTGCCAGTCTGTTTTTCGACACTATGGTCTTCAAAGAGTCGACCGAGGATATTGATGATGATCCAATTCTTCAGTCATTGCTGCAACAGCAGCTGGCAGCGGTCATCGATGTTGGGACAGATGTCATCTTGAATCTTTCAGTTGAACAGGAGGCAGCCAGTTCGCCAAAAGCTCCCGTGGGCGAGACATCTGGGCAGGACGAGGTTGACAGCACACTCACGCAACAACCTATCGATGTTGAAGAGGCCCATGTTCAGGCAGCCACTCCTGAACAAGACACCGATGATGACCTTCCAAAGGGAGGCGATATTCCCGAGACACCGGTTGAACCGACGACACAGGCTCCTTCACCTACGAAGTCGGATATCCCAGTGGACACAGAGAGCGCCAACCTATCGAACGTTCCCACGGACGAGACGTCTGGGCAGGATAAAGTTGACGACACGCTCATACAACGACCCGTCGATTCCGAAGCTAGAGATTCTCAGACAACCGCTTCCGGAAAACGCACCGAGATGGACTCTCCAGGGAAAGACGAGGCACCCGAAATACTGGTTGAATCGACACCAGAGGCTCCCCCAGCTACGAAGTTGGATATCCCAATGGACACGGAGAGTGCCAGTTTATCGAACGTCCCCAAGGTCGAGACGTCTAGACAGGATGAAGTTAACGACCCGGCCACACAAGAGCCCACGAATGTTGAAACTATCCATGCCCAAACAGCAACTGTTGAACAAGACCCCTGGGAACAAGACCCCTGGGGACGCTTTCCAGAGGAAATCAAGGGTCCAGAGTCTACTCGCCCAGAACCAGAACAAGATCTTCTAGCGCTCATAGAGGAGGCCGATTTATCTGATGATGCTAAAAAGGAGGCATCCAGACTATTGAAGGTGAAGGTAGACAGAGAACGCAGGCAACGGCTTTCCAACGCTGGATTCATTGATCCCGAAACTACCGCTACTTCACAGAGCTCAAAAGATGTGGAAAAACTCATGGTAGGTCTACCTCTACTACACTCCCCTTCATTTAAGCGCAGCCGACTGACCGTAGCCAAGACTCGCTATCGGGAAAGGCCAGATGTTCAGGAGTTGTTGGCCAAGATTCTCCAGTCCCGTAAAGGCGAAGAGACATCTATTCGGGACATTGACGCTCAGATTAGGCCACTCACTGATCCCTTCCCCAACTTGAGAGACTGGAATCTTGCTCTATCCGCCAGCGAGGGGGGGCAGGATACCCAACTGAAGACGCAAGACGCGCAACAGGATGACGTCCAACCGAAGACTAAGGATATACTATGTCGAGAAGTTCTCATCTACGGTCACTGCCAATACGAAGATCAAGGTTGCGTATTCAATCACGATCCAAACAGAAATGCTGGACCGCCACTGCCACCGTCTTCGCAGTTGGGTCGGGAGCCGGGGGCTGTGGCTCCTGGCACCACCACCCGAACCTATGCTGTTACCCAAGATCCTCGCTCACACAGGCCAATCACTAGAGATGCCACTCGTTCACGTCGACCCTCGACTCTCGACTCTGCTAACCGGCCTCAAGTCATTGTTATGGCCACTCAGGAGGTCCGACCGAGCGATACCACATCTCAATCTTCCAATGCTCGTTTCGGTAGTCCCTTTCGAGACGAATACCGGTCCAGCGAGGGGCAGTTCTACACCCAGCCTTCCTCACCCATAGGTTCACGCGGCACAACTCACTCTTACGCCGATCAAGCAGGGCCATACTCACCTTATGGAGGAGCACCATCAGGAGAAGCCTCAGCACCGCCTTCGCTAAAGCACATATACACGGATTCTCCCCAACTCCAGCCCATGGGGGCTTCGACGGTTTCAAGCGGGGTCGCAGTTGAGGCTGCCAGGGATGAGAGAGACGATTACAGGCAAACCCCTTATCAGCCAACTTCTCAGAGTGGTACAAACTCGCCTCAGAGCGGTCATAGTTCTCCTCCAATCCCTGAATTGTAGGTCTATCCTTTTTTGTCCTTTGGTTATTGGACCACAGTCCAGTTAATGATGATGGCACTGACTCTGTTAGTATAACAACTCGACCTCCAGGTGCGTCGGTGACAGGTTCTGCGTCTCCAGAGAAGGATGACTCCCCCGATGGCAAGAAGAGGCCATCCAGTATCTACATCAATGGTGAAAAGGCGATGGATCTGGACTTCCAGAGCTACCCAACCACAACAGTCCCGATCTCATCGTCTTCCTTTGGGAAGGCATACGGTGGTAACCCATACAGCAAGCAACCTACGAGGCCAGCTACAACTTTTGACAGCCAACCATATGCAGCCTCAGGAACTCAGGCTTGGGATACAGGTGTACCCCGTGACGACAATGCTCACCAGCACGACTTGGGATCTCCAAGTGTCCCCATGGCCACCCAACAACCGGCGAACGACAATTATTACCCATATCCTCCAGCTGAACGTGATCCCTTGGAGCCACTGCCCTACATTCCCTCCTATCACCCTAATGATGCCTTCGAAGCCGACGTTGAAGATGATATCACACGCCCTAAAAGCTCTCGGCGGAAGAAGACTCGCCCACGTATCTACATCAATGGGGAAACGGTTGGGGATTTGAGCCGCGAAAGCTCCCCAGTGGGCTCTCGTCGTGAGCGTATTGTCATAGTTGACAACCAGAAGGATCAAGAGGCGAGGGAAAGGGAGGCCATGGAACGAGAGGCAGCCGAAGCCGTCGAGAGGTATAAGCGAGCAGAATTGGATCGCATCGCCAAGGCGAAAGCTGAGAAGGAGGCTAGGGAACGAGAAGCAGTCGAAGCTGTCGAGAGATACAAGCAAGCAGAGCTGGAACGCATCGCCAAGGAAAAGGCTGACAAGGAGGCCAGGGACAAGGAGTATGAGAAGCGACTACGGGCAGACCTCGCCAAGTCTGGGCTCGACGCCGAGGCAATAGACGCCATCATGAAGAAAAAAAGGCTAAGAGTGAGGAGAGGGAAGCCAGGGAACGAGAGGCAGCTAAAGCCTTGGAGAGGTACAAGCGAGCAGAATTAGAACGTCTCGCCAAGGAAAAGGCTGAGAAGGAAGACAAGGACAAGGAGTCTAACCAGCAACTGCGAGAAGACCACAAGAGGGAAAGGGTCAGATCTCGCAGCCCGTCTCAGATCTCGACCACTTCCCGCACTACCTCGAACACCTTGCCCTATGACACAATCAGTCCACGGCCAATAATAGTTGAGGAACGGCCTCGCGTCGAGATCGAAATTGTTGATGGCTCCAGATCGAGGCGTCCACGGCATGCCTCTCATGACCCTCGCTCTACTCCCAGGAAAAAGATATCGACTCGACCTCGACATGCCTCTTATGATCCTGGCTCTGTCTACGTCTTGGATGACGACGACGAAGAGCGCCGGCAAAGACGCCTGGAGAGGAGACGACAGAGAGAGGAAGACGCGCGACAGGAAGAGGAAGACGCGCGACAGAGAGAGGAAAAGGCGCGACAGAGAGGGGAAGAGGAGCTACAGAAAGAGGAAGAGGAGCGACTGCAAAGACGCCTGGAGAGGAGGCGACAGAGAGAGGAAGAGGCGCGACAGAGAGAGGAAGAGGAGCGACTTCGGGTTCACATTGCCGAGGCAATTGCTGATATCAACCGCCAGGACCCTTCTCCATACCGGCGCTCCGCCGTTAAAGTCATCGATCCTGAGGCGAAGAATGAAGGAAAAGAAAAGGGGTCCTCGGTCGTGGATTTTGATAGCGAGGCAGAGCTTGCTGAGGCTATACGACGACTGAAAGCTGAGCAGGAGCGCTTCGAAAAGGAAGCTCGTCGACCATCTCAGATAGAAGAGGGGAAGGGGAAGGAAAAGGAGGGCGAGGAAAGGCAGCCCTCAGTTGAAGATCCCGATCGTCAAGCAGAGATTATGGAAAACTTACGGCGCCTTCGGTTTGAGGAGGAGCGTCGTGAGGAGAGGGCTCGTCGGCGAGCTCAAAAGGAGGACGCAGAGGAGGATGAAATCCAGCGAATGCGTCTGAGGGAGCGCATGCAGCCTAAGCGGCCCGATGCTCCTGGCCCTAGCAGTCGGCGGAACCGGATACTCTATGATGACGGTGTCTACCGATATGAGTAATAATTGATTAATTGTTTCCTGCCAAGTTATCAAGGTTGCCTGCTGAATCCACCGGTCGTCGTCAGCGAAATCGTCAAGATGATAAAAAGTGTCTCACTAGGGCGCCTAGTTGACGACGAAGGGAAATACAGGGAAAAGCATGACGGAAGGGCGACAGAATTTACACTTCGCCCACCATTACAGAGTTGAATCGGGCTGTCTTTCATCCAACGAATGTGACCTCCCACGGCTCCAGAGTAAATACCACTCCCTCCTGATACGAGGTCAAATGCGATTGAAGTCGGTAACAGGCTTCGTTGAAGAATACTACACGAAAGGCTACTAAAGTAATCACAAGTGCTGGCCCATAGTAAGGTCTGCTATATAGGTACCAGGTAATGTATACATATACAACTCGAATTAATACAGGCTCCAGCCCAGCCAGAGCTTTGTTGATACTCTAAAATCTATAATACAACTCTCCTCCTAGACTTTTTCTCTAGTTGGTGTTGACCTTGATGGTATAATCAGAGGTCTTGAGCACAGCGTTGGAACCTACTACAGTTAGCATATATACCACATACCAAACAGAAATCAAATCTTACCTTCAAAGGGCTCGGTTCCGGCCTGGAGACTGGTGATGACCATGTTCTTGCTGATACCCTGCTTGGAAGTAAGGTACTTGAAGAACTCGTTCAGGTCGGCGTTGAAGTTGCCAATGTTCTTGGCGGCGACGAAGGAGAAGACGGTCACGTCTCCGTTCTTGCCCTTGAAGACCTTCCAGCTGCTACCAGCAATGGTGACGGTGGCAATAGCAGAGCCGGTAGAGCTGATGGGACCGGCACCGCCGTAGGCGCCAACCCAGACCATGATCTCGTACTGGTTGTTGGCTGAAGCGGAGGGCGCGAGCCAGAGGTCGTAAGAGACGTTGGCGATCATCTTGGTTCCAGTGTACCTGCAAAATGTGAGTTATGATGTATATGGCTCAGCAAGGATGTACGCACCTCCAGGTCCACTTGGAGGGGATCGACTTGATCTGGGACAACTTCTTGTTGACCTTCTCAAGCGCAACATTGGCATAAGACTTGACATGTCCAGCACCACCAGTCCAGCTCCACTCAGTCGACCAGACAAAAGAGTTTCCGCTCTTGACCTTATCAAAGGTAGTGCACTGGTGTCCAGAGGTGGCCTGGCCAGCACCCCAGTTGTTGTGGTAAACAGTGTAACCGGCTGTCTGAACGGTACCCCAGTTACCGCACATGGTCTGAGCCCGCTTATCGAGGGTGGGAGTCGGGGATGCGACAGCGGACACTGCAAGCAGAGCCGAGACGAAAAAGGAAGTCAGCTGCATCTTGGAAGAAAAAACGAGGGTAGAATTGAAGTTGGATATGAAACGATTGACTGAATGAACGTGGTTGAAGAATTATACAGAATGGCAAAAATGAATGAACTATTGAAGACGGTTAACTTTAGAGAGGGATCAAAGATATTTAAATACCGGCACCAAAAAGGAGCCAGTGACATGATTTCTTCCATATCTCGACCGGTCATCACGGATTCAAGCCTAAGAACGGGAACGCCCTCCGGACCCAAAGCTTCTAGACTCCGTCTTCTGGGCTTATAGCGTCCTACGACTGTAACCTGAAACAAACCTGAAGAGATGAGACGGACGCAAACTTGTGGTTAGTGGCCGAGTTTTCCGAGTGTTGTAGATTGTCAATTCCACCAATCATAGAAGGGTCTGTTCGTGCAAATTACCGACGGCGCGGGTCTAGATCCACTTGTCGGCTCACTCCGAGGCAGGGCTGTCTTTATCTCTTTTTTTCTCAGGAGCTTTTTATCGATCGAGATTTGGAAACTTAATTATTACATTGTACGGGAATGGATCTTGCATAGGTAGTGGGTTGATGTGAAAGTTAACCAGTCCCTTTGTGCTAGATGAGACCCACTTCTAGGAAGCAAGAGAATCTAGGGTAGGTAACCCCTAGAGCCTATCAACATCGTGATTGAGTAAAGTGAGGACGTCTACTGCTCTCGTCGTCCTAGTCTTCCTGCCGAGCGACTCTGTGTGTTGGGTTTCGTGTTGAGTCAACGCATTCGCAAAGAATGCATAGTAGGCGCTAAGCAAATATAGGTCAACAGAGCCAAGAAAGCAGACAGACACGGCAGCAGCTTCAAAGTCAAGAACAAGTAACAAATAACAAAACATTATTAACTAGATCATTATACTCTGCATCATCAAAAAGCACATTATTCGTCATTCTAACCACCCATTAGATATCTGATAGTCATCAAGCATCCCCATCCATTCTACACACTAGAGTTGCGCATCTGGTGATTATCATAGGGAGGAGCCGGCTCATTCGAAAGAATAGGCTCCCGAGATCCCTTCCTCATACTTCCAACATTCTTGAAAGCAAAGAGAGTAGCCCTAAGAATATCCGAGGGGTTGAGCATGGCAAGCCAAGCATGGATACCGAGGGGACCTCCCTGGTAGGACTTCAAGGGTCGTCCGGGGTGTTCCTCGGCGTCAACCCTGCTGTAACTGTCAAGATAGACTCTCCATGGGTAAGCCCACATGAAGAGGAGTGAAAGAGGAACCATCTCGATGCAGATGATCATGTTGGGGATGCCGATGTGAAGATCAGCAAAGGTAAGGGTGTTGCTCTCTTTTAGTGCGCCGGTATCGGTGAGGATCCAAAAGATGATCTAATCAATGTTAGTATGATCCTTGTCGGGCAATTGTCAGGTATCACTTACGCCTTGAACAAAAGTCAAAAAGACAATGATCTTAAAGGCAAGCAGCTTCAACAGCGGCTGGTGATGAGCCAAATGTCTCTTGAGGAATTGGTAAAACTGCAAGATGGAAAGGACCGAGGCGACGAGAGAGATTGTCGAAATCAAGTGCAGAGGAAACTTGACAGATTTAACCTTGCGATCCCACTCGCAGAAGACTCCAACTGCTGCAGTGATGTCGGTCACAATGGCGATGACAAATGCGACGACTGGCATTTGGAAGATCAAGACCCAGCGAGTCTGTGATAGGTTAGCGGATATTCTGGGTAGGTTGGATGATTGTCACTCACCCTAAACCACTTGACACCTTCAATCTTCTCAGCAGCAAAGAAAACCTCGCGTTGTTCGTGATGAGGCGAGACGTAGTCGCACATGAGTAGGAAGAAAGATCCTAGAGCGAAACCCTCGACAAGGTCCAACCAAGGATGGATGTACACCTCTGCTTTGGGGAAGCAGACGGAGAGGAAGCAGATGAGGGAGTACATAGTGATCAAAGTTCCGATGCGCATGATTCTACCAAAATTGTTAGTTTGCTGCTGGCTTTCGGGAATGTGGGGTTTCTTACTTGACCTGCTCGGTTGGATTCGATAGATGTGTGGCGTGTAGGGACTTGAAGACAAGCATCACACCGATGGAGATGGCGGCGCAAACTCCAGCGATGATTGTGCTGAGTTGGTGGAAGGAGAGGTTCCCTGCAACGTTATCCTGGGCATCTGGCGATTGTTAGTGACTTGTCGGTGACGGGGTTGAGTGGTGGTCTCGCTCACCTATGCCAAGGTCATGTTCGGTACATCCATGATCGGATGATCGCCCGTAGAGAATATTCATTATCGTAGAATGTGTAGTAGTGATGCTCACTAGGTAGGTAGATAGTAGATGTCGATGATTGAGTGTCTTGGGAATGGAAAGAATTAAAGAAAGGCCAAGCCCGATATTTAATCTTCCACAAAGACAGCCCTTCACATGTCTCGACCCTCAAAAAACGGCTTGAAACCAGACCCATTCTCATCAAAAAGTAGGCGCAGCCCTGTAGCCAAAGAAACAAAGCCCATCCCCAGTTTCGTGGCTGTTGCTACGATCCAGTTTCCTCGGGGACATCCGTTCGTGATACCCAACTGCCCAATCAGCAGCGAGAAGCTTCATCGTTCTCGTTCAATGGCGTTTTCTTACTAACGCAAGACGGTAAAGACGTGGCTGATGGGTTTCAAGGCTGGTGGACCCTTGGCTGACATGGGACCGAATGGATTTCCTCGTTTAGGTCTCACACGAGAGCGATTGGCTGAACCCTAGGTAGGCATTTCATTAACTCGAATCAGTCGGCCTTTTTTGGGTTAGTTGCGCTTATTTCTGCGCCACGCGGCTTTTGTTTGTGGGGGATGAGATGCCATCAACTTGGTCAGCAGCTCGAATGGGATTTCCGAATAGATATAACCATGGCGCGTCTATCTTCTTTTTCGTATTTCTTTCGAACTTCACTGGGCTATAGTCGCGATTGGTAGTTGGCTGCCTCCTTAACTCATCCTCAGCTGGGTGATCATCGACAGTTTGACACCCTACCAATCTTGGTGGGGACATCAAGGCGCAGGGCAGTTAAACGATCGTTCATTCATACGAAGGATCACGGAGATAAACTGGGAAATAAAGATCTGCACGGCACTTGATAGCTTACGTGGTCATTGAAACTCTTCTTGACAAATTCTTCAACACTGCCTCATACACAACTGCATTCACCTACTACGTTCTGGTTACTTAGTGGGTTACACTTGATCTTGGTCCCGGACTGAGGTTCGTCAAAGCCCTGTTCTAACACTATGTTTGACTACTAACTATGGCTGAGTCCTTTACGACCCATCTCAGAGGGAACCTCTTGTGTATACACACAACCAGCGCCAAGACTTTTACAATGCCGAGATATCCTATGCGACGGCAAATGACTGCTCCGAATTCGGCTTGGTAAAACCAGCCTTACGAACCACAATCACGGCCGTTGTACCCGGCACATTGTCCGAGATAATCTTTTCCACATTGTTTACCACAGTTAGCATTCATGTCCACCAAAGGTGCAATCGCAAACTTACTGGTCTTGTCAAAACCCTGGTCATTTCCCATCTTGCCGTCCCTCTCTTCCCCACCAGCACGCACAATGAGCTTGACGCTGTTCTGAAGAAGGGAGTGTTTCGGATTAGGATATGCCAACGTGACGATAAGGCGATGGCGACCGCCGGGAAGGGAGATCTCATGGCTCTTCCACTCTCCATCTTCCTTTTGAATATTACTCCGCGAAGGGGCATCCCACTTGCTCGTCTCGAATTTATTTCCACCATCAACAAACGTTTCCTTCTCGATCATGTCGATAGACGCGTCAACGTCAACCAACCCAAAGCCTTGCTCATAGTCAAAGACAAGTCCACCAGGGCCAGAGTGGTTAATAGCCCCGTTCACCAACAGAGCTTTGATCAAAGCCGCACTGGGACGATGATTTCCTTTCTTCTGCAAAGCCTCGCGCGTGAGGGCAACACAACCAGCCACCAGCGGCGTGGCCATGCTGGTACCAGACATGAAGAACCAATCCTCATCCTTAGAATCTCTAAACGCCACTTGAACTGAGAGCGTTGGTTACCTGTGGTAGAGCGCGATCCAGCCGAGAGTATGACAACGCCTGGCGCCACAACGTCTGGCTTGATGCGACCAACGACGTCTTCGCACTTGCAATTCTTGGAGCACTTTGTAGGTCCCCTGCTGCTGAAACGAGCCGTGTCTGTGGGTGTCAAATGTTTTGGAGACCCGGGCTTGAACTTGAAAGAGTCGTTGGATCGCGTTGAGCCAGTGGCACCCACAGTGATGCAGTTCTTGGCTGCACCATTGTCGCCAATCTGGCTTTCCCCGTGGGTCTCTTTATCTGCGTCATTCCTTGCCGCAATGAGGACAACGAAGTCTTGGTGTTCGTGAACGAACTTGCCGACGGCAGTCGCATCGTCCTCGTAACCAAGTTGCCCCGTCTTTTTGTCCCAAACGTCGCTATATGAGTTGTTGTGAATCCGCACGTCTTGTTGATATGCCTCAATAAAAAAGGCTGTCTATTTCCATGGGTGGCTTTAGAATCCATTTCTTGTCTCATTTAGACATGGCTTGAACCATTAGGAGTCATCAGGGGCAGCTCCCTTGATGTGGAGTGCCTCGCCTTTGCCTGAAGCAGACGTGTAGATGCCGCATCCGGAGATGGACCCGCAAACGTGAATCCCGTGCCCATCTATCGGGATCTTTGGCATCGCTTGGAAGTCACCAGGACTTGATATGATTCACAGCGGCCAGTTGGGTTGTTCAACCTAGCCGGGTTAGGGGGGCCAGCCCACTGCCCAGCTCCTGCTTTGTACTCGATGCCCCATTCAAGTCCGGTCGAATACTCGTGATTGTTCTCGCGCCTATCATTGAAGAGAAGACAACCAGGATGACCTTCCAGATAGCACCACGAATGTATTCCCAGTCATGATTGCTGGCATGGTCCAAGGTTGTGCCTGAGGCCACACCAAAGTTGCCATTAATCAGGGCAGCCAATGTCTGACTTTCATGAATCGGCTGGAAAAGTAGCCCGTCAGGTCCGCCCCTCATGGCCATCATTGGGGTGATCATGCCTTCCTCTGTGGCATCACCATCTGTAGAAGATGGAACGATGCCGTCCTTATCGCTAAGAGCCATTGTGATGGATGTAAAGGAAGAGGCAAGAGGTGGGGAGATGTGTGGGCGAGGGCCCGATGGTTTAGTTGCTGTATTCCATTAAATATAGCAACAAAGGATAGAATTGCGAATGTCTATAGAAACTATCAGTCTCGTCCTTTCTCGCTTGGCATCCTCCAGCCAGCGTCGACAGCCCCGCTATCATCCCATGAATCCGGACCGGTCGCCATTTGCAATCTCGTCACAATGTGATTGCCTATTTGCTTGTCTATCAGCCTACCGAGTGAAACACGCATAACACTATTGTTTCTAAGCGCCTAGGCAGATGATCATTGTGTGTTTCAGACCAAGCATGCAAGTAGGTAACTTGAAACATGTGTGCGTGTGATATCAAGCTGTGAGATCCAACTGATAGCGATATTGTTTCAAGAATAGCCTAGTGGCTGGCTGGAAGCAGACCGGAATTACTGGATTTAGTAGCGGCTACTGCTTCCGTGTGTCAACCCCGCCTTCAGCTGGCCACCATTGGGCATCCGGTGACTGGATGATTCCTCAAGATGGCGGGCTCAGCCGCATTTGTGGAGAAAACGAGGCCTTCCGCGACTATTAATGGTTCTAGAGTGACACTATCGAAGCACAGCAACCTTAACTTGACGAAAGGGGAGGGAGATTTCCATGATATCAGTGGCGCTATGCGAGCCAGATCTGCTCATGGCTCAAAAGAGGTGAGCTGAGCCCATGTACTTCAGCCTATCATGATGGCAATGCTGAGACATGACGTGCTGATCGACAAGAGCTGACAATTCGCAATGAGAGATCCCATACCAAAGGAGGAATGAGTGTGCAACGCCTTCCGTGGGCTGAGACAGATTTCAGCGAAAGGCGTTCCTATTGAACATAAATAGGGCCTGTCCTCAACAGTGTTGGGCTTCTTTCTCACTCCAACAGCCTCAATCATCAAGCCATCTCTTCATCCACACTCAATCTTTTCACTTTTCTTCCTTGAAAACACATCCCTCCTACACAACCATGTCTGAGCAGGAAATCCCCGCCGATTACGACATCGGCTGGCAAGACGCCACCTCCAGCAACGGCAAGACCTACCGCGTCAAAGCCGACGACTACGACATTGCAGACAAGCCAGAAGACGAGGATAACCTGATCTCCGCCAGCGGACCCAAGTTCTCCGGCGTCGCGGTGAACTGGGAGGTTGGCACTTCCGGCAACACAGACGACGAGACCCGGGACCGGACGGCTATCATCTGGTACAAGCTTGAGAAGGCACCGCTCTACTCTCTCCATCAGTGGAGACTCACCATTTCCTGTGAGGACACATACAACTTTCGGTTCTTCGACGAAGAGCCCGACTATTACGACCTCGATGTGTGGCTGACCAGCGGCATCCACTGGGTTGAGTACGACTCGGAGGACCCTACTATCGTTAGCATCTCGGGTATCTGATGTGGATATTGGAGCGAGGCATGGGTGAGGGGAGAAGCCAGGTGTTAGTTGAGTCGAGAGTACCTACCTAAGTAGACTAGAAAATGATCTTACAAAGTGGTAGAAATTCTACGCCACGAGTATTTCGCCAATTCTTGACCAACAGTGAGAACCAAGAATATTTCCCAAGTGGTGAAACATAGGTACTCAAGGTCTTCTGGCTCAGTTATCCCATCGAAGGCCGGACTTCAACGATAATACAGAACACATATCAAAGACACTCACATTTACAGTTGACGTGCCTTTATTGTTAGAGCAGAGATAGAAACGGGAGGAAACACGTGCGCACAAAGGAACCAATCACTAACCGTAAATATTTCGGATAAAGAACCTAGCAGACATCTAGGATCATAGAGATTATAACTAAATAGTTGAGAGGCTCCCGAATTGCTTAAATTTAGAGTCCTATTCGATGTGCTACGCATGTGCAATGGCCTATCTTGCTCGTGACTCCCGAACAATTGGTGTCTGCCATTCGAAAAATTGCAAGGACTCCTCAGTGGAGTTCGGATTCTCAGGGTCAAGAAAAACAATGCTGAGAAACCCATTGGGATCATCTTGAGCGGTATCTGGATCTACATAACGACGGTCAGTATTTTATTATAGTGATATATCCACAACAAAGGGATCTGGGTTACTTACACCCTTTAGGAATCTTTGGTCCCCACCATTCATTGCGGTGCCAATGCCGTTTTTCCAAGAAAGCCTTGTTCACTGCTTGGTTTTCATTATGAGAATGATCCGCAGTCAACGCCATGAGGCCCAAGATAATACCAAGTTCACCTCCTAGTCCATCAGAGTGTGGGGCGCGATCGTGAGGGCTTTTATATGTTGTAGGAATCAAGGCCGGCATCCAGCTAGGACTTTTCCCAGCTACGTACCGGACGGGGGCCCCTCCATCTCCCAAGGGGCTCTCAAGGGTCATAACCTGGGATAAACCGAAATGGTTTCGTGGGTGGAAGATTCTCAAGAGCTCCCAGGTGTTGGTTGGGTACACTAGCGGGTCTGTGTCTATGACCATGAGAGGCAGTAGAGGGTTGCAGGCAAATACCGCAAATGTCTTGTACTCTTGGGCAAAACAATACTCGCCTGTCGAGGGATCCAAAAGGTAGCTACTAGATGAGTTAAGGCGCATAAGGTATCCCGAAACCCCGCTCTCAGGTCGATACCAATAGTACCCAACAGCTTCGGATACTTTGCCGTTCGAATATCGCATAACCTTGCTCGGAATCTCACCCCTGTACATTTCGGGCTGTCGGGGCGGAATCAAGCTATGGTAGTTGTCCCTCTCAGGCTCACGGATGAGCAGTTTGTTGAGAATGAATAAGAAACTGAAATTGCCTCTCGTCTGCGGGGACTCCCCGGAACTATGTCTGGGATGATGGTTTGAAGACTGAAGTTTGTAGAGTCAATACAACATCCCAAGGTCGTGATCACTGCACTTACCAAGAACTCAGGGTTGTCGTCAGCCGGAGTACTTCGAGAATTGATACCGCTGGTGCCGGAGTTATCATGACTGGGCACAGAAGAAGAGCTGGGTCCTTTAGGCGGCATAGTTGGAGTACAAGACTCAACGAGACGACGAATTTCATCTCGGATGGAATGATGTGCCAACTCCAAAAGTGAGTAGCCTTGGTCGTTACGGATACCCAGGTCTGTTCGAGGATCAAGCCACCAGTCCTTAAGCAAACGAAATATCCCGAAGGTTGCCATGGCGAATAGGGGGGAGGAAACTGGCTTGAGGCAGTCCCCGATCTTACCAGCCACCAGACTCGTCCCGTTCCATGTTTGTGCCCAGGTTCGGTACGCAATACTGCTGGATTGCGGTGAGCCAAAAAAGCGTTTCTCGAGTTCAGCCAGCCTCTTGTCGTGGCAAGTGGGCGTATTCTCAGTCAATTGAAGGCGGTCCAAGATGTTGGCCCTGAAAACGCTGCAAGGAGAGTCCATGGTGCTCGCATTTCCCCCGCATCGGCAGTTCGTCCTGTTCGCAGCGCAAGGGTCCGTGATGAGGAACTTCAGGCAAGTCATACTGACGAAGGCCAAGCCTTGAGAGGCTTCGTAGTGGTTAGTCTCGAAATACTCTTCCGCTGAACGGTTTTTAAACTCCCAGACATCATTATCCACATCACAAGTGAGGAGGCTCCCACACAAGTCCCCGATGCCACCTCTTCGCAGCAGTTTTTCGGCTTCTCCGTTGAGCTCATCAACTTCATCCGAGTCAGGGTCGATAAGCATTACCATCGAGAGTTCCTCAGAATCCGACAGACGCGCGTACAAAAGCCATTGAAAGGCCCTCAGAGCAAGACGCTGCTCACGCTCAGAAAGTCGCCTCTCAAACGCCCTCCACGCAATGTCAAATGCCTCTTTTGTATGAGGCTGCTCCTGGGAACTTCCTTCGACTTTGTTGCTTGTCCAAGAAGTCTCTGTAGTTCTGTTCTTGTCTTCGCCTGAGTGAGATTGGAATGCACCCTGGTTCACAACTTGTTGCAGGAAGTCGTCAACAAGACTATTCTCTTCACCGCGGACATCAGGCCAGGCGATGATCTCATCTTGCTCTGGTATTGTGTCCTCAAGATCCTGAAGCCGATAACCTTCAGCTAGATCTCCGGGGTGTGAAGACGCCGCGGAAATGTCGGTTCTCTCTCCTAGATCGCCGCGGCTTGAGGCGACCCGGGACAATTGGTCATCGGTCTTCCCTGATACGCTTTCCTTATCTGATGAAACCTCCACAGGTCCATCGATTGATATAATCCTCAGTGTGAGGAGCATGACTGTTCGGAGATGTCCAGCAATGTGTCTAGCAACCACCTCAGGGGCAAGGGTCGCTGATGGCGAGGACGGTTTGGGGCCACCTTCTCCGATGGGGAGAGTTGAGGTTTGCTGGCCTGTCTCTGTCTTCAACCGTTTTTTCTCGCTTTCTGGCATTGGTGTTCTCTTTGATGCATCCCTCTTGTTATCATTGTTCTTTTTCCTATGGTGAGAATAAATCTCCTCATCCTTGATCGGGAGACAGCACAGAGGGCACTCGTTACGCGGCCGGGGGTAAGAAGCCCGACTTTGTCTCACGATGTTCCCCTTCCGTGTACTCGTGAGGGCCATGTCATCATGCTTGCCTTCGAAATGTTCCATGAGGTCTTCCGGACTGAAAAATCTGATGTTGCTGTCGTCGCATAACGGGCATCTCCATTGTGAGGGTGCATGTACTTGGCGATGCCACTCTGTGCCATGAGTGTCTACCATGTGCTGGAGCCACTTTCTCCACGATGGGAATCTCGGTAAGGACGTTGATTTCATGCATTTCTCTGATATGCAGACAAACGGCCTGTGGTCTTCATTGACGTGTTCCCTGCGGCATGTTAGGCATCGCCCTCTAACCGAGACTTGAGGCTACAACTTACTGCCACTTCTCTCCTTTGAATGTGTCCTCGGGAAGAGATTTAAAACACCAGTCACAAGTGTTTCCGCCGTCGGCTGGCTTGGGGTAGTCGACGTGACTGACCAGGATAGACGCCGCGCTGCGCTGTGCAGGTGGCCTTGCCATCTTGCCCAATCTGGAGGCTGCTTCTCGGCTATCAATGGTTGTTGGTCTAGACGGCGGTGCGATAGGACGATGGTGAGGCGCTTGAAAGACTCGAGGCGCGTTTGATGCTGTGGCTTGGCTTGGCCCCGAACCGGGCATTTTTTCTTCTAGCATCTCCTCGTCAGACGGGCCTTCCGGGATCGTGGAGAGCCGGGAGACCCTCGGATATCGCCGTTTCTCTTGGGACTCCTCCTTTTCCCTTCGATAGAGACACCCTCTGTATGTGTCCGTCATGGATACTGTCAGCTGCTCGAGAAGCTCTGGGCTTGCTGCCCTGAATAGTGATTTGAGAGATAACGATGCGACTTGGGTGAACGAACTCAAGTCAAGACCCTTGGTGTGCTCTCTAGCTCGCCTAGCGTGGCTGGTTGCCGATGAATATCGGATGACCGTCTCGATTTGTTGAAGTCGCTTCAAAGCCTCAGAGACAGCCTCGACATTTTTCAATGCTTAGCTGGGGAGGCTGATCTGAGACTGAGCCCCCAGCCTCTTCTCCATCAGAGGGAGTATCTCTCATGTGAACTGGCGCTAATGTGAGGGATGAAGATAATGTAGCAGGGTCTACAGGGCTTACCAAAGGCCAAGTTTGCCCGCATCAAGTCCAGCCCTCGCAGAACTTGATCCTGGATCTCAGAATGGCCCTGGAGCTTATGATCGAGGTTCAAGTTTCCATCATCAAAAACCTTCAAGGAATTCGTCCATGTGAAGAACTGATGGCTAAGTTCTGCAATCAGGGCGGCTCCATTGCCATCGCTTGCTTGGTTGAATCGCTCAATCTGTGTCTCGAAGAGCCTTTCGCATTCGACAGCAACATCATAAATCGGTTCGTCAATCTCGTCCATACTCGCAGCTTAATTGAGCATGGGAAGTTATCGAAGTGAACTGTCGCAGGTTGGCAGAATGGCTTTGTTATTTGATGGGCGGGTGCTCGAAGTTAATGATATGATTCTACCAAAAACACCTTGCGAGGATGCCCAGCAACTGCAGTGCATGTCAGCCACGCGGTCGGCATAAGAGTTCAGCCGAAAGTGCGACTCGGAGAAGCTCATTTTCCGATGGAAGGTGAGACCCTATAGGTGCATGTAAGAGGGATGCTGAGGGGAGAAATATTGGTTGTTAAGCGCCAGCCTGATCTGTGTTCCTTCCCCTCTCTTCTACATCCAAGATCTCAACCCAGCAGTCCCAGCGAACGTGCTTATCGAACAGTCATGGAAGAGTCTCTTGAGTTTCGCAGTCTCGTTTCTATTGCAGAGTCACCCGGATGGAATGGCCTCAAGACCCTTGGGGCGTGTGTCTCGGGTAGACTTGGTCGACAGGCACGAACTGGAAAGCCTCGCCGCAAACCGAAGAAACGCGCGAACGATGCCGCCTTGATTGAAATGGACCTATATCCTATTCTTAGGGCTAACTACTCTGTAACCGACCTTACACGGGCAGTTTTTGACAAGATGGACGATGCAGCAATGAATGTGCTTCGCTCACTGAACACCATGGCCAACCTTCAGTTAATTACACATCAGAGAGCTTCAACCAAACTAGACGAAGCGCCAGAAGCAACCGAGACTGAAGATAACCCTCTTACAGAGCTAAGAGCAAACATTGATAAAGTCGCCGTGTTGGGTGCTGGTTTCGAACGGCTTTGTACTCTAATGAACTTTCTGATCTCACCAACAACACGGGCTGACGAACGAGGGCTGAGCCTCGGGACAGGGCTTTGTCCTCTATTCACCTTACCTTCAGGGGATACAGGGGACCTGGCCATAGGTCGCTTGAGAAGATGGAACGAGATCTTGAAAACATTACCGGGCAGGTCGTCACCCTTTGAAGATTGCTCTTTTGTTTCATCGGAGGCGAAAGGAGAGACAACCGCACACGATGGCTGGAATGAACGCCGTGGAAAGCGCGTGAGCAGCATCGTTGAGGCCATCTTCAACGAGTTTCGACAACTAAGCTGCGTCAAGAAGACGACGCACGAGATCCTCCTACACGTTTCCAATGACATGTGTGCAATACAGTCAGAACATCTGCCTAACTTGGACATGTTCATCTCTCGCTGCCCTGGAGGTAACATTATCTGGCAGGACGCTGAATGCGGCCATTTTGAGTGAGTGTCCTCCTATACCTTATAGTGGCGGGCTGTTGACTGATTGGGCCAACCCAGTGTCAGAGTCTCAGGCAAGGAGAAGTGCATATGTGATGGCATCATGCAGGCAATGCACGACAGGAGGAAACTTCGCGTTCTAGTTGATGCCAGAGGTGTGTTTGACGTGACAGCCAGTGTAGATCCTGTCTATCTGCGCCGTGACAGCTTCGACGGGATATCGTTCAAGGAGCTTCTCAAGAAAGACGTCTTCGGACCCATCGATACTCAAGCATACCTCAACAAGACGGCAGCAAGCAAGGTCGATTCCGCAGCAAAGGCCCAGGTGGCCCTGGGACTTTCTAGATGTCTCATGGACTTTTTTGACAAGGGACTTGAACTGGCCTCACACAGCTGGATCGCCGAAAACGTCCACTTCAGGGAGACTTCTGTCGACAGCAAAGAAGAAAACCAACGTCTTCTCTATGTCTCGCTTCGCCCAAACCTTGACCAGGAGCCCGGCTCGGACATGGCCAAGATGTTCAAGAGCGGCAACCCAGTTGTACTGTCGTTTGCTAAACTTCTGCTTGAAGTTCTTGACGGGAAAGCGATAAACATACAGATAAGACCAGCTGACAACGAAAAATTTCTCGAGTTGGTCGGATCTCGGAGATGTGGTTCAAAACTTGCTTCGAGCCCGAGACGGCGAGCCTTTCGCTTCCAAATACTTGGAGGTCGTGGAAGGCTGCCTGGGACTATGGGCAACCCTGCAAAACTTTGACAACCGTACAGATCTGACAGCCACCAGTCAGTTCGTGAGAAAGGTCATCTATGAGAAAATGGTTCAGAAACTCGAGGTACTGGCAAGTTCTGAGCAGGCGAAACAGAGAGGATCAGGTGCAACTGCAAGACCTGGCCGAAGAAAAACGAAAATCCCGGGGTCCTACCCTCGACGAATCGCCTGCGAAGAAGTTATCACTATTGCCCTCGCATCCACGTATGCCTAGAGTCCCAGGATTGGTGAACGGTCATGGCTTAGGTGGGCCGGCCAGTGATTCTAGCGACGACAAAGCAGTCAAAGAAGAAAAGCCCATGCAACACACCGAGAAGCACGAAGGGGGACACGGCCGAGCATCCTTATACGATGAACAGGGGGAGGCCAACCAATCCGATCGGAGAACAGCACGAGAGTACTTGGATGATCTCCGCGAAAGCATCGGGAGACACATCAAACCCCTTAAAGACTACCCACCACACAAGAGGAACCCGATTAAGATTGCTATCATTGACAGTGGAGTCGACTTGAATGACCCTTCTATCCGTGCTCGAAAGTGCCAAATCAGGGGCATGAGGAACTGGACGAATGATCAACTCGATGAGTGTGTCGATGAGTGTGGCCATGGAACCCACGTTACTCGGCTGATATTGGAAACTGCCCCGGGTGTCGAAGTGTACATTGCTAAAGTTTCCGCGCGGAAGAAGCTCGACTCGGAAGTTTCTGGCAGGATTGCACAGGTATGAGTACTTGGACTAGATCGGGAAGAAAGGCTGACGAAAGAATTACCCAAGGCTATAAAATGGGCAGCAGGATTCTGGAACGTTGACATCATTTCCCTATCAATCGCGATGGATGGCCAGGATGAGACTATAAGAGAAGCCCTGGACAAAGTACTCGATCCGCCCCTCAATAGTCCGAAGAAGATGGTGGTAATGGCCGCAGCGTCTAACTGGGGGGGCAATCGTCATATCGCATTCCCAGCGTGCTACGAAGACATCATCTGCGTCCATTCAACCGACGGGTATGGAAACCCCAGCAAAACAAACCCAACACCGCAAAAGGGCAAAGACTTTGGGGTACTCGGAATGTCCATCAAGTCAAGTTTCAAAGGCAAAGATAAAAAGAGGACTGAAACCTACATCTCGGGGACATCCTACGCTACGGCCATCGGTGCAGGGATCGCAGCTAATGTTTTGGATTTTGCCAGGCGAGATCCGAAGTTGCGGGATGAGGAGAAGTGGTGGCTTTTCTCTTCATGGGGCATGTCCTGTGTATTGAGGAGGATGAGCGAGGAGAGGGGAGGGTATCGATATGTTATGCCCTGGAAACTATTCGATGGACGAACTGAGGAAGAAATCTGGCGGGATATTCGGCGCGCGCTCAAGGTACATGGATGAGGATGGATGACTTAGATTCCAGGATTCAAAAAGTCTGTAAATACGTGTTGAATTCCTGTATTATTATAGGGGAGGATTTAGGAAGACACCTTTAGACAGTTTGTTGAACGGATAGCATTGAGGAGAATAGGGGTGTATGTAGTTTTTGTGTGGGAGATAGTAGCAAGGGATCTTGATGCCCTAAGACTTGGCTACCTAAGTACCGGGATATCATGACAGGCAAATGAGCCCAACCCGGGCCGGACGAAACCGGGTCGAGGCCCAAAGTGCAACTTTACTGCGCCAGCCTGGTTGTTGGGTTGAAAATACAAACGTGTTTATGTCATCTTCTCCCTGCCCACTGACGTGGCATCTCAGCCGCATTTTCAATCAGGCTTCCTCTTCTTTGTTTTTGTTTCTGTTCCCTTTAGCCAAAGTCGCTTCTCTAATCAACAAAGTTTACGTACTTTCTACGTTCTCCTCACGTTCCCGAAACCATTCCACATTCGAGAACAGCGACTTGCAACTATGTCTTCTGCCGCCAATCATAGTTTTATTCAGACGTACCACCTCCCACCCAACTTCTCCATCGGGCCTGCACCACGCGGCCCTATCCAACTCGGCAGCATCATCACCAACCTTAAAGATGTTGTGGTCCTCAACACAGACTGCCGCGTGCCGATTGATGAAGCAAAGGTCTTCTCTCACGCTCAACGGGGGTTTCAGGCAACTGCATCCCACATGAAGCGAGGAGAGTTAGGCATATGGGCCAAAGCAGTTGGCTTCGAGGGTCTTGGTGGCGAGTTGAGCGGCTCACAAAAGACAAACAGAGAGTGCAAGTACAGCTTTCAACGCCTTGATACTATGTACTTTTCTCCCACACCAGCCTATCGCCGTGCCAGCATGAAGGAACTTGACGTGGCAGAGTACGTTGAGGCTTCGGGTTGGGAACCGGTCTATCTTGTGACTGGGCTCAAGGTTGCCGTTCAACCATCTGTCCAGATGAGCATTTCGAGAAGGTTTGCCGCTCTCGGAGAGGCAGGGATCTCAGAGGTCACTGGGCTTCCAGTGAACGTCGGTCCTCGTGTTGACTTTCAAACCCAAGACCAATCCTCTGAAGGCTGGAAAACATCTGACGACTTCATCTTCGGAATCAGAGTTGAGAAGCTTGTCTTCAAACGGCGATGGCTTTCACGTCAGCGCCGTGACGAAGGCCCCTTGCAGTCCAAACTCTTCACCAAGGGAGCCCAGCTAGTTGGGGAGGACTCTGACTCCGACAGCGAGGACGAAGAAGATGAGATTATCGAGTTGGAGCTTGGCGAGGACTTGGATGGTATGGGAAAGGTGCCACAGATGGAAAATGGGGAAGAGACGTTGTGGGTACTGCCGGCCAAGTTTTTCTTAGCTCAACTACAGTCTCCTGGGATATGCGGTCAGTTTCAAAGCCGCAGTTCCGGAAATGGTTTGATAACAATCCGGAGGTAATCGGGGGCTTTCCAAGCCACCCGTCCCCTCCATTGTCTAACTTAAGAGGAAAGTTCGAGTACCCAATAGCCCTTAGAATATGAGTTTCATTAGTCTACTTGTGATAGGATAATGTCGCTCATCAAACTGCAACCGGCATAAACATGCATCCACCACGATGCCTCTCACAGATTGGCTCAACCCAGTTGAGAGCTTCTTTACACAAGCGCCCTATCTCCGTGTACAGTAGCGAGCGCAGGCCAGGTTCCTCAACGTGATTCTACCAGATCAAGACTCGGTCAGTGGCTTTCGTACTATCGACGCTGCGATAGAAAGAGTATTTTTTATCCTTACCTGCACCGCTTGTTCCAACTGGACGTGTAAATCTGACACAGACCAGACGTAACCCCCGTCCAACGCCTCTTCTGCTGCCGTGACAATGTCTTCCAGTGCTGAGAGTCTAGAGTCTTGACGAAGGCGATTGAGAATCCTATCCTTGAGCATCTCAGTTGCTAGCACGATATCATAGACAGACGCTACGTGTTCTTCTCGAGCCGCGCTAAGTATGTAGCACCGTTGTTCCGGATTGCTCAAGTACAGCAAGGCCACGCCAAGTGCGGCTATGACTGTGATTAGTTAGCACAGATAGCGTAACAGGGACGCGGTCGACCTACATATCATGAACAGAGAAGCTGTGATGAAGATGACGGTGTTTGTCAATGTCCTAGTATCAGTGCCCCCAGGATCATCATTCTCTTCTTCGTTCCGGGGAGTTTCGACTGGAGAAGGGGCGGGTTCGCAATTTTCATCCCACCATGTACGAGTCCATCCTTGATTTGCGTGTTTTCTAGGGAAGGGTTCAAGCCTTAGGAAGGCCGAAAAAGTTGAACGCCTCATTAGTTTCTTTGGCCTTCATCAGTTGCATAACAAGTCTCTTCATGGCCTCCTGCACCGAAAGGGGCGTTTGGGGACTCCCGCCAGCTAGAAGAATGTTCAGCTTATGCGAATTAGTTGCTCACGACCGGCTGAGAGACATACATTGAAGTTCCTCCCGCCAGCAAGGATGAAACCACGTAATGAGGATCTCGTCATATAGGCGCCTGCTTGACTCGTCCTCGATACATGTCCTCCAGGCAAGGTAGTCGATTGTGCCAGGGTCCGAATCGATCTGTATGTCCCGACTCCGCATAACAGTAGTCATAGCTTGGGACAAGCTAATAAAAGCGAATATCTCCAACAAGGTGTTTGGGGGAGTTCCTTGTACGACTTGTTTGAATATCCGAGTTCCTAACTGGCGCAACTCTTTGGGTGTCGGACATTTCTCTCTTATTTCACCAAGGAATGAAGTCAGATCCGCCGAAGGCGACTCTGCTGCAAGTCTGTGGAATTGTTGGTAGCGTGACCTGAAAGCGTTGTTTAGGTCTTTGAGAACGTCGAATTGTGGTGATCTTGGCAGCCTGCGATGGGCTGAGCACTCGCACTTCAGGCAATAAGCGCAACGTAGCTCTTCCATCACTCTCGAATGGCTGTCCATGAATTCCCATTCATCTCGGCGAACTCGAGCTTTGTCAAAGAGCCGTTCGATGTCTCTTTTGTGGTAGCCAAGATGCCTACGAACATCCAGCAAGTCGATGACGTCTTGATCTTGAAGAAGGTGGTATGCATGATAGTCTTCATAGTGCGACACGAGGTCATCCCAGGAAGCATCAAAAAATTGAACACCCTGACACTTTGGGCCAATGCAGGTCAGTCGACCGTCACAAAAAACCCTCAGCTGGGTTAAGAAGACAGTAGCACTCGGAAGTTGAACCTGGGCAGCACTTGGGAGTTGGGCCTGTGCAACAATCTGCAACTGTTCGTGCGTTGCTAGGAAGTTTTCACAGTGCTCTCGGAAGTCTGAGATCATTTTGGAAAGCTCGTAATCCCGGTTTTGTCGGTCAAGGTGTCGGTCAAGGTGTCGGTCTGGGTTTCTCCAGGGATGGGTGCGACGCTGCGCATCCAAGCAGTCTCCAAGGTGACTCCTGATGTCAACAAGATCGGGCTGGCTGCCGAAAGTGTGGCTGCAATATGGACATGCCACACTGCCTGATTCGTTTGGGCTCAATTTTTCAAGGTACGCAACAAGGCCAATCTTCCATGGTTCCGGTGGCATTGTTGATCGTGAACTTTGGCAACATCGACATAGCTCTGCTGGCGGATTTGATGCCTCCCGCTCAGCCTGTGGATTTGGCTCGCCTGAGGCACGAGTTAGTATCTGGCTTGTTTGAAAGAAAGGTCTCTCGGTAAAAGTCTTACCGCCCTTTACTAACTCATCCAGCAAGCCCAAGGCAATATCAAGACCTTGAAGCTCATCTAGAGCATCAGACTCTTCAACACCAGTTGATGTTCTTTGTGGATATTGTGGGATGGTCTTAAAAAGGACCAATCGTCTGTAACAACCCATATATGTCTCTTTGGAAAGTCTCCATTGCTTCAAGTGTTGTCTTTGTGAAGAGGGTCGATCCATCATCCTCTCCTGATTGCGAATCAAATGTCACATCTTCGGCTGACAGCTCGCTGGGGGCGGACACTGGGGCTTCGGAAGACTTGTCGATGACGAGAGGAGTTGTGATGGTCGAAGACGGTGAAGGTTCAACCGAGACTGAGGGTCCAGGCTTGGTGCGTTTTGGCTTTGTGAGGCCCGGACAATACAGGCCTTTGTGGAGGCACCTCTGGCATCCATGCCCTTGCGGTACACACTGTTGAATTTACTCATAAGCATACACTCTTTGGTGTGTTGACGAAACAAACCTTTGATTTTCCCTTGCGGCAATTGTCACATTTTGCCGCAGCGAGTTTCCGTGGTGGCCTGCTCAGTCGCTTGTAGTGAGACACCTCCGCGGGTGATTTCAGCGCTATTCGCCGGAATTTCCGGGGCGGATGAGGAGACATGGCAAGGGTGACGGACGGGAGTCGGGTAGATCAGACTGGGCGTCTACAAAGAATAGCGATGCTAGAGAGGTCCAGCCTTATTTATATAAAGAACACTATGGTGTCATTTTGCATGCCTGATCGCAGCCGTAACTACTGCAACGAATGAGCTGCCTCCGCATTCATGACCGGCATGACGTGGCGACTCCCGCTTCCACACGCGTCTGGGCAGTCAAGTGCGGCGAGGAATGATTCGTAGAAGACCCTGGTGAATCCGTCTGGCGCCAGGGTGGTGGTGGTCAGCAGGAGGAGCCAATAATGACGCCGCGCACTTGGTTTCCGCCTGTTCGAGTGATCGACAGCTCACAGGGCTTGCAATTGTCACTTTCATCCCGACGAGGACCCTGGAACAACGTGTCCACACGACGGCCAAGTGAAAAGACCGTGGCCTTGACAATGAGTTTCCGGGACCAATCCAGCAGCCGCGCAAAATAAGAAAATATTGTTTTTTTCAACAGGGCTCGAGCTCTGACCTCCTCGCCTTTGTCGAACGAACAGTGGACCATGCAGCCTGTGTCTCAGCCACACACAGGGGTGATGTGAGGCACACAACATCCCCAAGCAGTGAAGTGCGAGGCACTCGACGCCGAGACGCTTCGACTTGTGGCGAGTAATTCCGGTTGGAGAAGAACTGCGCCAGATTGCCATTGGTCTTCGATAAACCAAACACTTGAACATACCTAGAGAGGAACCAATGAGAGCTTCTCGCACCTCTATTACGTCCAGCATGCAGAAAATCTGGTTGTGTTTGGACGTGATATTAAAGCTCCTAAGAAAAAGACAAGTTTACTCAATAAAGAACTTAAATACGATCATTTCCTTTCATTCATCTGTTCATCCTCAAGTCATTATCTCCACTCTCATCAGCAACAACTTTTCGCTACGCTACCCAGCACCTCTGCAACGGTAAGTCAGCATAACTCAGCATTAGCTAGCAAGCGTTGACGAGACGTTCAGAAAAGTTTAGACCGCCTTCAAGTCTGTAAACATGCTTGAGACGCTACAGCATGCCGAGCGAACTGGTCTTTTTATGGTTTGTCCTCATCGTGGCGGCCGTTCAGACCACTGCTACCGTCGTCGGCGTGATTTTTGACATTCTGGGCTATTTCGCAGCTTTGCGCCCTTGAAGCTTCTTGACATCGAATAAGAGGGTTTTGCGGGTGCTTGTGTTCACGGAGTACGCTGGTCCTGGGCAAGGAATAACAACATTTTCATATCTGGAGCATTGACGTCAGTGATGGGCCCGCCTGGCGTTTTTTATGTACATGGAGCATAAATTTATGCCGCCATATGCCCCAAGCCCATCCAAGCATCTTTACCTCTCGTGCACCTGAATCTGAAGTGGTAGACACCAAGATCCAGAAATTTGAACCACTTGCGTCGTCTCTAGAATACTAAGGGGGGTTGGCTTAGCTGGGAAATCAACATTGATTTGCGAGGGGGAGCGGGGGGTTAACTCTAGGAGAGCGTAATTGATGCAAGGTAACAACATGCGTTGTCTTGGCCTCTGGCCCTCTACTTTTGTAGCCCTATCTAAACCATTATTTTAACTTAGCTAGCATTATTTTTTAATCTTTGTTCCTGGACTTTATACGTAGACGGAATCATATTGGTTATTAGACGTGATATGAGTTATTAGACGCATTTGTGTCAGTGTAGGGTGGCAGATCAGGCAGCATCCAGAGCCTCGACATCATGTCTTGGCAGCTATTCCCTCTTTGATATAACCCCGTAATTCAGCGAATGGGAGATGTGGAAAGAACCCACAGCAAGCAAGGGGATACGCGGTCAGATCACGTGAACACGGAGAGGCAAGAGATAACAAGTCCGGCGCTCCGTAAGATCTACTCAAAGGCCACGAATCGACAAATGAGAGATGCTTTAATAAAGACGGCCCCAACCTCGTCTTGAGATATACCTTCCCCTCCTATTAATCCTGGTTCAACTGGCGATTCGGTAGATGTTGTCTAATTTGCGTTAGCTTGCATCTGTCTACCGACCGTGGTCTCCACTTGGGTAAATGCCGCCCCAGAACCAGACGCATCGTCGATCCACGACAGACTTGCTCAGCCCATTTCCATCGAGTTACTTAACTGGTATTTTCTGGACTCCATACAGATGCAGAGCGGCCCCCAGAATGTGGGCATGGGCATGCCCGGGGGTTCAGTGCCCGGGGGCCTTGATGACCCCAACAAAAGAGCTGTGCGTATCTGACATCGGGGACACGGAGCAGGGAGTGGCTGACTTGACTTGGACAGTGTGACCAGTGTCGTATGCGCAAGGTGAGGCTAAGATCGGATATCTGCGTAATGTCGACCAACACGGCACATGGCTAACCGCGCTCTTCATCTTCGGGTATGCAGGTCCGATGCGACAAAGATTGGCCGTGTTCCAATTGCCGGGCAGCAAACAGAGCTTGCACCTCTACTGGGATTGGCCAGCGACCCAAAGAAGCCCGTCAACGTGTTCTCATCTCATCTCAGTAGTATGTTCTTATCTTCCCATGCCTACCTCAACCGTCAATGATGTAGTATGGCTGTGTTGACTACCGCAGCGAGCGAAAGATTGATCAGCTCGAGTCCCGACTGGGCAACATAGAGCAATTACTCAAGACTCTTGTCGCCAGAGAACCTAGCTCGGGTGAATCGGCACGACAACAAGTTTATATCCCCTCCCCGGACGTCCATGACAGCGGCAGCGGCACTGTAAACTCATTGGCAGAGTTTGACTCTGGCGATGAAGAGGCGGCTCACGACGGTGACTCCGGTCTCATGTCCCAAACCGCCATTGCAAGCGAGTTCCTCGCTCATGCCGTTCACCGCACGTCTCTCCATGATGCCCATCCCAGCGTAGAGGCAGCAGTCACCAATCTCCGTCAGCTCGTACAGCTCCAGGAGCGTCGTTCCATCAGCCATGGGCCAAGGTTTCCGCTCCAACTGCCTCTACCCCCGGGTGGGTTATCCAAGTTGCCCATGCCGCCGATAGAAGCAGTTGTTCCACTTCTCAAAGCACTTAATAGTAGGCAACTCTCAATACCACTCATGAGTTGACAGAATAGTGATTTACATGCATATAGGCGGAACAGCCAGTTTCTTCGCGTTCGGGATGACCCTCGTCGGCATCGAGGACTTTTCCAGTCTGTGCCGGATGATATACTTTCCCACAGAGGATTTCCCCCAGGCCACATTCGCCATCGTCAACGCAGGACTATATGACCTGTTCATGGAAGAATGCTGTCTATCGGATGACGTTGAAAAGCGAGACAAGTATCAGGCGTACGCCAGGATGGCCCGAGCCAATTTGGAGACTTACCTAGCCAACCTACCTATGTTTCTATCCCCCAAGATCGAGAACGTCCAAGCTCTTCTACTGGGAGTCAGTTCCCCCTTCATTTTCTTTACCGGCATTGGGATTTGGAGGTTGACTAACCAGCTACCAGACTCAATATGCCATCGACGTCACGCGCCCCTCTGTCGCCTGGCATCTCAACTCGATAGCCGCCCAACTTTGCCAAACTGGGGGCTTCCATCGTGCCGAGATCGCACGTAACGAGTCAGCTCGGATGAAGCAGATCAAAGGCATTATCTTCTGGCAAGTATACTGTTGGGATCGGGGGCTTAGTCTGCGCATGGGCCGCGCTTCCGTCATCGACGATGGCGATATTACCATTCCCCGCCAGTTCGATTTCACTGGATTCCCTCTTCTTGAAAAGCCGACCGTACCAAGGTTTTGGCTGGAAAGGGCTACTCTGCAGGGTCAGATATACACACAACTGTAGGTGCCTTCTTTCTCTGGTGATGGGAGAGCAACAGCTAATCCTGACCACAGGTACAGCCCAGCTGCCCTGGCCGTTCAACCCTCAGAACTGGCTCGTCGTGCAGAGGAGCTGGCTATTGAGTGCAGGAGACTTGCAGTAGAGGGAAAGGTGGTCCAGGAAGAGGCCTTTGCCTACCTCAGACGGATCAACTCGTCAGCCCTTGTCGATCTCTTCGTCCAAGGTGACGAAGTCCAGTTTCTTGCGACACTGACACTTGTCTATCGCGCTATTCCCGCACCCCCAGGCTCTCCCAGTCGCTTCTCCAATGAGTGTCTAGAAACGGCGCGACGAACCATGAGAAGGCACAAAGAGACCGTTGCCATGTTGAATTATGGGGCTTATATGAAGGCGATATATGTCCATCGGTGAGATTTCAGCGTCCTGAGTTTCTTGAGGAGCCATAGACTGACTTGACAACCCTAGAAACCTGATGCTGGCCCCTTTTGCGCCTTTCTTTGTTCTGTTCTGTCACATCGTTGAGACCCTATCTGGGGATGACCTCGGAATGCTGCAAGAATTCGTGGCATCACTGGATCTCCTGCGCGACGCATCAGAGACAGCAGAGAAGCTGTGTCGAATCTTTCAGGTCTTCCGGGACGTGGCCATGGTATATGTGGAGGCCAAATCACAGCGTCGGGAGGATCAGAATGACGTCCCCATGGGAAACCAGCTGGATGCCTATCTCAGTCAGCTAGGGTTCATGCCGATGGAGGGCCAGTCCATGCCCCAAGCCGTCCCACCCACCACAGCTGATGTACTTATGCTACCTGGTGTTGGAAGTGGTCCGATGACACAGATGGAGGATTGGTTCTTGGGGAGTCGGAGTATGTTTGGTTTGTTGGAGGAAGATCTTGGGCAGATTGATCCGATGGGATGGATGCCGCCACCGTCTTCCGGGACGATGTAGGGAAGGTTTTGGAATTGTCAAGGGTTATATGGGTATCACCGGCATTACGTAGGAGAGGTCAGGAACTGTACATATGAGAGTAATAGTCCGCTCAGTCTTATACTGCCCTACCTAGTAAAAAGATACCTTTCAGGACGTTTGGAGGAGGGTTTGGCTCGTGGTTTCGTCTCGTGTCTTGGTGCAGGATCAGTGGAGGAGGCTCTGACTGTTCCTTCTCTCCTTTGGCATTATAGAGGCACGGAGATGGGCTATCGTGAATGTCACAGAGGAAGTAGCCGATATCGAAGGCCAGAAACTTGGGCGTCCGCATGCTTTATTTAGAGAGAGGGCAGTGATGGTGGTTGCCAAGACCTGCAGAGGTCTCCTTTTGGTCGACTGCGATGCGCCGACCACTTCCTTCAGCCAATTATAATGGATGGTAGGTATCACAAGAACGCCCAAAGTGGACGGCTGATATCTCGGACATCCGCGGAGGCCGCGCCCACATTGCAGAGTCTTGGATATCCCGTTCTTTTTTTCTTTCTATTTTTTTGGTAGTGTCGAATTGCATAAAAACACTCGCAAAGGTACTGCCAATCGTTGCAGCTGGCTTATATCACACCAAGAGACGGGGCCGGTGATCGACGACTGCCGTTCCGTCCGGAGCCCATGCGGGCCCTGGCCGCATCCTGAGTCCGCGGGGCGGACCCACATATATCGCGGGGTGTTCCGATTGGCACGGCTGGACGATCCGCTGGCTGGAAATAGCATCCTTTGCTCATTTTGTTAGATATGTAGAGTGACGAAAAGTATAGTTAGACCTGAGCTTTTATTGGCGAATAAACACACGATTGTAAATATTTACACGCTCATACAACAGTACGCTGATCAACAATGATTTCCCAACCGGAAAGTTTCCGTCATCATCCTTGGCAGATACATTCATTGTTCAACAACACTCCATACCTCAAACCAGCCCCCTTAGGCACTTGGGGCAGAGAAGTGCAAGCCTCAGCCTCAGACTCTGTCTTTCTTGTCTTGTAGCCTAGGTTGCACCATGGGTGGAGAAATAGCCTTTGGTTGTGCTGTCCAAACCAATGGCGGGGAAGTTGCGTCCACAACTCTGAGAATTAGACTCTGGTTTAGTGAATCTTATTTAAGGGAAGGCTGGGTTTTAGGTAGGGGCGAAGCATGCTGGGGACGTAAGAGGCTTTTTCAACCTAAGCTTCTCGAGTTTGTCAGGCCGTCCCCTCATTTTCTCATCTTTTCACATTCAGCATCAACTCCACACGATAATGGATGAACACAGCGATGATTGCCGGCCGGCAGAGGCGAGTGAAGAAGACGAGTGGCTTCGAACTTGGAGTGGCTGTGGTAATTCTCGCTCCGTGTTCAACTTTACCACATAACCCAACTAAAGAATATATTCAGAAAGAGATGTCATCTCCCTCCATATTCCGCTGCCACTGTACATCTCCATCAACCCCTATTTTGAACGGCCATCCTCCTCAGATATTTTCTTTTCAATTCTTTTCAATGACTTCTCTCGGTTCCGATCGTTATTGGTCTCGCGATCTGCCTCTCTGCGAGACATTGATGAGCTAGGGAGAACCCTTCTACATGTACGTTGAGTGTCGTCTCGTTGCCCCCGATGTCATCAAAGCCTGACACAATCTAGTACAGTCTTCTGCGGAACAAAGGGCCTGAGTTTTGTCGATTCCTACTTGATCAGGGAGCGGAGACTCAAGTAAATGTTCTTTCATTTCGATGTGACGGCATGTGAGTCTATCAACCAGTCACCTATTGCCAACCAGCCACTCACTCATCGTAGATCCAAGGCAGAGACTCCACTCCATACTGCTATAGCAGCTATTCCCAAGATCCCAGAGCCATGGGATGAACCACCTGGATGGGCTTATGACCGGATTAACTGGCTGCTTGAAGCAGGGGCTGATGTGCACATCCCCGACTCGAGCGGCATTTCATGTTTAGATCTTGCTTTTTCCATCGCAGACAATGTAAGTTGACCTATATAAAGTTTCACGACGCTCTAACAAACAGTGGGTAGAAGCTGAAGAGCATCGTTATTCCACACACTGACATTGATGTCATCGGGAATATCCTAGTGTCCAAAGCCGGAGGGAAACCATTACTCCGTCAGTGGCTGGAACATGGCCCCGAGTCTACTTTGGCCAATATCAATCTTCTCGTCGAGGCCGGGGCTAACCCAAAGGCGAGGAACTCTCTTGGGCAAACCTGCCTCCATCTTGTACTCGAATCTGCAGTTGCAGATTTCCCACTCCAGTCCAAGGAACTACGCCGCGTTCTGGTTCAATTGATCAAGAACGGGGCTGATGTGAACGCTACAAATCACAACGGAAGCAGTGTGACCGACCTTGCCTTTCACCACCCAGACCCCCAGAGCAAGCTAGGTACCTACCCAGCTGATCTCTGGGCATGCTCATTGGCAGCTTGTGGGTATAATGTGTTTGTCGACTTCCAAAAGAGTCAACCCCGTCTTCCCCGTTTGGACTCCCAGTATACAAGCAAGGATTTCGAAACACTATGGAACGGCGTAAAGGACAGGTCTTACATTTTTACCAATATCCTTCACTCTCCAAAGGAGACCCTCAACAACTCGTTCTTAACGGTTGCACAAATCTTCCAGCCAGGTGATCTCGCGTGTCTTCTTGAGACTGAACCATGCCTGTTTGAAGGCATGGAACGATATCAATGGGCATTTGACTTGCAGCAAGCGGAAGTAAGCTCGGAAACAATCCAAGAGATTATCAGGGTGGATGGAAGCCTACATCAAGGGCCCTTGCTTTGCACCACACCAGGCGACCTACGAAAGAGCCCCAAGGCCCAGGACATGGTATACCGCCGCCCAAACCCAGGGTTCCATCACGCATCCTGTTGCCACCATGAAGTTCTCCAAGAGCTATCATCGGATTCGGAGACATTGCCCGATCGTTTTGGCCAGCCTAGCCAGAGCTACATGGCCCGGTTTATGGAGCCGCTTGCACAGAAATTATTCAGTACCGAATCGACATCAATATCAGATCGTCCCCCTTGCATATACTTCTCTGATGAACCGACCTCTGATCCGGATACGGGGGCTGCTGGAATGGGCAGTACAATGCCCAAATCTGTGAGTTTCTACAGGTCTCATTGATAGATTCAGGGTTCTGACAGTAACATCAGTTACGACCACCGACCTCCTGGTCAATAAGGACGTTCCCAAAAGAGCCCATCGGACCACCGCGCCACCACGAACTTTTGAAGTCAGTATGGCGAAGTATCCTACAATTAGCTGCTGACTGGCAATCTGCCGGCTTATGTTGCGACCGAATCACAATGATGTTCCAAAGAAAGCGCGACCAGGTAGATCTGGAGCCTATCATGTTCGAGCATCTTCTTCAAGTCAACGACGAACTGGACTCCGCATGGGACTACTATGAAATCGGGTTCAATGACTCTAAGACCAACACCAAATTTCCATACACAGCAAGCCTGTATCGGATGCTATTCAAAGATCTGCACGCTATTGGCCAGCGAGATGAGGAGCTGATTGTTCCCGGAGATGGGAAACGGACATATCACCACTTCTGCGCCCTAACTCAGGCCATCGGTATTGCCATTCTTCTAAACTCGCAATGTTACATCGGGAAATTCTACCCAGGATTCTTTCGACGCCCGGTTTCAAGCATTATTATCGGAGGCTATAAGCCGTACGCTAGATATCGCCGCCCCATGGGCCCCATGGGCCCCATAAGAAAGTTTACTGCTGTGGTACGGTTGCAGGACCTGATGTGTGCGGGAAAAGTACTAGGGAGCCCTGTTTTTACCCTCACAACATTCTATAATCGCACAAAACCTGCCATGCTTTCCTGCACCTGCGAGGATCTCATCGACACATTCGGTCTGTCCAACATCATCTCGACCAACCCCGACGATCGGTTCAACACGCTGGTTGGCGTTCGAATCAGAGGTGCCACGATTTTCCCACTCATGGAAATGCATTCCTCGAGCAACCAACTGTTCCACTGGGGCATACGTCCTCACCAGTTCCATGAACCCATCACCTTCAGCTACACTGAGAAGATCCTCGTTGGGGCGCCTTCCATCAATTACAGCTGCAAGTTGAAAGAGAGTAACGCAAGGCACTCGGCAAAGGCTGCTGGATCCATCTCGCTTGTTTATGTTTGCAAACCCTTTTTGTTTCAAGATGAGATCCAAGTAAATCTTCAAGGTGGTCAATACGTCAGTGTAACAGCTGGCATCGTGTGGAAATGGAACCCTGGCCGGTCACTGAAAGAAGCAATCCTACAGGGGTATGGTCTGAACAAGAGCCTCAGCTTTCTCAACGACCTCTCTGGTCTACAATTCAGCATCTGCACAGGGCTGGCAAGAAGAGTGCCATTGCGGCAGTTGGTGGTGGAAAGCCCCCTTTTCGACATGCTGGATCATGTGGGTATGGAAGGGTGGGACGACATGAAAGAGAAGGTTAGAGAATTGTTCAAAAGCCCAATTACCCTTTCATTATTGAAAGACCAACGTCGTTTCCCCAGGGGAATTCTCCACGAAGCCTGCCGGACTTTCTTGAGCTATCTTGAGCCAACAGGTGTGGGGGCTGATGGATACCTGAGGATCCTCTGGCCTACTCCAGAAGAACCTGGATATTGTTTCGTCGTTAATCCTGACAAGCATCCCCACCTCCAGTGGTGCGACATGATTCGAGACAATGAATGGTGTGCGACGTTTGCTGCCATGACGGCCGTATGCATCGAAACAGAAGGTCACCGTTGCCCGAGTCGAGATGCCACAGTCCCTTGGAGACTCGAGAGAAGCCTCCTGTGTACAGGGATGTTTCAGCCCGGAATGGCTGGCACCGAGCTAAAAGTCGGTGCTTCATATTGGGTCGGAGACACTTGCTCTGGGGTTTGGGTCACGGTCCGAGAGCCGGAGCAGGGAACGCAGGTGTTGAAGCTGAACAAGCGTATTCCCCCGAGTATACCGAAATTTGCCTCGCGGATGCTGGGGTGGGAGGCTCTGAGAGAGTGCTACATGAGAGAGACATTTTCTACAGATGTGGTGGTCTACTCTAGGAAAAGGTTACATTGAAGGTCGGCGTCTGATTGAGGACGATGATTGAATTCATGTTAATTCGAGTGCATGGATAAAGAGCCTTGTTCTCTGTCGCTTGTCCTAGTTTGCTCACATTGGGGGGACAAAGACACAACCAGTCAATATTGCGTTATGGGATTGTTACGGTGCTGGGGTAGTGTCTGTGTCTCCTTAGTGCTTGATTGGGCGTGTTGAAGGTCGCTTTCACTCATGGGGCGCCTCTGTTTACTCTAATATTTGGGATTGTAAGCGCAAATATCCTGTCGCTAGATTATATAGCCATGCCCTCCGCCCTCAGTACTTCGGACGTCCTTCCGAGAGAACAGGTCATAACGACAATCACTCCTCCGCCGAGGGCACGGCCTGTTTTGTCTCGGGTCTTAGCCGAACTTCCACTCGAGGCCGAGAATCGACGGCTTGAGTTCCGAGCGGTAGCGAAGATAGGGGCACTCATGATTTTAGGAGTTCGTGATGACATTGCTCATCCCGGATGGGGAGAATGGTATGGTTGGTATTGATGGACCGCCTCTGCAAGTAGCGTGGGTAGGGCCACGCAACAATTTTGTCTTCCTATACGAAGAGACAGACAATGGAGTATAGGGCTCGTCGGAGGACCTCCGAAGTTGAGATGAGATCTTGCCGAAGACAATGCCTCTGTCGGCGGGAATGTACTTGCCTCGGATGTATTTAGCAGCGGTCCAGCCCAGAATGTGGCCAGACAAATAACAAATCTAATTAATACATAAGGGGGATTCAACTGGCGGACGCAAGCCGTATCTTCGCTTGGGTTTAACGAAAGGTTCTGGCCTCAGAGTTCTTTTTTTTTAAACCTTTTTTGTATGAATCTGACGCTTGAATTATTTTTAAATGCTGTTCGCATGAGTTTGTGCTTGGTCACTCAAATCCGAGTCTCATTTTCCCGTATTCATCTCTCAAGCTTCTCTATGTCGACGATTCACGGCAAACATGCCGTGATTTACGCCTTGATCACTGAAACTTGGGTCATCTAGGAGTAACGTCCATGGAAGTTGTGGGTGTATTGTGTCGGTTTACTTGAGTCGTAAAATCTTCTGTATCTCGTTGCAATATTCACATCTATAGCTTTCATCCCTTCAAAGGGCATCGTCTTTACCCTAGATACACAATGAACATACAAAAACCTCTTTGATGACATGTGTCTTCTTATTTAAATAGAAATCCATCGATAGAAGCCTATTTCCGCCTGGTTGGACACTTGTGATCCCAATGACCATCGACTTCAAGCACTCCTCCAAGTACCTTTTCCCTCTGCTGCGAATGCATGATCGAGTCGCAGTATCTCGACTTCGAACCCAATACTTCCGGCCCATAAGCCATAGGCTCGCGGATCCCAGGCTCACTACCATCAAGAGAATTCGGATCAAACGCCCAGTTGTCAGGCGATGCTTCGAGGTAGGCACTGACTTTGGAACTTTGCCACTCGAGGTATAGAACGGGGCCGCCGTCATGGAGCTTCCTAATTCGACCTTGTGTGCCTTAATTTCACTGGTTTACTGAGTGTTCGGGCTCTTGGCAGGCCTGTTTTATTTTCCAGTCCTTGCGCTGGCTATCATTGTATGTGTCATGATGCTTATCTGACGGGAACACACCCTGCTAGAGGATCCCAATAGGAGACTCACCCGCCCTCGCCCCGACTCGAGGCTCCAGATCCAGACCAGGGCCGCACATACGCCCGACTTTCACCCGTCTCCCCCGCAAGGGTAGGATGTGGAAGGTTTCCGGTAGTCCGCAGGTAAATTGACACAGGGGCTAGGCAGCTACTGCACCCTCTCCGTCCAGTTCTTCGGTACTTGATGCGAATACCACGCCTTGAATGCTGGTTCTTGGTTCGTTGGAGAAGATGCTTGCGTCCACGGAGATGGCTTGGGGATGCGTGCGGAGGCCTGTCTCCAAGGAACCAATCGAGCATCGAAGGCGAAGTACTCTGTCCAACAATGTGATGATGGTGGCTAACTCAGGGTTGACACCAGTGCACCCTCAGCTCATCTCATTCCAGTCCTAGAACCAACGACAACTACCTGGACCTCATGATCAGGTCTTCGCCTCTTTGGGGATGACTAGCCACTGCCCGCGGCATCCAGTCAGGATCATGACAACGATGGGGCTCCTTGGAGTTCATCTTGGCGTCGGCCGTCATGTCATACTAGCTTGGGGAAACTCCAATGAACCGGTCTTTCTCTTGGCCTTTATTGCTCAGCTCCAGCATGTGCCAGACGTGCGTTGCCCCAGCATGGTTGAGATGGTCTGCAGGCAACCTGTACCTCATACAGGTTTCAGGGGTAGACGCCTCCTTACGGATCTCTTCCGGCACTACCTCTCGGAAACGCGTGAACTGCCCAGTGCACAGCCGGAGGAGAGCCGACATATTTCAAGCCCCTGTTCACCAGTAGTTATGCAACAACCATAGCATGCCTAAATCCTAACGGTGGAACGGCTCAGCAGTAAGCAAATTACACAGTCAAAGCTTCCATATCGGCAACGTCGTTCAAGAAGGCGGCAACGCTAACCCCACGAGTTACCACCCTTGATTGGTAGTCTCCTCGGGCCTCCATGACCGGACTCCCCGGCCCCCATGCGTTCCCTCAAAATATGGCACCAACAGCGCTCAACTCCGGAGATATGCAAGACTAGCCGAGCGAGGACACCCATAGCCATTCATCTCCCCTGCTTCCATCATCCTTCTCCCGTAGAGTCGCACCATAGCGGGACACCATCAGCAGGAAGGAGTGCCGTGCACCAAGCTACGGGAGCCCTCCCGTTATCTCCATCGGCAGCCCTCCCGATGGCGCCATTTCTCCACTTGTGTTACCCCGGGTACACCGAGCTCCTCAAATTTGGGGTCCGTGATGAAGCAACACGAGACTAGAGAGATAGACTGGAGACTTGAGATTCGTTAGAAATACGTATCTGGAGCGTTAGAAACGGAGTCCGGGCCTTCTTTATCAGATAGCAGATTTACTTTGAGATAACAGAGACCCCATCAAGATCTATGGAGACTCCTCTATCATGGTGATCCTACTACGTAGTAGGTCAGGGTTCAAGATTGTCAGTTGACAGGGTAACTCACCAGGCTCTGTGCAATTCCCTCCATGCCAAGCTGCACCGTTGCCGTGAGGGGAAAAGGGTAACCACACACACACGCTACCGCTGTAATGGACGCATTTCGAAGCCTGACCTAACCCCTCTCCAGTCCTTCAGCCGTTCTCTAAAGCCCAAGTGACAACCTGATATGGCCATTATAGCCATCCAAGCACCACGTCATGAAAGATATGCTTCTCCACCGGCCCACCATCCGATAAAGAATGGCTTGGGGTAGCTTAATCTCACCGACGGTGTGGACTGGTCTGGCCACACAGGCTAGCGACTTTGCGGGGGTGGAGTTTACCCCAGGTTGGGCCACCATCCATGATCCATGCCTCTTGGCCATTTGGTGTACTGATACCGAGGGTAATCAGCAAGAGTCTCTATCTGGCAATATGTCCATGACTCGCCCGAGGAGCTTTTAAAGGCCAGGGATTCCCCTCTGGCTCGGAGTTCTGTTTGTCTCATCCTTCACATCTCATCCCTTTTTACCTACTCCTCAACATGTCGTTTAACCAAGAGGAAAAGGTCGACATGTCGGACTTGAAGCTCGAGGGAGTCAACGACAAAGCCGAAAGCATTCGCGCTGGCGATCTCGGTCCCAATGTGGATCAGCTCCAGCGAAGCTTGGGCAACCGCCAGGTCCAACTGATCGCCATTGGAGGCTCCATTGGAACCGCCAGTTTCGTCAGTATCGGTACTGGTCTCATCAAGGGTGGCCCAGGCAGCTTGTTGATTGCCTATACCCTCTACTCCTGCATGCTTGGCCTGGTCAATAACTGTATCGCTGAGATGGCTACCTTCATGCCCATTACCAGTGCCTTCATTCGAATGGCCGGTCATTGGGTTGATGAGGCTTTTGGCTTCATGGCTGGGTGGAACTTCTTTATCTACGAGGCTGTCCTGATTCCTTTTTGAGATTTCAGCTCTCAACCTGGTGTTGACCTATTGGCGCGACGACATTCCTGTTGCGGCAGTAGTTGCAGCATGCATTGTTCTTTACTTGTGAGTTTCTTATGGCCTTACCAACTCCCTGGATTATACTAACAGACTTTAGCTTCCTCAACGCCTTTACCGTCAAGTGGTACGGAGAAGCCGAATTCTGGCTGGCATCCGGCAAGGTCATCCTCCTCCTCATCGTCTTCTCCTTCACCTTTGTCACCATGCTTGGAGGCAACCCCAAGGGCGACCGTTACGGCTTCCGATACTGGAGAAACCCCGGTCCTTTCGCCGAATACATTACAACTGGAGACCTGGGTCGATTCGAGGGCTTCCTCGGCTCTTTGTGGAGTGCCGCATTTACCATCGTCGGTCCCGAATACGTCTCTATGGTCTCCGGTGAGACTAAGCTCCCTCGCCGCTATCTTAAGAACGCCTTTAAGACGACATATGCTCGATTCGGTTTCTTCTTCATTGGTGGCGCTCTGACGGTTGGAGTTGCTATTGCCTACAACGACAAGACCCTCGTGTCCATTCTCACTGGCGAGGAGGATGGTGCTGGTACTGCGGCCGCTTCGCCCTACGTTATTGCCATGAACAACCTTGGAGTTGGTGTTCTGCCTCATATCACCAATGCGCTGCTCATCACGAGTATCTTTTCGGCCGGTAATGCCTACACATATTGCGGAACCCGAAGTCTGTACGGTCTTGCGCTTGAAGGCCAGGCCCCCAAGTTCCTCCGCAAGGTCACGAAGCAGGGAGTTCCTATCTACTGCCTCGCCACTATCATGGTCTTCCCATGCCTCGCCTTCCTCAATGTTTCGAGTTCCTCGGCCGTGGTTCTAACCTGGTTTGTCAACCTGATCACGGCTGCACAGATTATTGACTATATCGTCATCTGCATCACCTACGTCTTCTTCTACAAGGCTTGCTTGGCCCAAGGTCTCGACCGCAACACCCTCCCCTACACTGGATGGTTCCAGCCCTACAGCGCCTGGATCAGTGGAGTTTTTCTCACTGGTGTGGTATGCGTCTACGGCTACACAGTCTTCCTGCCCGGAAAGTGGGATGTCGGTACCTTCTTTACCTTTTATACCATGGTGCTCGCTGATCCTATTCTGTTCTTTGGCTGGAAGCTTGTCAAGAAGACCAAGTTCATCAAGCCAGAGGAGGCGGATCTGGTTTGGGAGAAGCCCAAGATTGATGCGTATGAGGAGAATTATGATGAGGAGGATCTTGGATTCTGGAGGGAGCTCCTGAAGATGGTTGGTCTGGGCAAGAAGAAGACTTCTGGTTATGCCGCCTGAGGGCCGAGAAGGTAGTTTGAGTTGCAGAGACTACAGATATTAGATGAAGAGCCAATTTACATTTCCTCAATCCATCTTTCGCGCCATTGATCTAACAGTCACGCATCATCTCACAGCCTGTTGATGACCATCACTGTGTTTGTCGGAAGTATCTTTCGATCTTCGTCATCGGTTATCCCGACTTTAACTATAATAAAGAATACATTTCTAACACATCATAGCATCATATCCCAATGCTAACACTTCTGCACAACCCCGTCAAATCGCCTCCATGGCAAAGCCTCTGTCACGGACCTCAGCTCAATTCCGTCGTCCATTGTTGTGCCTCTCATCTTGCCGTGTCTGCACTAATGGGATTACTCCTCTTCGCTCGGGAGATTACAATAAGGCTCAACCTGAACCCACAATTCGGGTTCCAGATGAGCCTTGAGCCATCGTGCATGTTCCGGATACTCCCTTAAGAATTCGATCGTCCCACCAAGAACAGGCATGCCCTGTCGGAGGTATGACCTGATGATTTGGCGATGGACCAGGGGCTCGTATTTCCCATCTGGCCCTTTAGGTGCTTTGTGGAACTTCCTTCCTTCCCATGTAAATGGCCACTTCTTGAGTTCTTTGAGCATCTTATGGGGAAGTTCCTCGTTTACACGGACACTTGAAGCTTTGTTAGCTTGACACGGCTTGGGTCAGGTGTCTTGACTTACAGAGACTCCCCTGTCCACTTGTACCATAGCACGGGTACCTCTTCCTCCTCAACAGTGTGATCATGGCCATGGTGATCAATCAGGAAATAGCATTTCCTGTTCTTTAGGCCAAAGTTGTCGCCATGTGAATACCATCGTTCCTGGTCACGATCAAAGTCTCGTTGCCAATGATGCTGGCAGACGATGTTCCTGACGAAATCAAGCTTTTCTCCACGATCACTGCCAGGCACGAGGTGAGTAACCGACTGCAGCAAAATCCGCACCTTTCCTGTAGAATTTGTCACAGGTTGCGGTACTGCTGAGCTTTCCATGATGAAGTGATTATGTTGTTGGTCGAGATGAGGCAGAGGTTGACAAGTGTGTTGGAGAGAAATGCATTATGTCACGCGAGGAAGAGCAAATGGTTATCAAATTTATTGAGGAGGGGAATAAGTTTTTAGGAAGATTTTTTGTTGAATCTTCCCTACAGTCAGTCATAAAGGTTATTATCAGGCAACCGTGTGAGTATCAAGTTATGATGCTAAAAATTGAAACTGTTTTCCTTGTTGCCTGGAAGTAACACCGAGGCTGCTGCATAAACCGACCACGTATAACGCAAGCTTCAATGATCTAGCGAACGACCGGTGCAGAACATCCATATCAACAAACTCCATTGAGGTCAACAGCAGAGCTCATCTGAGCTGCGCAGTGTGAAGGTGGCGAGGACGTTGGCCGGCATCTAGAGTTTATTACGCTCTGCATCTGAAACCCAGCCATCCGTCCCACCAAATAGGACAAGGAAAGAATCCGACGGATGACAGCCGGTGAAAATGCATCTGGATGCCGCAAAGCGGAGTCCCCGGTACCTCGCCGTCACACAACATCGGATAGCCGCCCGAGTAGTCGGAGGTCGGGCGGCGCCCCCGAGGTCCCCGCTCCAAGCCGGGCAGGTACACCGAACAGAGGACACACGAGGGGAGAATCTTACATTAAAGCACAAGAAAGCAGGGGAGGAGAAACCGTTTCAAGCCATCACCTACTTTTTATCTGTTACCGTTTCCATCATGTCTCCCCAGAATTCCTTCTTTGAGGCCGCGGAATACATCCCGCCCGATCCCATCTTTGAGGTCACGAAGCGGTTCAATGCCGATAAGAGCCCCAACAAGGTGAATCTCGGTCAGGGCACATATCGTGATGAGAATGCCAAACCATGGATTCTACCTTCTGTGCGGGCGGCTGAGAAGTTGATCGGTGAGGCTGGTCACGAGTATCTCCCCATCGAGGGCCTTCAGAGCTTTCGGGATGAAGCCACCAAGGTTTTGTTCCACGATACCGCTGCCTTGAAGGAGAACAGGGTATGTAGACCCTCTATTCAACACCTTAGCATTATACTCATACATACAGATTGCTACTTGCCAGGCAGTCTCGGGAAGTGGTTCCCTACTTCTCATCGGCCTCGTCCTCGCCAAAGCCAAGACAGGCATCGAGAATGTCCTCATCACCGACCCCACCTGGTCAAATCATGACCTCCAGTTCAGATCCATCGGCTTCAACATCACCAAGATGCCTTACTACAAGGATCGCAAATTCGACTTTGAGGGTGTCATGAAGTGCCTCAGGGCTGCTGACCATCGCTCCGCTGTCGTCCTCCATGCTTGCGCTCACAACCCTACTGGCTGTGATCCTTCGAGGGAGCAGTGGAAGGAGATTGCCCAGGTCATCAAAGAGAACGGCATCTTCCCCATTATTGACTCTGCTTATCTTGGCTTTAACTCTGGTTCTTACGATGAGGATGCTTGGGCTGTTCGACATCTTGTCGATGACCTGAACCTCGAAGTGGCCGTGGGCATGTCGTTCGCCAAGAACATGGGTCTATACGGTGAGCGTGTTGGACTCACAGCCATCGTCACACGATCAGAAGAGACCAAGAAGACTGTCTACTCTTTGCTTCAAAATGCTCAGCGACAGACAATCTCCAACCCTCCAGTGTACGGTGCTCGCATCGCGGCTACCGTGCTCAGCAACCCAGAGTGTTTCAAGCAGTGGCAACAAGATCTCATTACCATGTCATCAAGAATCAAGTCCATGCGACAGAGACTCTATGATGAGCTCGTTCGTCTGCAGACGCCTGGAGACTGGTCACACATTATCAACCAGACTGGCATGTTTGGTTATACCGGCATCAGTTCGACACAGATCAAGCATTTGGAAGGTATGAAGCAGGCATTCCATCAAGTAATAATTACTAACTCGCACTTTCAGAACATTACCACATCTACATGGCGGTTACTTCAAGGATATCATTGGCAGGTCTCAACGACCACAATGTCGAGTACACGGCGAAGTCGTTGGATGAGGTGGTTCGGACAGTCCAGTAGCAAGGTGACAAACCACCGAGTATGTAGTCAAAATAGAAGTAAAATTACAATCGTCTTAATCTTGTGCATATTTTGGTCATTATAATGTCAATGTTGTGTTAAAAACCGTGTTCTTTAGTATTGTATCCGATACTCCCTCTTTCTCCGAGCATGGGAGTGGATTCACCGATGCATGATGTTGCCCCGAGAGCTGTGTAGGACTTTCTTGTGGTCAGCCCTGTTTCGGAGCCTGGAAGAAGGATACTGACTTACATCCAACAACCAAGCAAATCCATCAAGATCTTCAGTAATTGCCACCGTCTAGACCCAACAACCAGAAATCCTCCTCCACGCAAGAAGATCGCTACCCAACTCGCTTGTCTCATCTTGATGACCGGGACCTTCGGCACTTGACCAACAGGGGTATCCGTAAAAATAGCCCCGTAAAGTTCACCCAAGATCTAGATTCCCGAGACACGTCTCCTGCAGGGCTCTCTCACTCCCCCAAGGTCATGCGGACAACAACTCGGCCCCTGGCGCGCGTGACGATCCCACGATATGATATTTTTGCCGCTGCCAACCGTGAGCTATCACTATCTTGGGTAAAGATAACCTCGCTTCTGCCTTCCATCCCACGTCGATTGGGCTTCCGAGACAAATCATAATCCACGACTGCGGCTTCTAGAGGTTGGACCAAGACACATGGCATTATCAGACTTTCCGGATCTAGTTTAGGACTTACATATTGCGATAAGAGGCAACACAACCCAACGGTGCCCTTCCCGGTTCGATAGATTGCGGGTGTGGCAACGAAGACGCTTTCAGCTTGACCCACGTGGGGTGGCCGTCATCGGCACCCTCTCCGCCTGGGGGAAGCCATCGCAAGATTCGAGACCTTCAGCCTTTTGACTATTCCGATGACGGTCATATGGCGACTAATGATACGGCCTCGACCCAAGGAGGGCATGTGACAACCTAACACGCTTACCCCGCTCCCCAGACCTCCCCGCGCCATCATCAATGAGCATCGGTTAGGGTGCCGATGGGATATGGGAGAACGATTATGAGATTAAGTTCAAAAGATGATGCTGTTCACCTGTTGTGTCTTGTTCTCTGTAACTCTAGGATAATCTCTGCTCTCAAGCAAAAGAAACAACTGCATTCTCTGCAACAATGGCATCTTCTATTTCTGGAACCATCACAATCTCTGGTTCTCGGGCTACCCGGGGCTTAATCGTACCGCTGAGGGCGTCTAAGCCCAGGACGAGGAGAGAGAGTATTGTCCAGCTTCGTCGCCATTCTTCAACTTCCACTGCCATTGAGGCTACACGAGCATCTGCGCCTGTGAGAAACGCAGACTCTCCCCTCTCAGAACTTCCTTCTACCGTCTTGTGGCGATCACTTCTCATCAACGCCGTATCCTCGAGACCATGGCTTCTCATCCCATCTCTCACCCTCCTCCTCAAACTCTCTCGTCCAGGAAACCCATTCCTGTTCAATGTCGACCGCAATCCTTTCCTACGCTCCATCCTCAAGCAGACTTTTTACAAGCAATTCTGCGCCGGTGAGACAGGAGTCGAGACACAGGATACGATGAAGCAGCTGCAGGATATGGGATTCCGCGGCACAATTCTCACATACGCCAAGGAGACCGTCTTTGATCATCACACAAACGAGCAGCTCGGTCTTGGTGTTGATGCGTCTTGCAAGGGCGAGGCCCAATGGAACGAGAGCATTGAGGCTTGGCGAGCTGGAACCGTCAGGACTGTGGAGCTGCTTCGTGAGGGCGATCAATTAGCTGTCAAGTGAGTTTTCCCTCCAAATCTTGGTATTTTTGCAACAATTGACTAACAATTGCAGGCTGACTGGTGCTGGTCCCGCCGTATGTGAAGCTTTTGCCAATGGCACCCCCCTCCCTCGGCAATTCCTTGAAGCCCTCGATGAAATCTCCCAAAAATGCAAAGACCGAGGTGCCTACATCCTGGTCGACGCCGAATCTCAGCATTACCAACGGGGCATCTTTGACGTGGGCATGGATCTCCAGCGCAAGTTCAACCGTGACGGACAAGCTGTTCTCTACAACACATACCAGGCCTACCTGAAGAGCACATCCGAGACCCTCTCCAAGCATCTCGCCTGTGCTCTCGAGGAGGGCTTCACTCTCGGTGTCAAGGTCGTACGCGGCGCTTACATGGCGTCCGACCCCCGACATTTGATCCACGACACCAAGCAAGACACGGATAACGCCTACAACAAGATCGCGCAGGGTGTGCTCAGACAAGAATTCGGTGGATTCGGCGGCAGCAACGCCAAGCCATTCCCCTCTGCCATGCTCCTACTGGCCAGTCACAACAAGGAGAGCCTGGTGGCAGCGCACGAACTGCACCAACAACGAACAAAGGCGCAGCTTCCTACGGTACCAGTCAAGTTCGCGCAGCTGCACGGCATGTCGGACGAGGTTAGCTTCAGTCTGCTCAAGCTAAAGGACGACGCAGGGGTGGCTCCCGAGGTGTACAAGTGCTCCACCTGGGGTACCTTGGCCGAGTGCATGGCGTATCTGACGCGGCGAGGTATGGAGAACAGGGATGCTGCGTCGAGGACCCATGATGAGTATAGCGCTTTGAAGACGGAGGCTTGGAGGAGATTGGCTTTCTGGAGATGAGCGGTTGTTTGGAGTGGTGAAATGAAAAAGCAATTTGCATAGTAGCATCTACAGTTTGTTGTTTGTTGTCGTATCTAGCACTGAAATTGAGTTTAAATATGAGCTTTACATGAATCAATACAACTGCTCGTCTGTCTACCTCTCTTCTCTCAGAATATTTCTCGATAGATCACTTGATGCACTAGTTCGCCTCATCTTGATATCTCAACATCTTTCCCCTCTCACTTACACGTCGTCGTCAACGTCGAAACAAGGTCGTAATCACACCGCATAAACCTCCCCCCCTCCCAGTGGCGTTACTGCATCCACCGGCAGGGTTCCCGACAGTCCCCACTTCTTGCGGAGGCGATATCACCTCCACGTTATCAAGCCCCGTCATCGGTAGTCCTCCCGTGGTGCCCCTCACACACACATAATCTCAACGCTGCAAGTTCACCTGCAAGACTTGTCGACATCTTTCTATCTACGGTTTGGTCTCTATTTCGCCTCGACTAGACTATTTCTGTCCTGGATCCTCCTTCGGCTTTTCCTTATCTCGACTGTCGAGACGCTGCAGATTCGTCACTTGATCTGGTATTCCCACCAACAAAGCAAAGCGCCAACATGTCTAGCCTGAGCAATGCCACCCTCTGCATCCTGGGGACGGGTAAGGGGTCCTTGTAAGCGACGACTTTCCCTGACTAACAGAGTTCAGGTAACATCACAACCCCCATTGTGAAGAACCTCGTCCCTGCCACACGGGATGGAAAAAGCAATCTGCCTTTTACGAAGTTCATCGCTTGTGTGCGATCTGAGGCTTCTGAGAAGAAGCTCTCTGAACAGTTTGCCGAGTACAAGGATATCCTCACTGTTTCTCGTGGTGACAACGTCAAGGCTGTGCAAGAGTCCGACGTGATCATTCTTGGCGTGGATCCAGCGGATATTGAGGCTGTTCTCACACAATCCGGTATCAAGGATGCTCTATCCAACAAGCTGCTGATCAGTGTTGCTGCTGGTTGGACAAAGGAGAAGCTCGAGGCTACCATCTATGGAAGTGCGAGCACCTCAGATAATCAGTCTGGACGAGCTTGGGTTGTGCGCACGCTGCCAAACATTGCGTCCATGGTGTCTCAAGGCCTCATTGCCATCGAGAATGCTCCCACTGAGCCCGTTCTGCCTGATGAGCATCTCCAGTTGACAAAGGCGATCTTCCAGAGCATTGGTCAAACCGTCGAGATTCATCCTCGTCTCATGAACGCTACCACCGCTGTGGGAGGTTCTACGCCAGCTTTCTGGGCCATCATCTGCGATGCCTTCATCGACGCTGCTGTCGCCGTTGGAGTTCCTCGTGCAGATGCTCAAACCATGATCTACCAGTCCATGAAGGGTTCAGCTGAGATGCTTCAGAGCGGCATTCATCCCGGAGTTCTCAGGGACCAAGGAACATCTCCTGAGGGATGCACAATTGGTGGAATCATGGTATTGGAAGAAGCAGGGGTTCGGGGCCATCTTGGACGTGCTCTTCGTGAAGCTGTCACTGTTGCTCGCCTCATGGAAACTGTCACTCACGTCAACGACACGAGGCCTACTTCATAGTCAAAGCATGTATATAAAGTCCAACAAGACATTCTGATGAGAATAAAAATGACATGAAAACACTAATCCGCCAACACCATTTTTCTTTAAAAAGTGCATCTTCTATAAGTTGTCAAAAAACTTGTGAAACCAAGAACGACTCTCCATATTCGCGATGCATCCAAATCCAAATGCCGGAATGATTCGAAGAGATCGCACAATCGTCGCTGAGAGTAAATCCCTTCGGATCTGAGCTGATCTCTCCACGAAGGGTACACCACCAGGTCGAGCGTAGAGATCCAATCCAAGAAGATGCACAGGTGTGGCAGCAAACTGTGAAAAGATTGGCACAGTAAGTTGTGAGATGATGGCTTTCGAGTGTGGGTTTGAAGACATGCTGTCTGGGATGAGAGCCGAAAGCCAAGGTGCCATGGTGAAAGAGCCAAAGATGGTGATGGCGTCTCGGAAGAGGAATGCCCCAGTCGCAGCCCTGGGAACACCACGTTTAACAACAGGTGCAGCCTTCTTAGGTGGTGTACTCGAAGCACTAAACATTTGTGCATAGCTGACATCCTTCCAAACTCCAAGCGGAACGTTGACGATCATGGTTGACACAAAGGTAATTGTCCCGACGGCAGCTTTGTGGAATTCATGAGCCAGAGTGTCTGAGCCGTTGGATACGGCGTACGTCGCAGCGTAAAGAGTCCACACTAAGCCGAATGGGCGGCCAAAGACAAATCGACCAGGGCTTTTCAGGGCTTCCACACCGTGTAGCTTCATACCATAGCCAAATGGTCTGTTGAATGACACTTTTTCAACCATTGACCTAACATTAATTAGAATCTGTCTTGTATCATACAATTTTCCGTTTACTCACCGGTCAATGATGGTAATTGCTGGCGTAACTAATGTGGCCGAGATTGCAGCGGCCGCCACATCCCCAGCCAACGGTCTCCAAAGATAACTTCGGTTATAGCCATTATCCGAGACGTCTTCTTGCTGTTGCATGGTAGCCATTGGGAAACGTTCAGAAAGAAATGAGTGAGAACACCGGGGTCATCATCGTCTCCAGACCCTCGAGTATACCCAGTATCTTCCAGCGGTCACCGGAACGGCCTCCTTCGGCTCTCCCGTTACGGGGTCCTATCACCATGCCGAAGACCGGACCTCCACCGGGGTGGGTGGGCAGCCCCATGAGTCAAGATACCGGGCCAACTCCCGGCAGATAAGTTAGATCTTCATGCGGCTCTTAGCCACCCTAGGGTCCCCGTGGGGTCGAGATTTTGTGATCTTGTGATAACTCCACACACCGGATCCTTGCCCGGTGGCTGCGACCCCTCACTCTTGAGTCGCAATCGGAATATCCACTAGCCTTCGGCAGGGTCCCCGACATGGCAAACTTCGAGGCGAGCATCAAGATGGGATGGATGAGCATAAGAGAGATGGCTTCAGCCTCTCAATGGTGGTGTTTCTTCAGGCTTCAGCACGAGCATCTTCCTCAACCTCACCTCCTCACCTTCATACACTCTACCCATCACAATGGCCTCTGTTAGATTTCTGGCTTCCAAGGGCCGTCTGCCCATGACCCGTGGTCTTCGCACCACTCCTCCCAGCATCTCCATTCAGACTCGGGCAAAGGCCACCGTGCCTTTCAGACTCCCTGCTGCCCGCAACGAGCCCAACGTAAGATGACCCCCCTCCAAAAAGGCAAAAGACACACACACTGACCCCGCACAGCCCACTTACACAAGAGGTTCTCCCGAGCGTGCCAAGGTTGAGGAGGCCCTCAAGAGACTCCGATCCCAGCTCCCCCTCAAGAGCGAGATCATCTTCAACGGCGCCTCTCAAAAGATCGCCAAGAACGAGGATCAGGTCCTGCCTGCTGAGCACGCAGTGACCTTCACCAACTACCCCCTCGCCACCAAGGAGCAGGTCTCCACCGCTATCGAGTCAGCTCTCAAGGCGAAGCAGTCGTGGCAGGACACACCCTTCGTGGACCGTGTCGCCATCTTCCAGCGTGCTGCTGAGCTTGTTACCACCAAGTACCGATATGATCTTATTGCTGCTACTATGCTCGGTCAGGGCAAGAACGTCTGGCAGGGCGAGATTGATGCCGCTGCTGAGCTGGCTGACTTTTTCCGTCTGAACTGCAACTACGCTGCTGAGATTCTCGAGAAGCAGCCTGACCGTGGTAGTGATGGCATGTGGAGCCGGGTTGACTACCGTCCTCTCGAGGGTTTCGTCTATGCCGTCTCTCCTTTCAACTTCACTGCTCTGGGTGGTAGCTTGATCTCTGGACCTGCTCTGCTCGGCAACGTCGTCCTCTGGAAGCCTTCTCAGTACAACATCTACCCCAGCACCATCATCTACAACATCCTCGTCGAGGCCGGTCTTCCCCCGGATGTCATCCAGTTCGTTCCCGGTGATGCCGCCGAGATCACCGACATCGTCCTTCAGCATCGCGAGTTTGCCGGTCTCAACTTCATCGGCTCCTCGGACGTGTTCCGATCCATCTACGGCAAGATCGGCCAGGGTATTGCTGAGAAGCGATACCGTGATTTCCCCAGAATTGTCGGCGAGACCTCCGGCAAGAACTTCCACCTCATCCACCCTAGCGCCGATATCCCCAATGCCGTCAACCACACTATCCGAGGTTCTTTCGAGTACCAGGGCCAGAAGTGCTCGGCTACCTCCCGAGCCTATGTTCCTGAGTCCCGGGCCCAGGAGTTTATCGAGGGACTTCAGGCCGGTATTAAGGAGATCACCATTGGCAACCCTGACAAGGACTTTGAGGCTTTCATGGGTCCTGTTATCCACCGTCGATCTTTCGACAAGATCAAGTCCATCATTGATGAGAGCAACAAGGATCCTTCTGTTAAGCTGATTGCTGGTGGCAAGTACGATGGCTCTGTCGGTTTCTTCGTCGAGCCTACTGTCTACCAGGTCGATGACCCCAACCATAAGCTCTTCAACGAGGAGATTTTCGGTCCCGTCCTGGCTGTCCACGTCTACCCTGATGCTGAGTGGAAGCCTCTTCTCGAGAAGATTGACAAGAACGGTGGCGGTCTTGCCCTGACCGGTGCCGTCTTTGCCAACAACCGTTCCGCCCTCCGTGAGGCCGAGGATACTCTCCGCTACTCTGCCGGTAACTTCTACCTCAGTAAGTTCACCTTCTCTCTTCTCACCTTCACAATACTAACAGCTCTCCAGACTGCAAGACCACCGCCGCCCTCATCGGCCAGCAGTCCTTCGGTGGTGCCCGAAGCTCAGGTACCTGCGATCGTGCTGGTAGCTCAGACTTCCTCCGACGCTTCACTGCTCCTCGACTCATCAAGGAGGAGTTCTTTGAGCAGAAGGAGTTCTTGTACCCCAGCAACAAGTAGATATAGAACATTGCATGTAGAAGTGTACGAAAAGCGCAGATTTAGTGTTAATAAAAAGAGTCAAACAAGTAACCCTTTGTCTTTCACCGCAATGTGACTCAACCGTCTTTCCTCGTACTTCTTTACAGAGACCGAACCACCATCTATCTTTACTTCCGCCACTCATACCGTGACTGCCGTTGAATCTTGGCTTGACGTTGTAAATGTGGAGAGACAGGGACATGGGGTTAATGGCACGTCCCACCCGTTCGCACTCTCTGCCTGTCCCAAGCTCCTTTCCTGTTGCATGCTGTGGGGAGGCGCTTGCACTAGCCGTCTGTCATCCCAACTTCTAGAAGCAATTATTGATCCGATGATAACCTTGACTGCTGCATAATCCACAGTTTTTCTCAATTGGGCTTGTAGCAGACATCTTCCCAAGCTAGCCTGCTATCTTCAGTGTCACAAGACGTTCCATGTTGGCTGAGATGTGACTGGTCAAGTTCATCTGACAGGACGATAACGCGGCCCATGTCAAAGAGTTTCCTTATCCATCCTTCACCTCTCGAAAATGTCACATTAAATCCCATAGCCGAAGAATGCTGCCGCCGATCTCGGTACTTAGTGCATGCTGGAGACTCATATCCCCAGTCGAGCGGCTAAGCTAGCCCAGAACGAAGCGAACTTCCCACCTCCGCATTATCGATGCGAGATCGACGCATCAGCACGATGCACAAGAATGGAGACAAAGCGGTAAAAAGTGGCGAATGATAATCATGAGGCGCTTGCCATGTGAGCTACGCCAATCAATCACCAGACAAAGCCAATCGCACCAAGTGTCGGGACGTCTCCCGGTTTCTCACCCAGTATCATCGGAATGTCTGCCGTTCAAGTCGCAATCAGCCTCGTCTACTCCACCATCGTCAAACTCGAGACCCTTCTATTCTTGCCTCGTCTGGGGAAATCGAATGATGGCAGGGAGTTTACCAGGTCATGTCAACAAGGAACCGGCCGTTTGCGGCCGATGGATGAAGACGATGATGATGGAGAGAAGAGGATAAAAAGAAGAGAAGTTGCGACGATGAGGGCATCAATTCAGTTCAATCCAGTTCTATTCAGACAGAACAGCTTCTACGGCCATCATGAGCGTCCCTAAATCCGAGCCAATTCTCATCGTCGGAGCCGGAGCCTTCGGCCTCTCAACCGTGCTCCATCTTCTCCAAGCCGGCTTCAAAGACATTACAGTTCTCGACAGAGACGACGAAGTTCCCTCACGTTTCTCAGCCGCCAACGACATCAACAAGATTGTCCGAGCAGAGTATGAAGATGATTTCTACACTGACTTGACTCTGGTAAGCTTCAACAATGTTCCCACAAGCTTCAATGACTGAATGATGCATCTAGAAAGCCATCGACGCCTGGCAAACGCCCCTGTTCGCCCCGCATTTCCACCAGACTGGCTTTCTCCACTGCGTGTCCGGCTCGGCCCCGAAGGAGGCTTACGACACACTGAAGCGGTTCCAAGATGCGGCCGAGAGACACCCTCGGATCAAGCCTGCGGTGGTCCACATCAATGAGAAGAAGGACATTGATGCTGCTTGCTGGCAGTACAAGCCGAACCCTTTCCCCGGATGGCACGGGTACCTAAACAAGCTTGACGGATACGCCCACTCTGGCAATGCTCTGCGATCCATCTATCTTGTCACAAAGGCTCAGGGTGTCAAGTACATCCTTGGCAGTGCCGGAGCTGTCTCTGAGATTGTCTACGATGATTCTTCATCCAAGGGCCGGAAAGCAAAGGGCGCCAAGACCGTCAACGGCCTCTTCTATCCCGCCCGTCTCGTCATCGTCGCAACCGGCGCCGCAGGTGGAAAGTTGATTCCCGAGATCGGCAAGCAACTCGTGGCCAAGTCTTGGTCTGTTGCTCACGTTCACTTGACAGAGGACGAGACATCTGCTCTCCGTGGCATCCCCGTCACCTATGCCCGCGACCTGGGCTTCTTCTTTGAACCTGATCCGAAGACTAACCTGCTCAAGATGTGTCCCATGGGTGGCGGTATCATCAACACTGATCCCAAGAGTGGCATCTCTTATGCCCCCGGTAGCATCAGCGAGAGCGCCTTCTTGCCCGAGGACGATGAGAAACAGCTTCGACAGCTCCTCCGACACGCGCTTCCCCAGTTTGCTGACCGACCCTTCGTGCGAAAGTCACTCTGTTGGTTCGCCGACACAGCCGACTCGGACTTTATCATCGACTATGTTCCCAACACTCGCTCGTCGGTGGTGTTCTTAAGCGGCGACTCGGGTCACGGCTTCAAGATGTTTCCCATCTTTGGCGAATGGGTCAAGGATTTGCTTCTAGCGTACGATGGAAAGCAGCCTGTGCCTCGATGGCGATGGAAGACACCTTCCAAGGACGACAAGGGTGACTGGGGTGGTGCTGTCAGCTGGAGACTTGGAAACTCGAAGGAGCTGGTCGAGTTGAAGCCCAGTCAGTCGAAGCTGTGAGGGCGACGTATCGAGTGTGTTTTTAGGGACCGTAATTAGAGACTAATTATTGATTCTACATTGTTTCCACCCGTATCTGCTCTGATCATTCCGGGTTTTCTCGACAGACGTCTCCAAGTATCTATATGCGAGGCTTCTTCATATACAGGCATCATACCTAATTCGATCATCTAGGTCGGCGTAAGTGTGGCCAATGGCTTATTCTCAAGGTATTAACAATTTCACAATCTTCCGTGCTGAGGAGAAGTGAAGTAGGTACTCGATGGTTGTTTAGTTATGATAACTTGATGAGAAATGCAACTACGCGGATTCCGCGGAGCCACTCCATGATCGACCAAAGCGGGAAGATCGTGGGTCTTGTCCCGTCGAGCTAGAACACCAATTCCACTTGGTAGAGAGCAAACAAGATAGCACCGGCAATTTGATAATAAAATCTTTCATGGGCTAACATGTTTCTAATCGATTATTATCCCATTGTTGTGTCATACAGAGTGGAAGGGCCGATTAAATCGCGTTGGGCATCTATCTACCCTAGAGAATCAAGGATGGCGTACAAGGCAGCTTGGCACGCACACGACGGCCTGGTGTGAGTAAGAGAAACCTCCCATGAAGAACGTGTCCAATGAGGCTGTCGTCGAGTCCCTATTTTTGCTTGTCTTACTCTCATTTTTCCTTCCTCCTTCAATCAGCCACTGTTGGTGATGCTGACGCGTGATGTCACGACCCCCACGCGAATGCAACGCGTCAAAGATCTCGAGCTTCTAGAATCCCCCATGACTTGGCCGTCTGCACATCGGCATTTATCTAGTGGCGATGATCAAGTTTAAACGTAGTCACGTCCCGTGCTACAAACTTTCAACGGCTCTTTCCCGAAGTCATCGAGAATATTTCCATCATGGAGCTTGAAACACCGAGAGAGGCGACGTCGCCGGAACTCTTGTCCGACATATGCTTCTCTGTGATTGGTCCATTCTGTAGAATCTCCACCGGAACACCTTCCGGTCAACCGGGTCGCTTCCCGGCCCCGAGACTGAAGAGGGGGAGTCTGTCGGCGAGTCGTGCATTTTGACCTTTTCTCGGAGCGGCCTCTTCATCATCGGAGCCATGTTGCGATGTAAACCCCACTCTCAATGAGGAGTATGTGCCATGTTCGGAGCTTGAACATGTAAAAAGTGAAGTCGATTTGAGATATTTACACGCAAGACATTTCCAAGTTAAAAACACACATCACATCCCCTTGTCAGATCTACCCAATTCAGTACAATACACACATAGTCAAAGCGTCAATATGGGCTCGCAAATCCTAGCTTCTCCTCAACCCCACGTTCCCTCCCCGGGAGTGTGGTGTCCGGCCGTCACCTTTTTCGACCACGCCGCCGACAAGCCAGACCATGCCGCCCAGGCAAAGTACTTTGCCCACCTGGCTGATTCTGGCCTGAATGGCCTCATCGTCATGGGCTCCAACGCCGAGGCCTTCCTCCTCACCCGCGAGGAGAGGTACGACCTCATCGCCCTGGCCCGCAAGACCATCGGCCCCGACTTTCCCCTCATGGCAGGCGTCGGAGCCCATTCCACAAAGCAGACACTTCAGCTGGCTGAGGATGCTGCCAAGGCTGGCGCCAACTATCTCCTTGTCTTGCCCCCTGCCTACTTTGGCAAGGCTACCACCATGTCTGTGGTGAAGCGTTTCTTTGCAGAGCTCGCTCTCAAGTCTCCCCTGCCTGTCATCATCTACAACTTCCCCGGCGTGTGCAATGGCGTCGACATTGACTCTGAGTCGATTGTCCAGATGTTCAACCAGAGCAAGGCGACGCACCCCAGCGGCAAGTCCAACATTGTTGGTGTCAAGCTCACCTGTGGTTCGGTGGGCAAGATCACGCGTCTCGCGGGTGTTCTGTCGCCCGATGAGTTTTCCACCTATGGCGGCCAGTCCGACTTTTTGATCGGTGGTCTGGCAGCCGGCAGCGTTGGCTGCGTAGCGGCCTTTGCCAACGTGTTCCCTACGCTTACATCCAAGATTTACGCCCTGTACAAGGAGGGCAAGTTTGACGAGGCAACGAGGCTACAGCGCATCGCTGCCCTGGCTGAGAGCCCCTGCAAGAGCGGTGTGGCATCAACAAAGTACGCCGTGGCCACCTACTCAGCCCAGCTGGCTGGCATCGAAGGCGCCGTTGAGAAGCTGGCGCCTCGGCACCCTTACGAGCCTGTAGGCGATGCTGTTAAGCAGAGCGTCGCAACGCTGATGAAGGAGGCGGGCGAGGTTGAGAAGGATCTGCAAAAGACATGGACGGACCGTGTCAGGGGACGATTGAACTGAGTTTAGTGGTTTAGAGTAGCCTGCATATTTAAACTGGCGCTGAAGGCAAGCCATTGATGACAGAAAGAGTTGCAATTGAGTGCCGAATGAATCGTGTAGCAGAGACTTGGCAGAGACGTCCAGGGCGTACATAACACGACTGCATGAGACAGAATCCACGTGTTGAGATCGAGATGATGTGGGTGGAAAAGGAGACTGTCAACCATACAGCACCCTCGACGGTCACCACGAGATAGCCAGCCGTTCCTCATCTTCCTCCACGTTCTAGCGCCACAATGGAAAGCTGGGGTCCTCTCTACAGGCTGTGTCCACACCACTATCATCAACCGCTGAAGCGAAGGGTGATAACACCATCCCTGTCTAGTCCCGACGAACCCGAACCCCGATAAGGGCCCGGCTACAGTACTCTGTCCTTTCTACCCCGCATATCGCGTTGGAGCTAGTGCAAGCCTGCAACCAAATTTCCAACCATCTCGTGACTTTTTGCCTCCCAACTCGAAAGCAAGAACGAGGCCCATAACACCCCCCGACTAGCCCTTCCACCAACCTCCAGACAAAGACCCTCCCTTTCAAACACAAGGTCGGAACTGTAGTACCATGCCGCCGAGCTCTTCCTCAAACACAAGGAGAACAGCGGATTCTGCAAACTCGCGAGGAGGCCGCGTGTCCAAGAGATCCGATAACGCGTACGTTCAAGTCCCCCCCCTCCCTCTCCAATTTATGAAGAAAAAAAAAAGAGCCAACCCTTGTCCCCCTCCCCTCATATGCAACATGACGCTGACCAAGAGAAACGCAACACCCCAGTTGTTCACGCTGTCGCAAGCAAAAGATCAAGTGTTCGGGTTCACATCCTTGCGATGCCTGCAAGAAGCGCAAGTTGTCTTGCGAGTTTGACCAGCGCGATCAAAAGATCTTGGTGACAAGAGGGTAAGTTTGAGATTTGTTCTTTTTGCTATGGAATGACGTGTTGATCGGCCTTTTTTTTTTTTTTTTTTAGCTTCATTCTTGATCTGCAGCAGCAGGCTGCCAGTAGTCAACGTCGTGCTGGTGCTGCAGAGTATGTTACACCAGGGTCGCTGGACACGAATATAGACGTTGGCGGGAGAGGCCTTGAAGAAGGTTTGTTTCTATATCTCTCATTTTTGGTTTTTGGCGGTAGCTCACCTCAAATTAGGCGACACTGTGACCGTCAATGTCAACCACCCTCCCTCTCCAGGTGGTAATGCTTCCACTGTCCCAACAGACGATGCATTGTCGGGAAACAGGAGTAGCTCAAATAGCAGAAATGGGCTGGACCCAGTGGCTTCTGCTCTCACGAATCCTCTTTCAACTGGACAGTCCAAGTTTATGACCTCGGCTGAGGGAAGAGAATGTCAGTCCTCCACGTCTAATTCCACACAACTTGTCTAAAACCCACCTTAGTTTATCTCGGAACCTCTTCAAACTGGTCCTTCAGTCGCCGTGTACTCAGCCTCACGCATGAGTACATCCATCAGAGCCCCATCGCCGCAGATAATCTGCTCTTTGATGGCTCAGCCTATGATCTAGGATGGGATGGTTCTCGCATCAGCCCACCTCCCGAACCTCCTCTCATGCCCAGTCTTGACCACGCCGTGTATCTCATCAACACGGTCAAATTTCACTGCAGCCAAATATTTCACTTGTTCGATGACGAGTCCTTCACACAGTATCTTCACGAATTCTATGCCGACCCGACCAGTCACATCGCCGTCGCAGATCTTCGCTACATTCACCTTCTAGTTATTCTCGCCTTTGGAAAGGCCTTTGCCGAAACCAACAATTATCAATCGAAACGGCCGCCCGGAGCTGATTATTTTGTCACTGCTCTTCGCCTGCTGCCGAGTATTCATATTCTTGTTCAGGAACCGATCTTATCCACCGAACTTCTTTGCTGTATCGCCCTGTACTTTCAGTGTCTCGACTACCGACACTCGTCACATTGCTATGTAGGTCCTAGAGTTGAAAATGGTTGAATATCAGCTAACCCCTTGCAGATTGGGCAGGCTATGAGAATCGCTCTCTCGCAAGGCATGCACACAGATATGCCTCTTGAACATCTTGGGGAAAAGATCGTTGAGAGAAGCCGCAAGCTATGGTGGACAGTCTACGTCCTTGACCGTGAAATGACATCGTTGATGGGCCTGCCTCAAACTATTCATGATGATGACGTGCATCCTCAACTACCGCACTTTTCTGGTTCGACGCATAGAGTGGCAGCTCTTCATATGCAAATTCGCCTATGCCGGACTATTGCTTCGATAAACAGAGGTAGGAACGGCGCTCAATGAGATTATAATTTTACTAACGTCTTAATCTTTAGGTGTCTATGGGGCCAATGGCCGACTGAACAAGAAATTCTTGCTTAGCACCAAGAAAGTCCTCGAAAACATCGCTGGACTAGCCGATGAACTTCAGCAGCAGTTTCCCCTGGGCGTGGACAGAGCCATCAACGGAGTCTCTCGGACATCAGGATATCTTCATCTTCTTTACCACCAGGTGAGTACATATCCCATAGCGTATAGGAGAGTAGCTGACTTGTCCAGTGCATCGTCCTCGCAACACGTCCACTACTCCTCTGCTTCCTCAAGATCCGATTCGAGACTCCAGGGTCCATCACGGAAGCGCTCAACTCCTCTCAAACTGTCTGGAACCTGATCAAGATGTGTGTCGATTCATCCTACCAAATGATCAACATTCTTGGCTGTTTGCAAAGTCAAGGTCTGCTTGGTAAACTCACTGAGATTAATCTCGCCAGGAAGCATTATACTGACCTTGTCACTAGAAACCTTTCTCCCTTTTGATCTCGAATCTCTGTTCATCTCGAGTTTGAACCTTCTTGTCGCCCCTGTTCTTGATCCTCGGTTTCTTGAGCATGAAACAACGTTTCGTCACAAGTCATATTCCATTTTTAATGAGATGATTGGCAAGGGTAATCTCATTGCGGTATTTCGACGATCTGAACTTCAGCAACTTGACGACATGCTTAGCCGCCTGCCCCGAGAAGCAACTGGACAAACTCCTGTCCCAGCCGACGTCGATGGCCAAATCATTGGTGGCTCAATGACTGATGTGCCAGAGGGCGCAACACCGGCCATGGGTTCCCTGGATGGAGACAACGAGGGCATGGCGTCTATGATCCCAGGCATGGATGACTTTGGAATGGATGCGTGGTTTACGACCGCGCAGATGATCGACATGGCAAACTCGATTGCAAATAGTGATACTGAGTGGGTTTCGCATACCATGATGGAACACGACATCTGGTAAGGGGAGTCTCCCTCAATGGTTCTGATTATTGAACACCTCTATGGAGAGGGCCACGGCAGCCTTTGGGCTGCGATGGGCAAACGCCGCGGTGTTGAGCGACGACGAGCTATTGCCCACTTCTACGAACCGAAAGACGAAAAGCGATTGTTTTTACTTGTTTCAGGTGGCTGGCATGGAGCATGGGTTAGGAATGCATTTGGTATGGACGATAGTGGTTTAGTTATGGAGTCTTGGAGCGCATTGGTGTACTCGAGGACGTTGCTTGGGTATTTGTTCAGAACAGTAAAAAGGTCTCCAGCTTCAGGTGTATTCGCTATATTCCACTAACTGTGTCTCCCTCCGGTTCCATTACTATTTGAACAGAAGGTGCAACTGAAGTTACTTCCAAGTCACCAGGAACGGCGCCTTGCTGGGTCGTGGTTGTGGGAAGTGGCCCAGGAGGCTCTGCAATGGAGTCTTCGGAATTTGTAGGGTGCGGCTGTTGGGCAGACAGAGGTGATCTCCGCAGGGGAGAGTGTCCATTTATAGTTGCCATGCTCATCCTCGGGGAAATAGCTTGGCTTCCTGCTCGGCTAAGGAGGGATCTTGGCGTCCCGGTTCTCGATAAGCCAAACTGACGCCTCGCCTGTCGGTCTCTAGATCTCATCTCCCGCTCAGCTTGCCTTTGAGCCTCGGTTGCTTCCTTGTTCTGCCGAGCCTTGTGGTGTATCTCACGGAGTTGTTCTATCCAGTGTTAGTGCTCAACCATGTTCTGTGGTTTAAGGCAGTGACTTACCGTCGCTGAGTTCAGAGTATCTTAGTGCCAGAACAGGGTCGTTGAAAGACTTCTTCCATCCCTCTTCGATGATGAATCTTGAACCTAGAACGACATCGAAAGGGACTTGGTCGTGAACCAAGAACTCGTGTCGATGAGTGTATGCTGCGTTGACAGAGTACCATGTGAGGGTGATGGTTGCCTGGGGAACAATGAGTTCTTGACCACCGCTGAACCCCTGCCAGGCCTTGTCACACTTGACCTCTTCCTGTTTATCTTCCAGACCAGCTCTTTTCACAATGCGTGCTGAGATCCAGTTCAAGTCGCATCCACTGTCTAGCTTGACTCGGAAAGGAGCAGGAGTGGGAGCTTGCGGGTCGTCCGGTACAACGACGAAAGGGAAGAGGAAAGGACTCTCAGTGCCCAGTTTGCTGAGTTCTCGGAGGCGCTCAGAGACCTGCTCGAGTTCCCGATGCAACCGAGATGCGGATGCTGTCGAAGGTTGTGCTGGGGTTGTAGATGCTGTTTCCTGAGCCTCAGTGGGTGGAGTAGTGTCATCCTGAGTTACTGATATGAAGGGTCTCTGTGTTTGGCTGTCGTCGTGAGTATTGAGTTCAACGAAAACACTACTGGGGATGCCCCTTCCGCGATCGTAATGTGCAAAAGGTGTCAACAAGTCCTCGATCATCGCCCTGGGGATGCCCTTGCTAGGCACCCGTCTATAATACTGAGACCACAAATCTTCGATCATAGCCGTAGGAATGCCCTTTTGGACTCCAGCGCGGAAACCCGTCAGTAAGGATTCAATCATGTCCACAGGGATTTCCTCTTCAGAACAACGACTTAATAAATCCTCGACCATGGTTCTGGGGACACGAGACCGAGCTGCATCGTGATGAATCTTCATTTCTTGGACTGTGCTTGTAACGGTTGTAACCATTCGGTGGGTCTCGGCAATTTTCCATCTATACCGTGAGCTACTAGGAGAGAATGGCGGTAGGGTTGAACTGACTGATTCATCTCTTCAGATAGCAACTTGGACCAGGTCTCGAGCTGTTCTAGTGCCCCAACAATGTTTTGATCAAAAAGAACGCTGCGCAAGGGATTCTTGGTGGCTTTGTGGATATGCTCTTCAAGTTGAGGTATTAGACGAGCACATTGTGCCAAACAAAGCTGCATGGTTTCTTCGTGGTGCTCGCGAAAGAGTTGGTCTTCCAGCGCTTGAGGCAGGACATCTGCACTTCGAGAGATGATCTTTTGAAACAACCAGAGGCGATCGAGAAGCCCACGATCAACAGATGAAGTTCGCAAGCTTGACACAGCCTTGATCACTCCTTGTGTCCGGGCTACAAGCGAGACCACACCAGCAGCGACAGAGATCGGATCGGCCATCGCGGTATCGTGTAGCTAGTGGGCCTTAAGGGGAACCGGGGGATGGAAAGAGGGAAAATACATGAGCTGGTATGACAGTCGAGCCCTAGCCAATACAAACACTTGATGGATCAGCCTGATTCGGGGTGCGGCTGAATTATTTGTCCGCTGCATGAGGCCCTGCTGGGATGCAAACCAGGGTGTTCGGGACAAGGCACCAAGCTACGCGGAATGACTGCCTTAATAATCTGCATCCTTCTCAAGTTAGATGAGGCGAAATCTTGACGAGTGAGCAACAGAGTTATGGACTCGAGACAACCTCAAAATGCGGCACCCGGCCAGCAAGATTCTGCTGGATACCCAAGGCTAGCCAAGTTGATGGGGGATTCTCCAGAAACTGCCATCTTCCGGCGCTTCAGGCAGCTCAATATGCTTCACCTACTCAGACTCCAAGCAGAACTACATTCACTGGAGGATGAGCTACTTGAAGTTATCCAGGAAGATCAAAATTCGGATGATCCCGATAGAAAGGACTATTCGAGAAACTTCTTCCTGCTCAAGCGATGTGCAGAGCAAGGGAGGGATTTTGAGCAGTATGAATTGCTGCAGCAGATTGGAGAGAAGCTCAAGGAGTATAGTAGGTAGAGAGCTGTCATATACCTAGGTATAAATGCTGACGTTGATGAACCAGATACTGCACTCTCAGCCGCTGGGGCTGTAGAAGGCCTCGCAATACCCGAGAAGCGTCCTCTGGAGTTTCTACGTCTCTGGTTAAAGGGCGCTGCAGGCGGGGAGCATTTCCCCCTGGGAACTGAAAGTACGATCTGGGAACTAGAATCACGAGCCGAGTACGCGAGTCTTTTCCCTACAGCTAGCAACGACAGAATATCATCACTGGTTCGCGGGATTCTGTTGGATGTCTATCATTTCTTTGCCGAATCGTGGAAGAAGGCGAAGAAAAAGTTTGTCAAAGTGAGACGTCCTACCCCAAATATTAAACTGGAAACTTATTCAAAAACAGACCGACCCATCTTCTACGGCGACTGAGCCACATATACGTGAGTACAACGATGAAAAACTACAGGCGGTAAGCGATGGCATCACGGCCGCCCTGGCCTCGCTTCTCCCAACGTTGATGATCCTGGTTCTGTACTTTGTGAAAAGGATGCTAGTTAGGATTGGGCTAGTCATTGTTTTCACTACCACTTTCTCCGTTACCATGTCTTTTTACCCCGGAGCAAAGAAGGGAGAGGTTTTTGCGGCTGTAGCAGCATTTGCTGCCGTGGAGGTGGTTTTTATTGGTACTACTGGGTAGACGGACACCGTGTCGGATACGAGCGGGATAGGAACCTAGATAAGGGATGTTCAACTGCAAGAAATGGAGCTACTATTGTATCTTTTGTGATAGTTGAAGCTCGGCCTTTGATGGGATGACCGGGCCAGAAGGCAGAAGAGCTACTTCTGTACAGTGGCCCGGGTTGCAAAGGTCAATATCAAGAGTGCCAACGTTTTGATGCTGAATACTTAGCTTGTAGTCTTGGACACTGGCATTACGGATATGGAGGCCGGGAGTTTACATTGAACTTGCCAGAAATCAGTGAAAAAAAGTATTATGATTGAAGGGACGCGCTGCTGTTGAGAGCTCATTCTATGTAACTACCTGGTATCCAAGAACCAAAACCCACCACCCTCATAAAACTCCCTGATATCATCCTTGAAGTCCAGACCAAAACCCACATTCCCAGCAATCTTTCTGCTGGAATGGCCACAAAGGAAAGATTATTCTATATTAAAAACCACTCCGGTCGTCCAAAGGTCCAAAGCCCATATGTCACTAGAGAAGGGTCATGGAACACCATCCAGCGGTGGCCAAGACACATGCCCCAACGATAACAGCGTCGAATCTACCTTCTCTTTGGCCATCCTGGCTGTCCTTTGCCTGTCCGGAAGTCCCCTCGGCTGTGTTGCTGGTGGTAGCGTCGGGTGATTCGCTTGCCTTCCCTTCCTCCTTCTTTTTCTTCTTGATTCTCTTGCTGCTTTTCCTCACGATCCTCTGCCGGTGCCTGTTCTGGTGCTGCTGGTTCCTCTTCGTTTGGTTGTAGATGAGGGACGATGTATTTGTCGAGGAACGACTGCGAGACTCCAAGGGTGCTGGCATTGGCGACAGCATTTTGCATGCGTGCGATGTATTCTTCTCGAATACCACCGTCGGTTGAGTAGTTTTCGCTCACGTAGACTAAAGCTTTGACGTCCAGAGGGCGATATGCTCTTTGTTGTCGTTGACTGGGAGGACCATCTCGATGGGTGGGCCTGCCTGAATCTGAATCTGATGGCTGAGCGGTTGCCTCATCTGATGAGTTTGGAGCTTCCGCAAGCACCTGGGATAGGCGTGCGGATGTGAACGAGGAGTATTGCCTGTGGCGCTGGAGGACGATTTCCAACATGTGCTTCTGGTACAACTTCCTAGCCACACCTTCGGAGCGATCCAATGCCCTTACGTCTCGGGCATTGACGAGATAAACGAGGCCCTCGACGGAAGAGCCATCCGTTGGGACCACATTGGCCACTCCACGCTCGTTGATCTGCCACCTATAGCCAGGGAGTGTCCCTGTGCCGATGAAGACGCTTGAAGGACACCGCTTGGCCATCTGGGCGACATGAAGATTACTGCCATAGGCAAAGTAGAGAACATCGGGCTTTCGTGCCCGGGGTAGTGTTGACGGCTGCATAGTCTGCGGATGTGAGTGGTTGCGTTCCTTGATCATCGTTGAGAAGCAACTGGGGAAAGAGGTGATTGGTTGAGGTCGAAATGAGGATAGAAAGATCTTCTAGTAGATGCAGCTGAATCCTATGAACTGAGGAAGATGAATGGTACGATATTGAGTGCATCTGCGAAGAAGAAGAACTGAATGAGAAAACGTGCATATGGGTCTATCAAGTTAGGCTGGATCGACGCGGGCCAGGTTGGGTTTATGTTGAGAATTTAGCGAATCGGACCCTTGCCATCTAGTCACGAGACGTTGCCCCAGTTGCCAAATGACACGTCTGCCGGTGACCTGGCTGTGAACCAGTGATGTGACTCACCAAGGCTTCATTACCTCAAAACTATTGACTTGCAGCGAATGACATGCAGTTTTGTCCAAATGAGGCGACAGAGGAAACGTCACTTGAAAATCTCTTAATCCCCAACGTCTGGTATTGGTTAGTGAGGTTGCACAGGGTGGATGCGGTTTGGGCAATCATTGGAGTGATATAATACTTGAATTGACACCCAAACAGTGAGGCTTGCTGACGTGGTTGCCCGTGTCAACGTTAAGAAATTCAGGTGAGATGGCAATATTACTGTGGATGGAGTATAACAACGCACAATTGCCAGCAATATCAATTGAGTTTGACAGGGTAGGGGAAGAAAAAAAATTACTATGATGTCATGTTTGATTGAAGAAAACCAGAATTCGAGCGGAATTGAGTAGTCACCATCTCGTTCCTTGGTTATTGACCAGACCGCAATTCTTCCTGCTTCACCGTCAGAACAGGTATAGAATTCTAAATATAGGGAAGATGCTGACACAAGGAGCGAATCTTATTGAACAAGTAAGTTCATGCTGCGGTAGTATCGGCGACTGGAACATCAACAGGGTTCTGAGTACCATTCGCCCCTGCTCCGGCAGCCGGCTCATTGACACTCCTCTTCTGTGAACCCGGACCCTCGGGATAAACTGGGCCTTCGGTAACGTCTCTAATTCTGAGCCCGAGACGGGCGGGGTCAATATTTCGATGACCCCAGAGGAGAATGGCACCGAAGACTGGCTTTGCGAGGAGATCTAAGATTCCGTAAAAGACGGCTTCAGAGTCTAGTGCGATGATGTTGCCACCCTCGCAGACGCCCCAAGCGATTGGGTAGCAGATCCACACGATGAGAGTGATGGTTCCGCAAGCGAGAAAGACGCGACCGACATCGTTCCCGATGCGGTTGGCGTGGATGCGGGCTTCCCAGGCAAGCTGATAGACGATGTAGGCGAGTGCAGCACAACCTGTGTTAAGGTTAGAACTTGGCCATGATAAAGGTAGGGACATGGAAGCCCCGGAGCTGGTGCAAGGAACGACGAACCGAAAGCGAAGTAGCCCCATTTGTAAGAGCTCTTGACAAGGGCGCCGACAAGCCCGGTCACGATCATGACCCAGTCGACAAGGATAACCCACAGCACAGTAGGCCATGGCATACCAGCTGTAAGTAGTAAATCCATGAGGAGAAGAGGAGTGGTGACGAACCTGTGTCATGATTAGTATTGTAGTCGTACTGGTCCATTGGGGGCACTCACCAGTCAATGTATCGCACGTAGAAGATTTCACGATACACACCGGCCACCCTATGATCGCTGCGTCGGAACTGAACAGCAATTGGAGTCCAGCCCAAGTTTGAAGCCATGGAGAAGTAAGAAATTGCGGCAATCATGGTGATGCCTCCCGTGATGTAGTGAAAGATCCGATCAGTCCGCGGTTTGGTCCAGGCAGTCCCAATGAAGGCGATGGTAGCAACCGTCATGACGGCACAGACGGCCCAGTACCAATCGGATCCACGAGTAGTCAGGTTAATATCACTGCTTTGACCATTGACAGTGTCAGCTGCAAATATTATTAGCAGGTGTGAAAGTAGGCGGTCGAGTGAGCTTACGGTTGACATTCAGTGCATCGTTTCTACGTGGAAAGATTTGAGAGGTCATGATGAAGGTGGATATTGGTAGGCGGTATTGGTAGTCTGTTGATGTAGCTGAAGAGCGGAATTTTAGAGAATGAGTATTAGCAACAGGCAAAATAGATCAGTTCTTGGCATATAAAGATGGGTTTGTTGCTCAAGTTCTTCAACTGCCGGAGGCACTCGAGAAGAATGACTTCATTTCTCGGCAATTCCGGCACAGTCAGCATGTTGCGCGAATACAGAAATGACAGACTTGTCGAAACATTTCCTATCGACTCGTCATAGCATTGTAAACGTTCAAATCCGTCGGGAGACTGGTCGAAGTCGATGACGCTGATGGCCGGGAACTGCCACACCACTTGCTCACTTGCCCGTCACATGGTCCTGGCCCCGGATAAGATGATGCAGAGAAGGACCTAACTTTACAGTCTGATTATTACTAAACCAAGGGATAAAAAAGAGAAATGATAGTGTGATAATTTTCTTAGAATTCCTAGCCTTTAATCTTATTATTTTGCCAGAATAAGCACTGAGGGTTGGTTTAGTATCCCGTGCTTCTTTATGATCGCGTGCCAACCTGTATCAGTAGGTCTTTGAGAGGTCGTTGCGGATGAGTTAGGTTGCAACTCTATTTGCTTATTACGGATTGAAACATGCCATTCTAATGCCAAAAAGTTGAAACGGACTGATTTGGAGATTGTAGTACGGAGTTGGGGAGAGGGCTTGGTCTCGGCTGACAGCCTGACAGCCTGACAGGTTGTGATTGGTGATCTATCGGTGGTTGAGGCGGGTTAAAATCGCAGTGAAAAGGATTTTGGGCCAACGACACGCGGTCCCCAGCCGCCTGCCCAACACACACAGTTGGTGGGCTAGCCCAGCCCACGATAGCTTCACTTCGGAAACTGAATTCACAATGCCAGCGGAGATGGGATAATGAAAAAAATGACAGATGGAAATGATATTCAATCTGTATCTGGTCGTTGAATAATCAAGAGACGCTATTCCTACACTGCCACATGATACTTCCCGTCGCGTTCTACTCAACAATGGTGAAGAAATAGACCAGCACCAGCGTTAAGATTATCGCAAAAAACCATGTGCCTTGTAGGCCAAGGAAACCTCGGCCCTGTAGCCTATCAAGCTCACCCCGCCCCCTATCAAAGCCAACTTCATACCATGGCATCTCGCCCTCCGAGAATCCAGCGTCTTGAAGAATCTGTTCGGCAACGATCTTGCTGCCAGCAATACAGATTGGAACTCCAGTTCCTGGATGAGTGCTTGCCCCAACAAAGTAGAGATTCTTGAATTGTGAGTGTTGAGTCCCAGGTCGGAAAGAAAGGACATTGAAGAAGGAGTGGCTTAGTCCTAGGATGGCGCCCTTGTCTAGATTGAACTTGTTTTTCCATGTGTATGGAGTGTTGATGATTTCGTGCTCGATGAGAGGGCATAGGTCCACGCCAATTCGGGCCTGAATAGTTGTGATGATCGTTTCGCGGGCAAGTGATACCATGGAGTCCCAGTCCTGATCCGTGTTAACGGCCTTCTCCGTGCTATTGGCCGACTTGGACATGCCCCTATGTGTTCCTGACTTGTCCGAGAGCAGGTGGCCCACGGGAACCAACACGACAATGGAGTCTTTGCCTTCCGGAGCAGCCGAAGGGTCCACCCTCGAAGGAACGTTGACATAGAAAGACGGCTCCGACGGGATCAGATGTTTCTTAAAGATACTGTCAAACGACTCTCTGTATTCATCCGCAAGAAAGATGTTGTGAGCCTGAAGTTTCGGAACTCTCCTCGAAATCGACCAGTAAAATGAGATGCTACTGCAGGATGCCTCGCGCTTGGATAGAGAGCGCGCGTAGGGAGTTTCCGGTAGAAGATTGTTGTACGTGTAGATAAGATCCGCGTTTGAGACTACGATGTCTGCTGGTAGGAGGGTTCCGTCTTCGAGGATGACTCCGTTGGTTTTCTGCGTCGCTTTGTCGATGGAAATGGATTGTACTGAGGTGGACAAGCGGTATTCCACACCTAGTCGCTGGCCGACCTTGACAAGGCATTCTACAACCTGTGTAACTAGTTAGTCTGTTGAAGTGAGGGGAGGGCCTACTTGCACTCACTCTATGAAACCCTCCTCTTGGGTACAAAATTCCCTCTGCCAACTCAGTGTACTGCAGCAAACTATACGTTGCCGGCGCATCAAACGGACTCATGCCCATGTACATGGTCCCGAACGTGAAGACTCTTCTCAGCCGTTCGGTCCAGAAATACTTGCTAGCTCTAGACCAAATACTCTGAAAAGGATGAAGAGCCAAAAGATTCAACAACATCTCCGGCCTCGCCATGTTGAGAAAGGATGAAAAGTTCCTTCGAAGCACATAGGCGGCGCTGATCTCGTAATGTCGGTGGGATTCCTGCAGAAACGAGAGATAGCGTTCGAAGCCATCTTTGCCTTCAATGGCCTCGATCGACTTTTTCATCTTTGTCAGATCTGTTGATAACTCAAAGGAAGAGCCATCGCCGAACCAAATGTTGTAATTTGGTTCACACTTGAGTAGCTCGATCCCTTCGGCGGAGAGTGAAGTTCCAAGATCACGGAAGATCTCGTGGAAGAATTGAGGGAGAAGCAGTAGTGATGGACCTTGATCAAAGCGCTTCGACCGTTAACAAACCAGACCATAGCTAGTTTTGAGAGCCAACTCACGTAGCCATCGTGGTTGATTAGAGAACATCTTCCACCCGTAAAATCGTTCTTCTCCAGAACCGTGACTTTGAATCCAGCCTTTGCCAATCGTGCAGCCGTTGCGACTCCACCGACGCCGGCACCTAAGCGAGTCCGCTAGTCAGCAGTGGATAACTCCAAGGCAGGGGAAAAGGACCATACCGATTACGATGACGGACTTTGCCTTAGACTTTGGTTCATCCATTTTGGCGATGAAAAGTCAAACCTGGAAGGAAATCGAATTTGTACACTCGTAAGGCAAGTCAATGACGTTCTTATATTTCCTCAGCCCACTCTGACATGCATACAGGTGGTCATAAAAATACGAGACGCTGAATTAATTCTGCCTACCGCGCTACTAAGATAAAAAGTCTCTAAGAATAATAAATATAGTATAAGGAAAATTCTAGAGGCAACTGAATAGGATATTTAAAGGTTTATGATCCTATTTTTAATTTTTCATGTCTTATCTAGCCTATAGTTAGGCCATAAAGTGAAAATTCTTCATTGATCGCCGCCGCCCTGGTGTCTCGACTTTTTCTTGCAACCGCACGCCATGTCTCACCAACCCCTCCTGTTGACACTTGCATGTATGTACTTTATCACATAAGCAGTGATAACCTTGATCATGATTGGATTGACATGCAGTTGCAGCAGTGAGGCGCAGAGTCGTTGTTATCTGGAGCGCAAGACGGAGCCTAACTAAGCTATTGCCTCAGTGCTGACCATGCAACTCTGACCCTCCTCCACAAAGGAACGGTGGCTTTCCCAGCTCGAACGGAATACCCCGGTTCTCTCAGCACGCGTCCAATCTCCATGTAACTTTCCACGGCCACTCGGATCGGCCCTCTCGCCTCGGGAGGAAGTTCCTCGATGGCCCCTCTAGCTAGTTCATACTTTGCAAAGGCATGATCCAGGAGTCTTTGACGTAGCCCCCCAATGGCTGGGCTGGATGAGTTTTGGATGACATCTTCAGCCTCTAAGCCCTTCTCCTTTAGCCATGTACCCGGAAGGTAAACTCTGCCCATATCGGCATCTACCTTGATGTCCCGTGCGATATTGACGTATTGGAGAGCAATGCCCATTTGCACCCCTGCGTTCACAATGCGGCTGCGTTGCTCTCCCGATATATTGGGGGAACAGTGCCAAAGTATCAGGTAATTGCAGAGGTCTGCGACCGTCCCTGCCACACGGCCGCCATACAAATCTAGATCCTCGGCAGTTGCTATTGGGAAACTTGTTGTAAAAAGCAAGTCCATCTCAAATCCTTTTAGCAGATCATGGAGAGGCTGTGTTGGAAGATAGTCCGTTGGTAGCTGTAACAGCGCTTGCTGTATCTCGCCCGGAAACTGTTCTTTGACGTAGTCGTGAATTTCGGCTGCCGATGACTTCTGTTCAAATGCAAGGTGCAAGAATTGCTTCAGCCTGTTGATCCACATTTTCGCTTCTTCGGCGGACGCAGCTTCGTCGACGAGATCATCAGCAGCTCTGCAAAATGCATACAAACGGATGAGATCTATTCTCAGCTTTCCCTCAAAGGCTCCACTGGCGAGATAGAAACTCCGACTTTTCTTGCTTAAAAGTGCGGTCGCTTTGACAAGTCCCGCAATACGCTCTTCATCATATTGGGCTTTGGGTAACAAAAGTGCTTGAACGAGGAGGAGTGGACTTGGGAGGCCAGAGTGGTTTCTAAATCGTTCAGGAAATGTGTTCAGAATAGCCAAGGCATGGTCGAAAGCAACCAAACCGAAGACGATGAGGGTATTGGTTAACAAAAAGAAGATGGCTTCTCTGGCCAGAATGAGCGTCAGAATGTCAGATATGTAGTCGGGAGGCTTACTCGATATCAAGGCCTCTCCACAGTTCAATGCCATGCTTAGTCCCGGAAGATATGCTCCATGTGCCTCGACGTAAGGCAAACGTATCGGCCATCCAAAGATATAGGGTTGGCAACAGAATAGGGATCACTGTGTTGGTCAAGGGTAGGCCGACAAGGAACTCGGAGGCAAGACTCCTAATGAGGATTAGCACAACAGGGAGGTTCCGAAGTACCGTTGACAAACCATAGCAGTAGGAGAAAAGGGCATGCCCAAATCAGAATGAGGCCGAGATAAGTCCCTCCTTTTCCGTCGTGAACCGAGGATAGACCATATAAAATGGCAAGAATGAGGATGGTTTGTCCCGTGATTCTATGGGAACCACGTCCTCTGCCTAGATAGATAGGATGAAACGTTGGTTTACTGAGTATCAGGTACAGTAGCGAAGTGTTGAATGTTTGAATCACGAAGAAGAAAAAGTTCCTCGGCTGGGATGTCCAAAAAAGTTGGGCCGACGATTGCACCAGGAGGATAGGTCCAGATCTGATGCCTTATGAGATATGAGTCCCATGGGCTTCCAAGTTAGTACAGGATTATTCACATCATTCTTTGCGACATACATTGTTGAAATCACTGCTATCTTGCACAAGTGTTACCAGAAGGCATTAGTCAACCAGTGGAAGCTGGAACCTACTGCTATCAGAAACCCAACTCTGTACATGTCCAGCCGGGATAATAGCGGCCGGTAGATAGTAGCGAGACAAATTCCAACTGGAATTGTGTATTTGACATGGCTAGTGAGGAGTCAATGGATAACCTAAGTGACGACTGGGTCAGACTCTTACAACAGCGCATAGTCCCACACCATTTTGAGAATAAACAGGCGTTGCAGCCACAGCGGTAAAAAAATTCTTTTCAACGACGTAGAGAAATGAGGTAATTTGGGGACTCTAGAGAAGATAGGGATGGTGTAGAAACTGACTTTACGCTCGAAGCCGTTTGCCGATGGCTGTGCCACCTCTCCCGAAGTCGGCTGTCGTTGACGTCAGCACTCGGAATTTGTGAGACATTGGGAGACATTGTACTGGTCATCAACCGCCAAGCCTGCGGCATTTTCGATAACGGGAGCGTTAAGTATCGAATGCCCTAGATGATAAGAAGTGTTCATTGAGTTCGCTTGCCGTGAAAGGGTGCGGAAACCATCGCGGTCTGGAGCGGGATGTCCGGATGATGAGTCTCGAGGATGGGTTGATTCTAGGCTTCTAGCGTTGAGTGAAGTCACGGGTTGGTAGATGGTGGAAAGAAACGACAATCAAAATAATGCCTCCAATGACCATACTCTGGAATTATGTGATTGACTGCTGCGGTCACTGTTTTGATCCTATCTCAAGTTTTCGCTGCTATGCTCCCTTCACGTAAACAACAACAATCTCAAAGGCATCCGTAAGTGTGCTTGCCGATCAAGAAAACCAAAATTTGACCCTGGGCAGTTATCTCTCCGGAAATTTTGCACCTGTCCAACAAATAACCCCTTTGACGCCATGCGCTTACACGGGACACATTCCCCCAGAGTTGCAAGGGGGGCAGTATGTCCGCAATGGGGGCAACCCAGTGGGTGATCAAGTCCTTGGCAGAGATGCACATTGGTTCGATGGTGACGGGATGCTATCCGGTGTTGCTTTCAGAAGGATCTCTCCTGACGATGGTCGCATTATCCCTGAATTCGTCAACCAATTCATCTTAACCGACCTTTATCTGTCCAAGAAGACAACAACTGTCTCGTCACCGATCATGCCGAGTATAACAACGCTCGTCAACCCTCTTTCAAGTTTCCTTGAAATCACATTATCTGTGTTACGGACCGTGTTCTTGGTCTTTCTTTCAAACCTTCCTGGATCACAGCAGGCGATCAAACGCATCAGCGTCGCAAACACGTCAATACTCTACCATGACGGCAGGGCCCTTGTCACTTGCGAAAGTGGTCCGCTGATGCGCATCCAGCTTCCGTCTTTGGATACTGTGGGTTGGTTTGATGGTGTCCAAGAAGGCGAGCAACAAGATTTCGAGTCCCAGTTGGACGATCGTCGGGTCGGAGGCAACGGCGCCTTGAGCTTTTTAAAGGAATGGACGACTGGTCATCCAAAAGTGGACAACAAGACAGGGGAAATGCTGCTCTATCACAACACATTTCTGCCACCTTTTGTTCACTACTCGGTTATTCCAAGTAACGTCTCGAAAAAGGGCAACATTTCTCAACTCATTAATCAGCCCGTGGCCGGTGTATCTGGAGCGAGGATGATGCACGACTTTGGAGTCTCAAGCACGCACACGATAATCATGGACTTGCCACTCTCCCTGGATCCTCTAAACCTACTAAGAAATAAGGAGGTAGTATCCTACGACATATCAAAACCATCTCGTTTCGGCGTGTTTGCTCGTCACAAGCCTTATGATATACGATGGTTCATCAACCCGGCCTGCTGTATCTTCCATACGGCTAACACATGGGATGCGATGGTGGGAGGCGAAGTGGTGTCCGTCAACCTCCTGGCTTGTCGGATGGCCTCTGCGACGCTCATATATAGCGCTGGTAATATTGCACCTCCAACTATAAGTCCCAACGAAAGCCAGTCCACAGACTTGGGGAAACATCCTGGGGCACCTTCAATGATCCCTGACCACTACTTAACCCATAACACTGAAGACAACGACCAATGCCGGCTGTACTATTACGAGTTCGACCTATCAAACGAGACGCAGAACAGCATCTTGCATCAATGGGCTTTATCGGCAATACCCTTCGAATTCCCCTCTGTTCGTCCGGACCGCGAAATGTCGGAAGCCCGTTATGTATACGGTTGCAGCACTTCGTCATCCTGTTTTGGTACGGCTCTCGGGAAAGCTGTCAAAAATTGATGTTCTTGTAAAGATGGACGTCATAGACTTGATACAGAAGGGCAAAAATATGAACATGGCGCCTATTGCGGGCTGTGTAGACGGGCGGACCGTTGGCCAGATTCTTGATGAAGGAACAGAGGCAGATCCGATACAAATCTTTCGCCTTCCGCACAACCACTTTGCCCAGGAACCACGGTTCGTTGCAGCATCATACTCCCGAGACGAAGATGCTGGATATCTGCTCTTTTATGTCTTTGACGAGTCTCAGCTTACCGAGAACGGCGACTGTCCTGGTTCAGCAGTGTCTGAGCTTTGGATCCTGGATGCAAAGAATATGCGGCATGTCATTGCAAAGATTACGCTCCCGCAACGCGTGCCGTATGGGTTACACGGAACCTGGTTTTCTCATTCAGATATCGAGAAACAGAGAGAAGTCAAGGCCTTCAGATCTTTGGAACAACTGCAAACGAGAAAGCAAGAATGGGTAAGAGTTTGGCGAGCTTGGGCTCGATGGAGACACTTCCTTGAGAAACTAGCTGGATGAGAGAGGCCTGTCCCAGAAGCTGAGCAGTGTGACATGTCAACTTCAGAACAATTACAGTTGAGTTGTGAGTGGAGATTCATTTATAATCACTTGTAACTATCTCACAAACTGGTCTGCGAAGCTCGCCCCAAGCCCAACAGCCTCGTAGTGCTTCTTCGCTTTATCCAACTTGCTGAACACATCTTCCACACCCACAGGGTTGCCATCAGGGTCCACATAGATGTAAGCGCCCGTGACATGGAATAGCGTCACCATCTCCTTCACATCTTCCGGCACCTCAAGCGTATGGATGTCTCCAGGAGGTTCGTACGCGTAGCCGCCCTCAGTAGCCCACCATGGATGTTCGAGATAGTGCCAACGGCCCTTGAGCACAGTGGCGTGTACCGCACCCGCATGGCGATGGCGGGATAAAAATGCCAGATCGTCGTACGCGGAGAATGTTGACAAAGTAGCCTCCCGAGACGCTGAATAGAAGAGGGCGGAACCAAACATCTGGAGCTTGGGGGACCCAAAGGCGTTCATCGCATTCGATGTCGAAGATGCCAGGAATGACAAGATCGTCGGGCACAGCGGGTAGACGGGGCCCGCGATAAGGAATAGCGGCTTGGTCGGCACGTTCTTTGAGCTCTTCTGGCTTGGAGGTGTTTTTGCTTGCCATGGTGGACTGGGGCTAAGGTTTGGAGAGAACGTATGGTCTAAGGAGATGGAAGTGAGTGATTTTGGAGCTGCTTTATGGTATCAGTTTCAATGTGTTCACCTCATGGTTTATAAGATCAGATTTGAGAAGATTTTTGCTAGCTTATGATCATGTTGCAACGGTATTTTCTCGTTGGAATCCCCAGATCGAGTCATTCCACAACCATGGGGTGACCGGGCGCCAACAGCGGCCCGAGGTCGGGGGGAGGGGGCGAGTCTGAGACCCGATCAACTACTAATCTCGTCTTTAATCGACCAATAAGAAGCGTTTTTATTCGTATTACGAGATCGAAAGCTTCCATCCCTTGTGCTTCACAATATCCACCCAATCCACATTCCCCTGGTCACTCGTCCGCGAACCATCAGCCCTCCGCCGCCAAACTTCATCGAGAACTTCAAGACACGCCTCAACATTGCGAAATTTACGCCACTTAATCATGTTACCGAGTTTTTCCCGAATGGCCTCGATCTCGGACATCTCGTGGGCTTCGCCCCCAGCCATGAAGAGGGGAAACAGTAGTGTACACTCCACTAGGCATCCTTCCGAGACTTCTTGGCTGAGTTTAACGATTGCTTGTACGCATGACTTGATCTTGGCCTGCAGAACGGCAGTGTAACCGCTCACATGGCGTCTCAACGTTCGATACAAGTGAATAAGTGCGGCGTTACGGTAGGTCTCGCCCAGGAGTGCTAAGGGTGTGCCGATCTCACTTGAAGGACACAACCACTTTTGAAGCTCATCTTCAATGTTTCGAGCCCGAGTGGAAATATTGCCTGGGGCCCCTGTTTGACCTGTTCGCGAGAGATCATTGACTTCGGCAAAGTCGAAATTAAGAACGCTCGTCTCGGACACGAGAAAGAGTAGTCGTGACGCGAATCCAAAGTACGGATCTGGCAGAGAATCGTCTTCCGTCGCCCAGTAAAATCCTCTGATTAAGGGAGGGCAGTCCATGGAGACACTCATCATGACATCGTGGTATGCAAAGTTGCGGAGTAGCCATCTCCCCTCGAAAGTGACCTGCACTGCCTGCTTCGGGTCACTCGGAGAGTTTGGACCTTGCGTCAGAGCTGCAGCTGCACCCGCAAGATGCGGATACCAACTGTCGGTAGCTTCTGAGATTGACTCCATGGAGCAGAGCACCATTGTCACTGCGAGACACATCTCCGTCGACAGCCGACTCTGCTGGACCGACTCTTGGAGGCGTGCCAGGGCGTATCCACGATGGCGCAGAGACAAGGGCTTGAACTTGTCATCTCTCAGGGCTAGATGAGAGGAGGCCCATGCTGAGACTGCATACATCAGGGGTGGGCATTCAAACGCCATAGGAAGGATGACTTTGTAGGGTAGGTTAGCCAGGGGTGCAGGACTAATGCATCTTTAAAGGAACATACCGGACAGGAAGCAGTTGTTCTCCAAGTTGGTAGTGAGGAGAAAGGCAAACGTTACTGTGTAGTAGCGTAGCATGGCTCGTCTGCTTCCAACCAGGTCCTCCATATCCACGTCACCCGACTCCGAGAGCGGCAGACCTAAAGGCTGACACAAGTGTGTGACACTTCGGAGTTGTAATTCTACCCTCGGAGTTCTCGTCACTGTTGAGTCGGAATTTGTAGCCGTATCGGAAGGCGCAGGCGAGGATGACTTCAGGGGACGAGGTGCCTCACGCTTGCAGACAAGGTTGAGTCGCGAGCAGTGGGTGCAAACAGGGTAGATCTGATCACACTTCTTCTTCCTGGAGCGCATTGGCGTCAGAGGAGCTCTGCCATAATAGCGAAGCCGGGCAAGAGAACCAATCACGACATCCACATACCTTTGACGGCAAGTCAGGCATCCGCGCCTCTGCCGAGTGTACCCTGCCCTCCGCGACGACCCTCCCAGAGGGGCAACTGCTGGGTTCTCCATTGATGGGATGAGGTCTCTGCACGACTGCAGGATGCTTTCGTCCAGGCGCTATGGGCGGGATAAAGAGCAGAGTCGATAGAAAAAGATCAGCAAGGATGAGATGAAGTCTCAAGTCACGGGGAAACCCTTCATGCACGGCGCTATCGGCGGGGTGGGGCAATCCCAAGATGGTATAGCAGAAGTTTGACTCCTCTTGACAACGTCAGGGCGGACAAAGCTTGAGTCTGATTTGGACCAATCGATGTTGATCTCGGCGTCACTACACGTGATGAAAGAGTTGATTGCAAAAGGTTATCATGCTCGACATGATAGGCCACCAGGATTGGCTCTTCTGACTGGGGTCTTGCGGCTTGGAGGGGAAGGACACGGACTTTTGGTTACATCAATGACAATTTTATTGACCAACACACATGTCTCTAGCCTAGGGGGGGTCAAAGTCTTGCGGACTCTGTCTGGCTGACTTGACGAGTAACAACTTCAACCGCCTCCCTAAGAATCCCAACCATGCGCTCCAACTCAGACTCTGTCACCACATACGGTGGAGCCATGATAACATGGTCAACATGAACATCCCCTGTTGTACCCAGGTTTCCCAGAATGTTCAAACCCATGTCAAGAGCCTTGTCCACAATCTGGTGGCAAAGTCTCAGACTCGGGGGAAAGGGGGTCTTAGCAGCTCGGTCTTGCACAAACTCGACCGCCCAGAAGAGGCCTCGACCCCGGATGTCGCCCACACACTCTAGCGGACCAATTTCTTCCTTCAAGAGTCGCTCGAGGACATGGCCCATCCGTGCAACGTTGCCGAGAAGGTCTTCGTCGCGGATGATGCGCTGAACCTCGAGCGCTGCGGCGCAAGCCACCGGATGTGCCTAAAACAAGTGAAAAGAAAAATTAGCTTAAGAACCCTCACGGTGTTTATATTGACGCCAGGCATACCTGGAACGTGTGACCATGGGCCAGAATCCCCGACCCATCAGCGAGGGCATCAAAGATCTTCCTACGGAGTAGTACCGCGGACAGGGGGATGTACCCTCCGCCCAACGCCTTGCCGATAGTCTGAATGTCAGGGCCAGACATGTTTTCCTGTTCCCAGGCGTGCATGGTGCCGGTCTTGCCCATTCCACACATGATCTGTGAAGGTCAGTTAGGGTCTTTGGAGGTCGGTCGGTAACTAACCTCGTCCAAAATGAGAAGAACATCGTACTTGTCGCAGATCGTTCGAACTGCATTGAAGTACCCAGGTGCGGCGGGGAGACAACCCAGAGTCGTCCCGCTGATCGTCTCGGCAACAAACGCGGCCATATTTCCAGGACCAACTCGAAGAATCTCAGCTTCAAGTTGGTCTGCCAGTCGCGCGACATATTCCTCGTCTGTCTCTTTGTGACCCTTGAGCCGATAAGGAAAACAAGGATCCACGAAGCTGACGTTGGACGACAACCAGTCGCGATACATGGCTCGACGCGAGTCATGGCCAGAGACACAGAGCGCACCGATCGTATTACCGTGGTAGCTTTGCTTCCTAGCGATAAAGTGGCGTTTCTGTGGCATGCCCCGTTCGTGCCAGTATTGCGTTGCCAGCTTGATAGCGGCGTCCGTAGCCTCGCTACCAGAGTTGACAAAGATAGCCTTGGAAAGTCCCCCAGGCTGTCCCTGTAGGAGCAGCGAGGCGAGTTCTTCCGTGGCATCGCAGGTGAACCGTGCTCCCGAGTAGAGATAAGACAGCTGGTTGATCTGGTTGCTTACAGCCTCTGCAATCTCAGGCCTGCCGAACCCGAGACATGAGACTGAAGGCCCAGCTGAGGCATCTAGGATCTCACGGCCATCCTCAAGGAAGAGAGAGACACCAGAAGCTGAAACAACCTTCTCTGGGCGGTGCGACATGGCACGATGAAGAATGTGCGAGTCGGATACGAAGGGATGAGCCATGGTGGGTGATGTCTGTTCAGGGGTTGTACGCCGGGGTAATGATGTTTGCGCTTGGAGATGAGCTGAGGTCTGCTTGGATACCCCAAGCAGGTTTTAAAGTTATCAAAGAATCCGCGAGGCTTGAGAAACACACTCCGAACCAGCTCCGAGATCATCGGGGGCGAGATCATGTCCCTGACAGAAACGCCGCCGTTGGCGCCGCTAGTGGCCACCACAACAACCCAAGTCAGTCAATCCCTTTGATAGAATCCAGAAGCGATATCTCTTTAGTCTCTCCGCTTACCCCGCATTCACGAACCCCGGCTCAAATCCACGTTCAGATGGGTCATGTTCGTTACCAGGTTTGTCCGGGGAAACGGACCAGGGTATGACTCGAGGTGATCATGGCCTCGACCCGTGAGGTCTAGGACTTGGAGTTGGTGAGATAAGTGCCCAAGGCTTCTCCAAGTAAGATAAAATATGCAGTATAAGAAGCCTGATCTTCCCACTGGTGAGACATGTCCTCGCAACACAGTTCTACCCACTTCTTCACTACCCTTCATCATAGTCATCATGAAACAAGAAATCCTCCCAGATCCTGACTTCAGCACTTCAAAAGCCAGAAATGATGATTCTGGAAAACTCGAAACCCAAATTGGCGAAACTCAGAGCCTACACAATGGCACCACGTCCCCCGACAAGAACGAAGAAACACATCGAGGCTTCAAGCCCCGACACTCTCAGATGATCGCAATTGGAGGTGCCATCGGTACCTCACTATTCCTGGGAACTGCCCAAGTTCTTCGTGTGGGCGGACCCCTCTTCCTGCTCATCTCTTACGGCGTCTTGTCTGTGCTTGTGTACTGCATCGTCACCGGTATCGCAGAGGTCGCGACATACCTCCCCGTGCCTGGCGGTACCATGGCCTACTACGGTCACAAGTACGTCTCGCGCAGCATGGGGTTTGCAATGGGGTATCTATACTGGTACTCCCTTGGCATATTAATCCCATACGAGTTCGTCGCTTCGACTCTTCTCATCGACTTCTGGGGTCCTGCTGTTAGTCCCGCCGTTTGGATCACCGTCATCTACGCCGTCATCGTTCTTCTCAACTTCTTTCCTGTACGGGTGTTTGGCGAATGCGAGTTCTGGAGTGCTGGGATGAAGATTATACTCATCCTTGGCTTGATCTTCCTCTCCATCGTTCTATTCTTTGGAGGAGGACCGAACCATGATCCCCTATACTTCCAATACTGGAAGAACCCTGGACCTGTCAATACTCATATAGTGGAAGGAGACGCAGGGCGCCTTGTTGCGCTTCTTCAATCCTTTGTGCTGGCTTCGTTCGCCTTCGTCCTCGCTCCAGAGCAACTCATTGTTACTGCGGGCGAGATGCAGTCACCCCGTTACAACCTGCCTCGTGCAGCTCGACGCTACGTCTGGCGTCTCATCATTCTCTTCATGCCCAGTGTCCTGGGAATTGGCGTTGTCTGCATGTCCAACGACCCCGCGCTCTCTTCTTCTGGAACCGCAAGCTCTCCTTTTGTCATTGCTATCCGAAACGCCGGTATTCCTGTGCTCGACAGTATCGTCAACGCCATGATTCTTCTTTCAGCCATCACTGCTGGAAATGCTTTCCTCTACTCAGCATCCCGGAACCTCTACTCCCTCGCCAAAGCAGGTAACGCCCCTGCAATCTTCAAAAGATGCAATAGTTACGGCCTTCCCTACTTTTCTGTTGCCATCACGGCTTGTCTTGGAGGTCTCGCATACCTGTCTCTTTCCAGTAGCAGCTTGACTGTCTTCAACTGGTTGATCAACATCACAAACACGTCGGGCTACGTCAGCTGGATCTGCTGTGGTATCATCTACGTTAGGTATCGCAAGGCGATCGAGCATCACAAACTGGAGTCTCCGTACCGGTCCCGACTACAGCCATGGGGTATGTACTTCGGCTCTGCCGGTTCTGCCATCTTGCTGTTGATCAATGGCTTTACCGTCTTTTTCCCCTCCGAATGGTCCATCGGCACGTTTCTTACTGCCTATATCGGTATCCCTGCATTTTTTCTCATCTATTTTGGCCATCGTCTTTACTACCGGGACGACGAATGGGTTCGGAAGCCGGAGGATATTGACATGTATGAAGGAATGGATGAGGTGCTCGCTGCAGAGAGGCCACCACCCGCCAGAGGCCAGATTAGCAAGAGACTGTGGGCGTTGATCGAGTAGACACTTTTTGGTTACTTTCTGTCCATTGGGTATTGAACTTCCTTCAATTAACTATTTATTATGCAGCCTGCAAAATGGCGAAAAGGTTGTGAGATGCTCAAATCAGAATAGACACAGCCGTGTTATCGGGGTCCATAACCATGTAAGGAATGCTTCCCTCGTCCATTCCCTTGCTAGTAACAAGGAACTCGACATCAAGGTTCTTCAAATCGAGGTAAAACATCTCGCTAATTTTGCGAACCGCCTGAGCCTCAGGGCTATTCCCAACCTGTGCTCGCCACTGAGACTGAGCAAAGCTGACCAGACTACGGTCACTAGGCACCTTGAAGCTGAGGAGCCAGGGAACTTGGACTGCCAGCAGCCATTCCCTCTGTCGACCGATTGGTAGAGCATCTACCAGACTCTTTTCGTTGTAGGCCTTGAGCTCTCCAAGAGACTTTGGCAAAGCGTCGCACAGGGCTGGGGGCTTAGAGAGTACAAAGGCCTGGTAGAAGTTCTGAAGATAGTTGACAGCCGTGTGGAACGGAGCTGCAATGTGGATAGACATTGTGAGCGCATCACAGAGCTGATCCAAAGTCTGGATTGTGGGGAAGGTCTTGATCCAACCATTGGTCTGGACCTCCTTGCACCAATCCTGGACGTACTTGTCCTCCTTGACCATCTTGTCGGCCGTGTTCTTGTCGTAGTACATCAACAGCATACTCATGACATACTTGCGGATGGCCTTCCACATTGAAAGCATGTTCTTAGCGTAAGCGTAGTTCTTGTACTTTTTGTCTGCCAGACCCTCAGTGGTGTTGGGGAATCCACGGTTAGAGAGGTCGTTGGGGATGTAGCTCTTGACATAGTCAAAGTTCTCAAACTCGTATCGTACGAAACGGTACAAGTAATCAGGGTTGACGCCGACAAGGTCCTTGATGACCTGGGGAACGAGTGTCGACCTGGCGGCCGCGTTGAGTGAGAGCGTCTTGTACCAATGTGGCTGGAGGATCTTAAAGACAATGTGCTCCATGGGAATGGTCCGGTGAGTAGCAACGATCAAGGACTCCTCGATCATGTGTGCGCGAGTCAAGTGCACGCTAACCTCGTGACGGATCCAGTCCGACACTTGAGCGCAAGTCTTTGCGTATCTCCAAGGCCAGTCATTCTTCTCCTTGTCAGAAGAATCCGAAGGTGACTTGCGCTGGTTGAAGATAGTGACTGAGTTCTTCATGCTGACCTTGTAATCGCACACGATAGCAATAGGATGCAGCTTGCCATCGTCGTGAAGCTGGAAGAGAGTCACAGCTGCGCAGGCCCAGTTGTCGTCAGAGGCTGGCTCCTTGTGCTTGAGCTCCTCATCAGGCTTGGCGCCGAATGCCTTGCGGAAGTAACGAGTATCCTGCATGAAGAGAGACTTGGGGTCAATCTGAGGAAGGGTCTTGGCCCAGTAGGCCCATCCATCGCGCTTAGCGGTGTCGATGAACTCAGCCAGGAGGTCTTGAGACACCTTCTCGATGGTCGTAGGGTTGGTACCAGTGAAAGACTGCTCCGCGAAACGACGATCACCAAACCAATCAGGAAGAAGACCAATGTTGGCACCTTGCTCAATATCGGTACCAGACTTGCGGTGCTTCTTGTTATACTCCACATAATCCTCAATCTTGGGGCCTTGCTCGGGAGCACCAGTGATATCTCCATTCTTCAAGCTGAGAAGCCACCTCGCCGTCTTACCAGCAAAGGTGTCAGGGATGATCTGCTTAATCATCAGGCCAGTCTCGACGAGACCAAGAGCATTGAAGATCTTGAGCTCAGAGACTTGGTCTGCGGATGGGATGCTTTGAAGATGGGGAGGGTACTGGGCATCTGTGCCGTCGGGGTTCTTGGGGTAGGCTGAGTACTTGTAGATCTGCTTCTTCTGGGAGAGATCTACGTATCGAGGCAGAGTTGGCTCGACTTGCAACACGTCGAAGTACGACTCGTAGCTGTTACAATTAGTAAAGATCAAAATGATACAGTCGTACGAAACTCACCTTCGCTCAATGCGGCTGTAAGCATGTGTGAGAGCAGCCTGCGTACCAGCGTAGGTGCCCTCCTCAATGTTACCTCCACCCAACTGTGGCTTCTGAGCCAAGTTCTTCTCATCCGGCTTGGCATAAATCTTGAGCTTGATCAGCTCGCTGTTGAATACACCGGGATCGATGTCAGCGAAGGGAACATCCCCGACACTGATGCTGGCGTCCTTCTTTCGCTCCTCAAGTGAGGGTTGCTTCAGAATGGCATCAGGCTTGGGAACTGACGGTGCAGTCACGGGCAGCTGGGGAAGGGTAATGCCAGTGAGAACCATGATGGAAATGAAGGTGAATGAGAAGTTGAAGGGGAGGAAGATTAAGAGAGATGTGGTTGAGGAGGGGAGCAATTGGACGAGAAGAGCACGCTTTTATACACTATCCCACAGCCCCATTTCCTCTCAAGTCGGCTTCCCCATCAGGGGGCTTATGAACGGCGAAACCGTAGTTGAAAGATGACGAAAACCTCCGTTCTGGGCCGGCCAGTAGCAGCCCTTGCATATGTGCTCGGTCAAAAGATAGTATGTAGGCTGACCCCAGCTGAACGTCCAAGTCAAGACACCCTGCAGCCAAGGGTCAACGCTTACAGGAGGGTGGTTAGCTCCAGCCAGCCACGCCCGACGTTAAGTCGCATTGGGACGGCACTGCAGTCCAACTAAAGACAATAGATGCCTTGTTCGGCAAAGGAGGGGTCTAGACTCATGGTCAAGTTGAGGGGTTATGGGAAAAGGTGGGTTGCAAACTGCATTCGGGGGCTTATGGTAAATGGCAAGAATAAGCTGAATGCAAGATGGGTGCATTGGTCACAGGGCGGACGTTGACTCGTAACAAAGGTGCAGCGTAGGGAAGAGAAAACCCGACTTTTCAACCCACATTTTTACGATTCAAATACAATGAACCAATCATCCAAATGCCATTATGCAGCGCATCTCACAAGCGGGCAAAAAAAAGGTTCTAGGCAAGTTGCAATGCCGCTGAGTGGCGCAGGTCCCCTCAACACCGCTTACGCCGACCTGCAACTACGGAGAACGGCTGACGACCGCATTGTCGAATCAGAAGGTCGATTTGAGTGATGGCAGATGGCTAGATTCAGCCGCAATGTGGGTTGCGTCTCCTGTGGGTGACTCTTTGGGGAAATCTCACTCGCCGATAAGGCTGACTAGACGACGCTATTGAAACGGCTATTTGCGCCCGGCACAGCAAGCTTGGGGTTAATATGCATAAGGCGGCATTTGAGCTACAGGGCCGAGACTCAGACTGTGTTACGGGATTGTCATGGGCCATTCGCTAAGAAAATAGCTGCAACACTGAGCTGGAGGATACTTTTGGCTATTTAAATTTACATCGACTTTACAGATTAAAGCAGCATCAGAAGGCGTACATAGTCTCACTTCTTAGAGGGCTCAGTCACCCTAATCCGCGATCAGCGGGCTGCTGCTCCATCCAATCCATAACTAAGTAGGTAGTGATACAGATGTCTGCTATTACTATGTGAACTGTATTCTGCCAGAATGTCTCATAGTTCCCGTATCTTGTACTCCTGGGGTTCAGCTCTCTCAGCTGGACAACAAGGCAAAGGACGAACTTGCACTTTTAGTGGCACAGAAGAAGATATGTTACCACGATAAGGCCGGATGATAACAACCAGCAGACATATCAAATATTGTCGTCTTTCACGGCCAGGACTTCAACACTGTCCCGATTAGGCAGGCTTTTGACTTTGCCAGCTATTTCGGCAAGCTACACATGGTCCACCGCGGTCTTGATGATATAGGTCATGACAAGTTCCTCGAGATTAGAACTTGGTCCGTCTCTTGGCACAACGATGTGAGCTACGAGTTGCAACCTCCGAGAACCACATTCCTATTCGTGATCGACGTCCCCGAGGCTGGAGATATCTTATTGGCCAACCAGGTCAAGGCTTATGAGCGACTATCTCCTGCATTTCGACAGTGATTGGAGGGGCTCAAGGTCGTCCATTCTGCTCATGAGCAAGCTCAGGTTGCGCTCAAGAATGGTGGGCAATTGAGGAGGGACCTAATCACCTCTGTGCACCCTCTTGTCCGAACCCATCCAGCGACGGGTGAGAAGGCGCTTTATGTCGAACCTCAGTTCGCCCGCTCAATCGTGGGCTACAAGAAGGAAGAGAGTGATGCGCTGCTCAACTTTCTCTACCACCATATTGCCTTCAGTCAGGACCTTCAGTGCCGGGTTAAATGGAGCCCTCGATCCGTTGTCGTATGGGATAACAGAGTCACTGCTCACTCGGGCTTGGTGGACTGGGAGGGACCTCGCTTTCGGTATATTGCCCGTCTGGCAGCACAAGCCAAGGTACCCACGGAGTAAGTGCTAGCTCTCAATTGGTAACATCAGGTCGCCTCGCTGTCTGCTTAGAAGTAAAATGATTCCAAGTTCAACTCAAATTTCTTACCCCAGTAATCCGTAGAAAATCCTAATGAGCTCCGTGAGTGAGATTGCCTCCACGTCGACATGGTCACCAGTTGGAAATTGGACGCGCACTCACTGACTTACGCGTTGCACAACCCTTCACCCTTTAAAGAAAAACATGTCAGCCCTTGATAGATCTGATCCCAAACTCTCATTGGTGGGTTTATCCATCATCTTCGAAACAGCCGCTGGTCGAAACTTGGCGCGTTTCATCAACCCTGCTCCCATGATGGTCAGGAGATCATCTCCACCACAACTACCACTCTACTCCCGTTGAAACGGAAATCATCTCCTAGCGAGCCTGAAAATCGGGTCATTCTTCATCAATATCGAACTCTGTGCTTTGTATGGAACGTGCTCTTTTTTTCCGCGGCTTCAATATCCGAGATGCGAATCATGTTTAAATGTTGATGATCCCCACGTTGATCTTTGAAATGTTTCTTTTTGATGTTCTGAATTTTCCGGTCGTTTCTTCTTGTTTCTTTATTCAATTCACATTCTTTTTCACCTTTCCAACTATGCATCATTCTTTTTATTTCGGCATTGATTGCCGTTGGTTCCGCCGTTCAAGCTGCTGCGCAGTTGAGCGGCAAGGTTGGACCTTCAACTAGCCGCGCTGACAAGGCGGCTGTCAAGACTTGCAACGTCATGGACTATGGTGCTACTGCGGATGCAACGACTGATAATGGTGCTGCTATTCAGAAGGCTTGGGATGATTGCAGCGCTGGTGGTGGCGAGGTGTACATTCCTGAGGGCGACTATGGACTTGGAACATGGTTGAAGTTGTCTTCGAAGAATGCCATGTCGTTCCGTCTTGATGGAACTCTTTACCGCATTGGGTGAGTACAAGAATACAGTTTGCGCCTGCACTGCTAACATCCAACAGCACTGATGGTGGCAACATGCTCTTTTTCCAGCACATGGAGGACTTTGAGATGTACAGCAGCACCTCCAAGGGTGCCATCCAGGGCTATGGCTACGAGTTCCACAAGAGTCTGTCTAACATAGAGCAGATTGTCTATGAGGATAAATGCTAACGGTGGAGTAGACGACGAATATGGCCCCCGAATCCTCCGCTTCTACGACGTCAAGGGCTTCTCGATTCACGATGTTGCCCTGGTTGATGCCCCTGCATTCCACTTCTCCCTCGATACCTGCTCTGATGGTGAAGTTTACAACATGGCTATTCACGGTGGAGCTCGAGGAGGTCTGGACGGCATCGATGTTTGGGGTTCCAACATCTGTAAGTCAGAGTTCTCTGACAACATGGGCACGACTGACAATTTTTAGGGATCCACGATGTCGAGGTCAGCAACAAGGATGAGTGTGTCACAGTCAAGAACCCCTCCGATCATCTCCTGATTGAAAACATCTTCTGTAACTGGTCGGGTGGTTGCGCCATGGGTTCCCTAGCCACCGATACTGGTAAGTCAAGAAGCTCAGATATCGGAATCCCGCTAACCATCAATCAGATATCCATGACATCGAGTACACAAACGTCTACACACACAACTCCAACCAGATGTACATGTTCAAGTCGTACGGAGGCAGCGGCACAGTCTCCAACGTCGCCCTCAACAACTTTATCGGCCACTCCAACGCCTACACTCTCGACCTCGACGCCACCTGGTCATCCATGAGCCCTGTTGAAGGAGACGGCATTTTGTACACCAACATGTCGTTCTCTGGATGGTCTGGTACCTGCGCCAATGGCAAACAGCGTGGCCCTATCAAGTTCAACTGTCCTCCCGACGTCCCATGCACGGATATGCTTGTTGAGGACTTTAACGTGTGGACTGACTCCGGAAGCACGGTGGAGTACGGATGCAAGAACGCTTACGGTTCGGGAGTTTGTCTGAAGGAGGGAGCTGAAGCTGGAGCTTTCACGACTACCCAGACTGTCACTGCGGCCAGTGGTTACTCCACCCAGACCATGGACGGTGAACTCTCTACCGGTCTTGGTTTGTCTGTTTCCATCGCCATCCCTACCATCAGGGCCTCCTACTTCCCTGGCGTTCCCGCTATCAGCGCCCGAATGGCTGACTCTGCTGGTGAGTCCCAGGCGGTCAGCGATGCGACCTCAGTCAAGGAGGCCGCGCCTGTTGAGACCTCTGCCGCTGCAGTCGCCGCCTCATCCGCCGACGATGCTGCATCAATCGAAACCGCTGCTCCCGTCGTTGAGGCATCGTCTGCTGAGGATGCTGCGTCTATCGAGACCGCCGCTCCTGTCGTCGAGGAATCGTCTGCCGAGGACTCTACTCCTCTTCAGACTTCTGCTGCCGAAGCCGCTCCCGTTGTGGATGTGACCTCTGCTGAGAACTCCGCCCCCGTTCGAACCAGAGGTCCCTTCTTCCCTGGATTCCAGAGCTTCGGTGGCCCAAACATGCCAAACTTTGCCTTGGCCACGACTCTCGAGACAGCCGTCAAGGCCTCTGAGACCCAAGCCCTTCCAGACACTAAGACCGAGACCAGCCTTCCCGCTACAGAATCTAATGTCACCAAGCCCAGTGGATCTACCTCTTGTAATGCTAAGAGACGCCGACGTAGCCAGGCCAGCTACTAGATGATCCAGAGCATTGTGTTTGCTTGGTAACACGTTGCCAACTGATCAACCACCCCACCAGCAAAACCGAGATAGCAAATTCTTTAGACGACTTCGATAGTAGATATTTTTCATGATTTATTAAATAATTAAATTTGCCGATCTCATCTCGGTTTCGCGACCCGTTACTAGCCTGTGAAGATAAGGAGTACGTTAAAAAGGGAACGGTGCACAATTCCGGGCTGGGCTCAATTCAAGTTCAATCGCCTTGGAAAATCGATTGAACTGTGAACAGCCAGAATTGAATTGATGAGGCTGTTCGGCAGTTTGAATTGAACTCATTGAATTGAATTTTGATCGCGGCCAGGGTGGTCACGTGCGGGAAGCACCAGACCCGATTAGGTAGGTACTCAACCATACTGACCAGCTGTCATACACGTGACTGGTCATGTGATGTGGGTCACGTTGCCACCCTCGCGACCTTGAATGTTGTTTATCCTAGAGGCTGCCAGTTTTTTCCTCTCGGTTCAATATGGCAATTAGTTAGTATAACAAGCTTGTAGCCATTAAAAGCAATCTTTAGGCGGTCTCTGCTATTATGGATTTTTTTTTTTTTTTTTTCTATATAAACTTGATGCGGTTGAAGTTGAGATTGGTCCAAACCCTGATCGTCATTCTCGAAACCACCATTATAGATAGGCTGCAATGATATCAAAAGCCATCAGCCACAACAACAGAAAACACAGTTATCAATACATAACGGTATCAAAACCCAATACCGCTCGAAACCACCATCAATGGTTTTGCCTCCATCATCAATGTGAAGATCCGTGCACGGAAGCGGGGCCAGTTATGAGAGCATAAGGATGCATAAGCAAAATTAGTGAATGGTCATTGTGTACATAAATTATGTAGGGGGGATAAATATTATGCGTAAGAAAATTCTGCGTGCTTCACTATGCTTGAATCCCCCACTATCAGTCCAAATGAACGCCAAGAAAATCCGTGATGAGATCATTCAACTGGCGCATGCTAGTCTGATCGTACTCATTGAAGCCAGGTGTGGCCTTGGTCCCATCCATACCAGGTATAGACTCTCCCGACGACATGCGGCTGACCAAGGCCCTGGCAACCAGATAGAACTCGTGCGCGTGACGACTGAATCCAGGTCTTCTCCACATGTCTTGAAGTGAATCGGCTGTTTCGTATGGCTCCATGACAGGGACGGTTTTCAGGTAGGCCTCGTAAGTCGATTTCCAATTGTCGAGAGCGTTGCGTACACCGCCGAGTAGGTCGAGGCCGGCTAGAGAATTTTGATGTTGGAAGATGGTCGAGTAGACAGCTAAAAATTGTAAGTGTTAGAAAAAGGGAATACTAGAGGGGGGCATGTGGGCTTACCAAGAATGATGGCGAAAAGATGAGAGGCCCCATGCTCCACAAGGACACGACGTAGGTCTTGATCCATCTTGTCCTTGCAGTACCTCTCGAAGACTTCGCAAAAGGTTAGATAGCTCCCGGAGCTGGACCGCTGGAGAAAAGCTTGAATCTCTCGGGCACACTCGGTAGCGGTACCAGCCTGGAAGATGGAGTCGGGCCACGCTATGTGCGAGGTCATTTCCTTGATGACCATTCGAGGAGGGATATTGTTGAAGAGAACGAAGCCCTTGTCAAACATGAATGTCCACATGATGACCCTACAATCAACTTAGCTGACGAACGCGTGGTGTGAGGATTGGCTTTTCTTACCGGATCAACTGTTCTCTCGCGATAAAATCTTGCCAGTCAAAGTCGTCAAGGCCAGATGTAAAGTCATAGTTGCGATGCCTTGCAGAATTGACGCCCACATCTCGCGCGGCCTAAATATGTGTTAGGCCTATCAGGATTGAGTAGGTAGAATAATTGGGGACATACTGATACAAGGGAGTTGAAGCGATGACGACGAGCTCGCCGTTTGCTGTTGTCGTTTCCCTCCCAGTTCTGGTAAGTGCATACCAGATATCCAGCCTGTAGAGCTTGGATCTTGTCGATGCCCTGCACAGGATTTAAGAGGGGGCAATATGGAGCGTCGTCGCAAAAAGCATCGTCACTGAAGACCATCTCCTCAACAGAGTTGAACCAGGTCCTAGCCAGCTCATTATCGGTAGGCTCGGGGGACACGCAGGCGCCTGTTCAATAGCACATGTCAGAGAGTTGGAATCCGAGGAGGTAGGTTGACGAACCTGTTACGACCATTGCGGCGACCAGGCTCGGCTTCGCAGTCGTTGGGTCGAACGTTTGCCGGTGTATATAGGGGCAATTTGGATGCCATATGTTCCAAAATAGAGCGAGAAACTTTCGTAGATGTAATGGTGAAAAGAACTGTAAACAGCTCTGTTCTGTGGTGGAAGAATAGTCCTTCATTGCAGCGCTTCTCCTGACGTTGCTAGTGCTCAAGTCGTGTATTTCGGCGACAATCTTGCGTGTCACGGTGATGAGAGGATCCTGAAAGAGAAGGGATGTGCCCAACCCAAGACAGAGGGGCTGTGAAGTCGACTGCGGGCCACCTTCGATATTGAAGAGCGCAGTTTTCGCTTGCCGTGCTGCTTCATCTTGGAGAAACTCGGACACGGTCTTTAGTCGCTCGGCCAGGGTCCCGCAGTCGAAGGATTCCACAATCCCCGTACGACTGGTAAAGGTGTATAGAAAGTCAAATGATCCTCTCTTCTTCTCTGGCTGGGGCTGATCAAGCGGCATTGTTTGATCGAGATCAAGAAAGTCCAGCCATGTCAGATTATCGGAACACGGGTCAAGATCACAGTCGGAATTGCCGATTAGATTGGTATCAAGAGTGTCGCATGTGCTGGAAGAAGGCGTGGGATCGTCCCCCAAGGCCGACGTCTCGTTCGGCTGTGGTCCTGGCTCTGGTACCTTGACGTCGGGTTTCTGCTGTTCCTGAACCCCTTTCCGGATCTCATCCCTTCGCTGGTAGGTGCAGGACACGAGCTTGCGTCGGCAATCATCACATGGCCAGCCGGCACTGCAGGCTTTCTTCCTCCGCACACAGCGATCGCAGGCCCTTCGCTTCTTGGCGGCACGTGGAGCCCGCACTTCGGGGGCCATAATGATCGGATGCAGGGCGATGGATGGATTCGTATCAGCTGCAGAAAGAGAATTCCTGGGGAAACTGGATCTGGCGGAGGAATCTGGGGAATGAGTCTGGGGATCTGGGGTAAAGCGTCGGAGTTGCAAGGACGAAGAGGCTCAATGAACGTCGGGAAATGAATCCTTTTAATACTCTAGCAACCCGAATGAGTCTAGGCTCTCGCTCTAGCCACCAACGAAAATGCGGGGGAGGGGCCAATAGAGTTTACCGGTTACAGGGTCGTCGAGATGGACGAATTGGAGAAGGGCAATTGTCGGAGTAAGAAGTCATCAGCGCCAAGTCAGCCTCGGCAGTGGTTGCAGGTCATTGAAGTCAGTACTTTCTGTGATAGCTTCGGTGAAGTATATAACTGAGGGCATTCAGACACCAAATCTCAACATGTTGATGCCAATTACTTTCACCAGGCAGTCTTTGTCTACTCTGACACCATGGCGCTACAAATTGTTATTGACTACCTTCTCACTTTCCCAAATAACTTGATCATCCTCCTTGGTTTGATCTTTTTATACTGGGTGGTCTACTCCATTTACTCCGTATTCTTTCATCACTACTCGGATGTCCCAGGTCCATTCTGGGCAAAGGTGTCGAGATTATGGTTGGCAAAGCAGGTTCTATCTGGAACAGTTGACCAGACCCAACGAGACTTGCATGCGAAATATGGTAAGGACCTGGTTTATATGCGTAAAAACATTCTAATACTGTCTGCCTAGGCTCCGTTGTTCGAATCGCTCCTAACGAGGTCAGCATCTCGGACCCCGACGCTATCAAGACAATCTACGCCGTCAAGAATGCCTTTTCCAAGACCGACTTTTACACACCGTTCGCGCCGCACCTGTCACCAAACGAGGATCTCTTCACCCAAAGAGATGAAAAGCACCATTCGTACCGTCGTCGCTTTGTCAATAATATCTACTCCCTCAAGAGCGTTCTCGAGTCGGAGCCGTTCATCGATCAGGTCACCGCCGTCTTTAGGCAGCGGCTAGATGAGTTTGCTGTATCAGGACAGATTATCGATATTGGACTCTGGCTGCAGATGTACGCCTTTGATGTTGTCGGAGAGCTCTTCTATGGGAAACAGTTCGGCTTCCTCAAGAACAGCCACGATTACGAGAACTACATCGACTCGTTGGACGCGCTGCTTCCGGCACTCTCAACAATCTGTGTACTTCCCGCTTACGTCCGACCGCTACAGGTCTTTGGTTCCCTCGTTCCTCAGATCCGAAAGGGAAAGACGTGCTATGACAAGATCGTTCTCGCCGCAAAGCAGGTTGTGAAGGAGCGACAACAGCTCATGATGACTGACAAGGTCCAAAGGTGAGACCACTTCTAGACGCCGATTTTGGAGAATTTGACTAATACAGGGATAATTCCCTTGTAGGACTGATATTCTCGACAAGCTGTTCCAACTCTCGGCCGACAAAGAAGACTTCTCAATCCCTGATATTGAGACCGAAGCTTGGGTTTCTATCTTTGCGGGCTCTGACACCACATCGATTGCGACGCGATCTATCCTTTATCACTTGCTGATGACCCCGGATGCGCTCGCCAAACTTACCAACGAAGTCGACAACGCTGTGGCAGACGGTACTCTCAGCGATCCTATCAAGCACTCCGAGGCCGTCAAGCTCCCCTACCTGTCAGCATGCTGCAAGGAGGGCTTCTGGGTCCATCCGAGTGTCGGAATGTCTATGCCTCGACATGTTTCTGATCCTGGAGCTACTATCTGTGGCCGATACTTTGCACCGGGGTATCGCGTAGGCATGAGTGCTGCGGTTGTTCACTGGGACAAGAGTATCTTCGGCCAAGATGCTGACGTGTATAACCCGGATCGATGGCTCCGACCTGAAGGAAAGGAAATGGAGCGGTATCTTTTGCACTTTGGAGCCGGCACGCGAACGTGCATTGGCAAAAATGTGAGTGAAAGTAAGAGTGGCTTTAAGGAGTCGTTGTTAACACTTTTTAGATTGCTTTGGCAGAGATTTACAAGTTGATCCCGGACTTGGTTCGTCGTTACAGATTTGAAGTCATCGAACCCGAGAAGGTGCAGAAACACAGCTTTTGGTTCTTCAAGCAGACAGGATTCAATGTCAGAGTACATCGACGAGAGCGGGCGTCGGAGGGTCGATTGGTGTAGTAGGTATCGGACCAGTCTCCATAAGTTGAGACAGCAGGCTTCCAAGTCGACAATCTTGTCCATCTATACCTTGCAATATTATTGCACAAATCTTAAGTAGCCCTTCTATTTTATTGAAGTAAACCTGTCTAGACTATGAAATGGCCGAATACCATACTCTCAACGCATAACTAAGCTCCTGTACTGGCCACACAAAATGGAGCTAAGTTCCCAGTCGCTACTAGGTGTGGATAACAGCAGCCATGTTTATGGTTCGAGGATGGCCTTTGCTATTGGGTCGAGTGAGCCTTGTCCGAAACATAGAGAAAGAGAGGCGGCCTTGCCAGGACAGAATAGGCTATGCCAAGACCGCCAAACCAATGAACACGCCTAACTCTCTGTTGAAAAAGGTCAGCTGAATGAAGCTCGACGCCTTCGCAGCGCCATCACAGCGCCATCACAGCGCCACTCCGCATTTATTGAATCCGAAGGGGGTTTAGATAGGAAGGCTGAAAAGATTTAAAAGCCCCAGGCTTTCTCATTTTACCCTTTCTAATCGAAATGTTCCATCGTCAATTACTAGAAGTCCCCACTGCCATGGGTCGTCACAAAAATGCTGCAATTTTCATGATCTTGGCATTCCACGCTTTGGTATCGGCGGTAATATCTCAGGCCGGGCCTAGTGATGAGTTCGCTTACGATATCATTACTGGTTCAAGTATGATGCACCCCTTCCCTCTAGCGACGTGAGCCACGTTTTGGTATTAACTCAAGATTTACTAGCCGTAACATATAGGTGCATTGGATCGTCGAATACCTTTAACCCAAGTACTACCTTTAGTGATAACTCTCGGACCTTCGCATTCTGCGAGGAGGGCGGTCAACTTATCCGCACCTCATGTGACGGCTCAACTGTCTTTTACACAAAGCGGAAAGCGAAGGGTGCGGAAAATCGGTCTGGATATTACGTTTGGTATCGTCTATTTATGTATTGACTACTTGCTCACATTGTCTAACTATCGATAGTTCAGGTGGCCTTGTTTGTTTCACAGCGACCATCTATCGATCCTACAATGGAGGACGCGGCTCGTCGCCTCGAGACCTCATCGGATGTGACTACTCGGAAGCCTGGCCTACGTATTTTATGGAGAACCCAGATGACTGTAGGCGGAAGTCTTTCACAGAGCTGCTTTGTTCATATGTTGATCCAGGTGCTGATATTTCTTGTAGGGACAACAAGCACTCCTGACGAGGCTGTCACTGTCACCGTCCCAGCAGAAGCCACAACAATCACACGAGACGCGACAGAAAGGAAGGCTGCGTCGGCCGAAATCCCCAATATAACTTCATCAAACCTAGTTGATCTAGCGACCCAGTCATCACCAACTAGCCAATCCTCAACGACGGAGCCAAGTTCAGCTGAAGGTGGCAGTCATCATGGTCCAAGCACCGGAACTATTATCGGCGCAGTAGTTGGAGGAGTTGCTGGACTTGCTGCAATCGTTGGTGCCCTTGTCATAGGTTTCCGCATGGGAAGACGGCATCCATCCCCAGACAACCAAGAGGCTGGGACGAGGAAGAGCTTCAGGGATACGATCAGTTCTCTTCCCCGACCAGCCATCACATGGGTCCACCCAGGCACCAAAAAGTCCCCCAAAAGTGACGATCAGAACGTTTCCGTTCTCCAGGTGAACTTTTCAGATGATGCGGCGGGGACAAGTGCGAAGGGGCCAGCTGAGTTACCAAGTCCAACATCTCAGACACCCGGGAATCAAGCACAGAACATATCACAGCCTATCAGCACCCTGACCCATGCGGCGGTAGAAGTGGAAAGTCCCAGCGCTGAACTCCCCACAGGGCCTGAGATTCAAGGTTGGGCTAGATCGGAGAGCCATCCGTTTCCGTACGAGGCAGATTCAACGCAGCGCGCTGAGTTATAGGACACCACTAGCATAGGGGCGCTTCAAGTGCCAAAGTAGTTCATGATAGCATAGTTTGAGAGTCTTGAGTCCAACACACGTTACTCTGCTCTTAACACGTACATATGTGGGACACAGAACATAGCCCCACCCACAAGGTAGGGGACTCCCCTTGCTCAGGACGACCAATCATCGCCGCTGATAGGTCAATCACCGACTCGGTTTTAAGCTGCAGATGTTTAAGCTGCAGATGGTCATAACCAACAGGAGATCTTGCTTCATTTCTGGGAGCCATTTTAAACAAACACAAGGACTTAAACGCTCAAGGCCAGGGACGGAGTTTTATAACACAGATGACTCTGTTCTTCCTGTGATAACGTCGCGATACCACCAAGATAAGCTATCGTGGCTATCTCTTGGCAACTTGTCGTCGGAGGGCGCCCTAACGCCGGGGATCAATGCCGCGGCAGCCTATCTTGCTTACCCCGCAAAATGAGTTCCGGGGTCAAGGCCAGCTCATCCCGGCAGAGAGCCATGTGACTTTTCCGACTTCTCGTCCCACCCAACCCCCTCTCCTTTCCAACAGAGAGGATACGGTACTCGACACACCTGCCGAAGTCCCACTTCAGCCAGTCATGCCTCCGACATTACGTTCTGGCCGCAGGCCTCGTAAGCATGGCAAGACTTTTACTGGTTGCTGGACATGTAGAAGTCGCAAGGTTAAGTGTGATGAGGCGAGACCGAGGTGTCGTCATTGTCTGAAGAAGGGTATTGAGTGTGAGGGATATGATATTCGACTTCATTGGCTACCACCAGAGACTGGGTGTGAACTTGAGCCTGCCACTTCGGAATACCAAGCCAAGGCGTGTCGCAGCCAGATCCCATTTGGTGCGTCCTCAACCTCTGAGTAGAACGCTGGCTAACAGGTGTCGTAGGCTCAACAGGACCGGCTCTGCCGTGGTCTCAAGTCGAGGAGATCCTAGTTGTGTTGGACACCCTCCAAACTCAACTCAGCAATACACAGGGAAAGAATGGAACCTCACGATTCATTAATGGTTTTGGCGTGTTTGACTCTCATGGCCGAGCATCCGTTCACAACTCATCGCCATCATCACCAACGCCGACTTCAGAACCACTCAACATTGACCCCAATCTCACCACCTCACTGGTACCGTTCAGTCCTGAACCCTTGGAGATCAGAAACTCGACTGGCTTGCTGTCACCGGAAAGTGCATCCGACTTATCATCTCTGTCTTCCATCTCCTCTGTCCAACTTTCAATTTGCGACCAAGCCTTTGTCAATCCTTTTTTCGAGGATGATCTAGGTGAAGAAAGCCCCATCTGCGACTACTCAAGCCACGAAAATCCGACCAATACCCAGGAAAGTTCAGTGCAAAATTGCTCTGTCAACGAAGACTCGCAAACAGCCCTGACATTTCCTCTCCCGCCAAATCCCTCCCCTGAACTCACTGGCAAGGAACGATTCTTGATGCATCACTACATGAACAGAGTAGTGCATCTCTTTTGTGCCCTGGACAACCCTAAGAGCCCATGGAAGACCATCCACTTACCTCGCGCGCTGCAGAGTGCTGGAGAACTCGTCATCCAGGGCTCAACATCTCAAATTCGAGGTGCCTTGAGGAACGCGTTACTCTCGGTCAGCGCCTTTTGTCTCTCCAACGACAAGGTCCAGATACATGATGAAGATGCTCGAAAATGGAGAAAAGATGGGATCTGCTATCGTGGAATTGCCATTAAGCTTCTCTCAGAGGCTATTGCGCCTGCATCATTCTCCAAGTGTCGACCCAAGTATAAAGAGTTCCTCGCCACCATGCTATCCATGATTTCGATCAACGTGAGTCTTCGTATCTTTATATGATAAGACAAAGCTCATAACCCTCTACAGGTCATGTCTGGGGACACTGCTAGCTGCAGCTTGCATCTAGACGCCGCCCACGGATTAATCACTCATGCCAGAACTTGGAAGTCGAAGTATTCGAACAAGGCTCAGGCCCTTCACCGGATCTACTTCTTTCTCAGAACGATATACGAAAGCACGGCGATACACAGCACGACGACTTGCGACAAACTATGCGAGGCTCGCATCGCAGGGTCATTCTGTACAGGTGAACCCACCAACCTACTCCACAACAGCCCGGGAACGACACCTTCAGTCACATCATCCAAGGCTTGGTCGAGTGGAGATGCATATGAATGCATTTATGCCATACCACAGGACCTGTTGATGCTGCTGAATAGAGCTGTCGAATTGATTAGCAAGGTCACGGAGGCGAGGGAAACATCTATCGGCACAGATATCCCGCCACACCTGGTTGAACTTTGTGACGACTTGGAAAAGAGCATCATGGATTACGAAGCTGGATATATCGATGCGGATGATATGTCAGGAACGACATCATCAAACTTGTCCATCATTCAGCACATGACACGAGCTTTCCACAACGCCGTCATCATTTATTTCGCTCAACACATTCGTCTAGTGGGACATCGCTACCTCCAGTCCTTCGTCGGAAATGTCCTCGATAGCATCGAGGCTATAGAGCGGATCAAGGCGGAAACTAAGATTCTCGCAACACCGCTCTACTGGCCAGCATTTATCGCCGCAAGCGAGGCATTTGACGCTAGACTTCAAAGTCGGTTTCGGTCTTGGTACAACCAGGTGGAGAGATACGGCATTGAGTACATCCGTGCAGGGCGTTGCATCCTGGAGCAAGTTTGGGCAGAAGGGCCATCTCGGGGCACCCGTGTTACTAGTCAGTGGAAGACTGTGGTTGAGAGGACCGGGTCGACGCTGATGTTGTCTTGAATGTTGGATTATATCCCATGCCCGATTTTCTCGGCAATAAGCTATTGTATTTAACATTGTACTATACTGCTAGAATAGAGCGTTGTGTAACCTTATTTCGCTTCCTCCTCGGCCAAGAATGGGGGAACTTCCTGGCCAGCTCGCCACTTGTATTTGCTTCCAGGGTGATCCTCTGGCAGTCTCTTCGACCCGATAAAAACCTCTCTCGCAGTGGCACCCTCCTTATCGACCCTAGACCGGAATACTCCACGACGACGTAATTCGGGCAGCAGAAACTCGACAATGTCCTCGAAGCTACCGGGGTTAACAATGTGCGAAAGGTTGAACCCATCGACATCAGCAACTTCAACCCAGTGCTCCAGTTCGTCTGCGACAGTTGTGGGACTTCCGATGATCTTGGCCCCGAGACCACCGATGCTGATATACTCGGCAATCCTTCGCTTAGTCCAGGGGAGATTGTCTGTCCCTGGGACTGTATCCGACCATCGCCGGAGGATGGACTGAATACGAGGAGCTTCGGTCAAGCGGAAGTCTTCATCATCCGAGTAGCCCGATAGATCGATACCAGTCCAGCCGCCGAATAGTGCCAAAGCTCCCTCGGTATCAGCATACGACAGATACTCGTCTCGCTTTGCCTTGGCTTCTTCATCCGTCGCTGCAACGATGACAGCAATTCCAACAATGATCTTGATGTGATTGGGATCTCTGCCCTCTTTCGTAGCGATGGCGCGAATGTTGTCCACCGTCTTTCTCACACCCTCCGGTGTCTGGCCTCCAACAAAGATGGCCTCGCCGTGTTTTCCGCCAAAGCCGTTTCCAGCCTCAGAGACACCGGCTTGGAAAAGAAAGGGGGTTCTCTGTGGCGAGGGTTCCACGAAATGAGGGCCAGGAACCTGAAAGTATTTGCCCTTGTGGTGAATCTGTCGAACAGCATCCGCAGCGATATAAGTTCCGTTCTCACGATCTGCCAGCACGGCATCGTCTCGAAAGCTTCCTTCCCAAAGCTTGTAAAGCACCTCCAGATACTCGTGCGCAATGGCGTATCTTTCGTCATGAGGGATTTGCTCGTCTAGCCCATGATTTCGAGCTGCACTATCGAGGTACGAAGTGACAATATTCCAAGCCACACGACCCTCGCTGAGATGATCAACAGTGGAGAGCCGTCGGGCAAGAGCATAGGGCTTCTCATAAGTCAGACTTGCAGTCACTCCAAAGATGAGGTTCTTTGTCGCTGCTGCCAAGGCTGGGACCAGATAGAGCGGGTCGTTGACTGGATATTGAGCACCCGAGCTGAGGACCGGAACCACGTTGGCCGGGCCTTTGTAGACATCGTATGGCCCTAGCGTATCGGCGATGAACATTGCATGGAAATCGGCCTTGTCCAGCAACTGGGCGAGATCGGTCCAGAAAGACAGCTTCTTGTACTGATCTGTCTTGTTCCGGGGATGTCTCCAGAGCCCTGGAGCTAGATGGCCTGGTGTGTTCATGACGAAAGCGTTCAAGATGATCTGCTTCTTCTTGGAAGAGACATTGTTGTCTGGCGATGGGCTCTCGTTGGATGCCATGACCAAAGTGTTCTGAGCAGCTTCCCAATCTATTAAGTTAATCTTAGAGCATGCGGCTAGTGGATGTAACTTACCAACCTGTATGTCTTGAGGTGAAATTTCGAAACTCGAGAAAGATTATCTCGGGGCTTCGAGACGATAGAAGATGTTGAATATATAATGCAAGAGGGCGTTGTCGGAGGAAGCGGGGTGAGATGCTATATTGCACCATCCAGTGGAACCCTTGACGAATTGCTTGACGGGCCAATCTTTGCACACCATCACCCCATGGCGCAATCGATGGGACAGGATGGCATATCTGGTTATGAATTTGGAAACAAAGAAAGCAATAGCTAATATTAATAAGAGGAAGATGAAGTACTGAATTTAGTGGGATTTGATACTATGAAGTGTTGATATTCTGTTCTTTGGTCTGTTGAAGCCGGCCCTTGATGTGATAACTGAGATAGAAGACCGTGGCCACGGCTACTTACATAGTGAACTTCTAATGCTGGGTCAAGAGAAGACTCTCGACCTTACCTCCTTACCGAAATCAGACCCGTGAAGAGTGAGATATTGGCATCTTGTTATGACGTTGTGGTCTTAGCTTTCCTCGGCCCACCAAGCATATTCATCAGTGTCGCAATGAGCTGCAAGAAAGAAAGCAATGCAGGAATCTCGAGAATCTTGAGCATGGCTTCTTGGTCCGCGTTTAGACTGCCCAGAGCGAGCTCCGGCTTTGTCTCGTTTGTTGGACATGTCATCTGCTCTTGTTCCTCTTCTGGGGCCACGACTGTGCTCGATGCACTCGACGGCGAAGTTTCGGCAGACTTGCCAATGATCTCTTGTTCGATGGGACTTGTCAGACGACGATACATTCGCGTCAAGTTTTCCATAGTTGCTTCTGTGGGATCATGTGGCGCTTGAATAGCTTGGTGTTGTAGACCTTGAAGGACCCTGGGAGCTTCGAGGGGAGCAGCGCTGTCAAGGGGTTCACGCTTTGATACAACCTCTTGTGAAGATTCGGCCTCACAGTTCGTAGAGTCTTCGGTCTCCAGAGTAGTTGACTGGAAAGATGCCACAGCAGTGTCGGGGATTTCGATAGGAATGTCTTGGTAGTTTTCCAACTCCATAGCTCTCGGCAATGACTTTGCAAGCTCGTCCAGCCGCCTTTGAAACACTTCGGGGTCCCGAAAGTCGATCAAGGTCCTCGTCTGACCTTCTTCCTTTCCACTTCTTGAGCCAAACTTGAGTTTGGACTTGAGTCGCTGGTTCCAACCCAGCTTCCCCTCGATCTCAACCTTCATAAGGAACGGCTGCCCCCCATGCTGGAAAGAGAATGCAGTGTGGACGCAATTATTCCGATATGACTGACTCTCAAGTTCGTTATATGTGAGATCCCATTTCAGAGTCTTGTATGTCCACAGGCCTTTGCCAGGCAAGAGCTGGCCGTTGAATGACCATCGGGATGAAGTTTTGAAGGCCTTCTCTGCGTTGACGCCTACACCGCTGGCACCACCGCCCAAGACGTGGATCTCAGGAGCCACACTCATTGTCTGTTTGAACTCGGTACTCTTTTCCTCGCCGACGAGATGTCTGGGTCCATAGCAGTCCGTCATCTGCACGGGGCAAGGCGGCTTGCGACGACCATGTCGCGATTGAGTCTTGTACGAGTTGAGGCACTCGTCATACTCATCTAATGTCACCGTGACTGTTGCACTCTTGACCTTACAGCCTTGAGGTGGACCAAAGTTAAGATCCATGTAGATGATGCCGCCTGGAAACCGATTGTTTCCAAGGACGCCCCATTGTGACTTTTCAAAGAGGAATTGGCAATCGACCGTCATTGTGCCAATGGATAAGGCTGCCACACTGGCGTGGCTAGCCACGTGGTCGAAACGGCGAAAGGGCTCGCATCGCCCAAACCGTCTCCTTGCGCTTAGGAGAGCTGGTCGGGGCTGTTGGTGATCCGACATGTCTATTGACATGTCTATTGTTTTCTGAAAAAGAAACAAAAGAATTTTTGTGAAGGGCTTTTCATCGTTGGCTGGGGAGTCGATGGATGGAGAAAAGAGTGAACACCCCGAGCCTGATTCTTTTCAGCTCATGCATGGCGTTCTTGGCAGTGAGATTTGCACTATCTACTGGCTACAGACAGTGACATTTCGTAATATTAGATGGCAAAACTGCAAATGCTGCCTGCTGATGAGCGGCATTTCCATCACGTTCGTTGGTCAATGACGATCACAAACGCGCAACCCTTGTCTCTCCTTATGCATAAACGCCGAATAGGCAGGTTCAAGGACTCAGCTTTAAGGTAAGCTTGGAGGCCTCAATTTGAGCCGACTGTTCCGCGTAACGCGCAGTTTGACTCACCCGTGTGACCGACCTTCTGGTAACTGTCATAAGTCTAGACATCAGCCAAGGGACTATTATTGACGCTTGAAGAGACATCCTTTTACAGCCGTTATCATTCAACAACATGAGCCATGGGGATGACTCTAGGGATACGAACCGGCGCCGGACCCCTCCGGGGCTTCTAGGAGTAAATCTAGAGGACAGGTCTGGCGCGATTTCTTGGAGCCGCCCAAGCAGGACCACGGCCGAACGCTCGTCTTGAGACCACGATCGAAATACTCCACGCACAGCCACCCAGAAAACCAAGGTAGCCAGAGCGAGGAACGGTCGGCGTCAAGGCTCCCGATGGAGAGGGACGGAGATCGAATACGACTTCCTGAATCTCCAGGCGCGCCAAAAGAAAAGTTTGATGTCATCTGCACTCCCGGCCGTCCGAGAGATGCTACAGTCCGACTAAATTTGGGAGTTTTTCACGACCTGGACGACGAATTAGAAGAGTTTAATCGGTATGTGCGTCGAGGCGAGTTTGGAACGGCCAGAGTTTTCTTTGACAAGCATCTTCTGGCCCATGTCGCCTATCCTTGGGTTTTTGTTCAGTACGCCGAGATGCTGTTCGAAATGGGTGACTACAAATCACTCCTTCAGCTCAATGCCGAACCTGTGTTTCGCCTCACGCAATTTGGCAACAGACACGAAGATGTTGAAGCCATGAGAAGGCTCGAGATCAATTGGAGATTACTCAAGGCTTCTGCTCTATGCCATAGTCAGCATGAGCTCCAGCCCGTTCTTGATGAGGTCTGCCAGCCTCACGAGATTATACCAGTGTCAGCAAATCTTGGGTCAACAGAGGTAGGCACCAACAGCTTGTTAGGCAAGAATATTCATTGATTATGAATTCAGGTCCGGATTATCTGCTTGGCCATGAACCTGATGAGCGTTACCGACAGAGGAAATGCTGGTGCGACAGCGCTTCCAAGCGATTTGGCCGACTGGGGAAACTGGTCAAGACTCTACCAAGAGCTCCAGGCTCAAGGCCGCATATGGGACTTTCGGGACCTTTTTACCACAGCTTGTGTGTGCTTTGGTATCACAAGCGCAGAAGAGCAATTCTTCGGGTCAAGAACTATTGTCGAATCGATATGGGACGACTGGCCCCCGCTTGGGGACGATGACGAGTCCTCTTTGCTTGCAAGACTTGATATCTTCGCAACTATGGCACTCCTTTCCGTCAATCAGGTCAAGGTCGAGTCACTCACTGAAACGTACCTCTATCTGGCCGGCCCCCAGGCTGAAGCGCTGATAACATCGTTTCCTCACCTCGTCAAGAGCCGACCATTCCTTCGATTCATCATCGCCCAATCATCCATATCCCTACGAAGGGGTAAGAGGAGCCAGTTAGCATACGATTACCTCGCCGACTTCCCAGGTTTGGGAGTTTTCCCGCTAGGTATCGACATGCCCTATTACGTACCAGTTGGGATGGAAAACCCTGGGTGGGAACCTCCGGATCTTCCTGAAAGCTCCTTTGAACCACTTGAAATGGCATTGAAAGCTGCCAAGGAACTGAAAGATTATCGAACACAGGCGTTGTGTGTCAAAGAGCTTGCCCTGCGGAGTCGAGAGCCATCTAAGTACTTTGAAGAGTTGGGACGACTCCAAACGGAGACACAGGATGACATGGAGGGGTATTTGACCACGTGCCTCGCGAGGTATCTGATAAAAAAGGACAAAGAATCCAAGGCAAAGCTTCTGAGAGACTTGAACGACTTTGGGGCGTGGCAGGAGCCATCAAATATGGTCAGTCCCAGCAAAGCCTGCGCACGAGATATCATCAAGCGGGCTCTATCCTCTTCCCACCCGACCTACACCGCACAAAGTGTCGAAGCGGGCCTACGGTACTATCAATGGCTACCGGAACCTTTCCAGGGATTCATTGATGAACATGTAGAGAGGCCACGACCTAGACCCTCGACCCCTGCGCCGCATCTATTCGAGCAACCGAGACCATCTGTCCCCAAAAGGCAGCCCTCTTTCGAGCGTCGTTCTAACGATATTCCAAATTACTACATGCACGATGTCGCATCGCCTCGAATCAGACCCCGGCGAGAACGTCAGTCAACGCCCCCGCTGGAGGAGCAAAGTAAGTTCTTAAGGCTGGCTGAAGTGGTTGAGGAGTCTTTGAGCAGCTTGCTAATAACATCATAGGTCATGTGGTGGAAAGTGACTTGATAGATATTGAAGCTGACCCGCGTCGACTGTCTTCCAGCGCTCCGCCTCGTGGTAATGTCACTTCTAGGCCCATCGTGGAGGATGAGGCTAGGTCAAAGGAGCATGAGATAATAGATCCTCTAGATTAGGTCAAGGGCGAAAGTAGTCAAATCATAAGAAGCTGCTTATCAACTTCGTCGAAAAGCAAAACCTGTGCATGTTGGCAACAAGCATTCATCCAACATGTCAAACATGATCAAACGACTGGCCACGAAACTTGCACTAGCATGATCGTGGAAGACCTGCTGGGGGGACGATGGCTCTCTCTTTCGTTCAGGGGCAAGGTGTCCTCGGTCCACGTCAATGGATTTCATGATAGACTATGAGCCCATAATCTCATGTCCCAAACTGGTGTTATTTTGCGGTCGCGGGGCCTTAACGGCAGTGACGTTGATTTTGAGCCACAAGTCAGCGCTAGAGCTGCGGATGAACCAACCCTGGGCAATGAGATCATGGGTCCGTGGAGCAGAAAGCCGCTTCCAGGCATTGGTGATTCAACTGCCGGGCCATACAAACTTCTCCAACACTGCTCATGCATCGATAGATAGTCAGGTGGCTGAGCCGACACACGGAGAATCGCGGAGTACATGGGTCCCCAGTTCGCAGGGGGAATGCTATGGACTACAAGTCGTGAGAGACAACTGGGCCAAATTACGCAACGCAATGCCAACACTTCGTATTTCGGATATGGGCGAGATTTTTGCAGATTATCTGCATTACAAAGGATAAAGCCTACCCCGCTAGGTATAATGGGGGAACTTTCTTTTCGTAGTGGGATAGCCAGCGCGGCTTGTCACCTCTTTCGGGGTCATGCCATACAGCTGACTACCGATGATCGACTTACAAGGAGTAAAGGAATCACTAGGATAAGTACCTATGTCACGTTGTACTGCTTGAAACACAGGGGAGATTAAAGAAAATAGATAAAAGAGCTTGAAATTATTTTATTTGCAAAAGATTTGGCCTATTTCAATATAGGTACTTTACATAGATTTCCTTATTCTACTTGTCATGAGTTAGTAGTTACTCCTCTCTAAAGTTTTTCATCCTGACACCTTGGCATGTTCATCAAGTGACATCGTGCCATGTATGTAAGAACGCAGCTCTTCATTCTCTTCATGCTAGCCGACGGCGCGCTGTGTTGCCCTTCCTGGAAGCTACTAGGGACAAGACGTGGAATCGAACGCGCCTCTGCCAGGGCCTTACTACAGTGCATTAGACATTACGAGACTGCCCATCTATTCATGACATGATATATATAGCTCTCGACATTTACTGTCTTATGTGGATTTACTCCAAGTCTTTCAGCCAAGTTTCTCTTTCATTATCTATCGTACCTTTCACACAACGGCACCCCTTTTGACTTGACCACATGGCTACGAACGGAACCACAAGAGCCGCCAATGGGACTGCTCAACCCCTGGTAGACGTTGCAGTTGCCACGAGCCCAAACAATCTCGACGCTGTCCCCAGTCTTCTCAAAGAGATCACGGCCGGAGCCAGTGCTCTTTCCACCGGCGGCGATGAAGCGCGCCATGAATTGCTAATCAAGGCCCGCACTCTTGTCCAATCTCTCGAAACTCCTCGAGAGACCATGATCAAACATACGTGGGCACAGGCGAGTCACCTTTGATGAATACAAACCATTAGGCTAATAAACATAGACTGGTGCCATTGCAGGTCTCTCTTTCGGTGTGGAGACTGGATTATGGAAGTTGATGGCCAAGAACGGTGATCGGCCTCAGAAAGTCAGCGAACTTGCTGCCAATCTCGCGGTCGACCCATTGCTTCTCAGTTAGTATTATGCTCTTCATGACCACTGATTTTTCCGTGAGCTAACATGCCCTAGGCCGATTGATGCGTCACCTCGGTGCGATGGGATACATCACTGAGGTCGATGTTGACGTGTATAAACCAACAAACTATGCCAAAGCCATGAGCATTCCGATCATCAGCGATGGATACCTTGCGATGTACGTGTTATCAGTTGTTTTTGATATTGATGCTAATTTGAGTTCAGCCTGTCTTGCACCAGTCAAGGCCCTATTAAGTTTCATGAGTACTCGCGCGAACGAGGCTTTGTCAACCCTACCAACGCAAAGGACACACCCTTGATGGATGCCTATGGTACTGATATGGACATGTTCGCGTGGCAGCAGTCTCTAGGCTATGGACCGCATTTCAACCATCACATGGGCGGCTACCGGCAGGGTCGCCCGCCATGGATGAGCTTCTATCCAGTTAAGGAGAAGTTGATTACAGGGGCAGACACCAGCCCTGATGCACCGTTCTTTGTGGACATTGGCGGCAGTATTGGTCACGACCTGATGGAATTTAATCGACACTATCCTGATGCGCCAGGAAAACTCATTCTTCAAGACTTGCCTGCTGTCATCGGCCAGATCCAGCAACTTGACCCAGCCATCACACCGATGAGCTATGACTTCCACACGGAGCAGCCTATCAAAGGTATGACCACTATCTTTGTTCTCGAAATCACACTAACCATCAACACAGGCGCCCGTGCGTACTACATGCATTCCTGTCTTCATGACTGGCCTGATGACGTCTGCAAAAGCATCCTTGCTCGTATCTCTCAAGCGATGAAGCCCGGATACAGCAGACTACTCATCAACGAAAATGTCATTCCGTCAAAGGGAGCATACTGGGAGACGACGGCTCTGGATATGGTCATGTTGACTTTGTTTTGCTCGATGGAACGAACTGAGGCAGATTGGTACAATCTCATTGAGAATCTTGCTGGACTGAAGATTGTCAAGATTTGGGGCGGTGGGAAAGGCGTTGAGAGTGTGATTGAATGCGAGCTGCCCTGAAAGCCATGACATATGAGTATTAGCTAAGAGCGAGGGAATGCTTTGTTCTCTCTTTCTTATTTTTATGATGATTCCTCATGTAGGCACTTAGAGCGAAACAGAGCACGGTCGAGACTTGAAAGACCTCTTTCAGCACGTAACAAAGACCGATGACTTTCAATGGCCACTTCCCTCAACGCACAGGGCATTCCAGTTTATAATTAGATATAGAAGTCTTTGGAGGTACCTATGATAAAGACCATGCTCAAACAATGGCAACATAAATAGGGCTCGAGGATGGAGAACAACAAAGAACGACGGCATTATTTATACCCACCTAAGAACTACGTTTTACCTTCAACCTACCACCTCATCCAAATTTCCACTTATCCTTACACCTTACACTACGAACACAAAAATGACTCAACCAACCCGCGAAGGCCTTGCCTGGACTGAACGCGACGGAAACCGTATTCGTAGACCGTTTTGGACAACTAAACCCAAGCTATGGGCAATCGAGGTAGTCTGTCGTCGGGTCTTGGACCTCCAACCTGAAGAAGTTTGCACTGTGAAATTCTTCTCATCTGGATTATTCAACAGGTTGTATCTCATCGATATCCCATCCCGTCAGCAGCGTCTTCTCCTGCGAGCCTCCTTGCCTGTTGATCCTTATCACAAAACGGTAGGAGAGGTGGCTACCTTGGAGTGGGTCCGACGGTTTACCAACATTCCAGTCCCTTACATCATCGCCTATGATCCATCGTCGGACAATGAGATTGGCTTTGAGTGGCTCTTGATGCCCTTTATTCCTGGCACGAATGCGTATGAAGCGTGGAGCAAGATGTCCACGACGGCCAAGGTGGAATTCACAAAGCAAGTGGCCGAGTTCAACGCTCAACTTGTCAGCGCTTCTGAGATCAACAACATTCGAGGGATTGGAACACTGGCCTCCCCTTCTGAGCAACCAAGCCACCTTGTGTCTAGATTTTGGTTCATGGGCGACCACTTTCAGTACGATGTTCCCAGAGGGCCCTTTCACTCTAGCCGCGAATGGTTGGATGCAGAAATCCGCATCACTAGGTTGTCGCTGGCCACTGATTATCTTGATAACTCAGATTTGTCCTGCGCGCATTTGCAGCTGCCGTTTGCAACGACGGATTGTCTCCTCAAGGCTCTACCAACCGTTTTTCCTATTACCGACGAGCCTGAGCCGACTACCATCTTCCATCAGGATCTTAGGTTGGAGAATATGCTGGTTGACGAGAAGGGCGTCATTATCGCGGTACTCGACTGGGAGTTTTCCTCGGCGGCACCTCGTTGGCTCGCAACGGTAATGCCCGAGTTTCTATGGTTTGCGGCGAAGCTGCCAGAGCCAATTCCCGGCGTTCAGAGCTTCGTCGACGAGATGATCGGCGCTTATGACGGATGGGGGCCAATGTGGAGGTATTACCCGGAGGAGTATGAGCGGGAGCAACTGAAAAAGGTATACAAAGACCGTATGCGCGAGCTGAGACCTACCTGGGACGCTGAGGTAGCCGACAACGCCTCGAAATTGGAGTTCTACATGGATGTTAAAAGTACAGAGGGTGAACAGTTCATGTGAACAGTTTCCATTTGAGTCACTTCGAGATTTAAATATGGATACAATTTCAGGCCTGTTGATATGGATCTGGACTATCTGAAGGGATGGTCGACCAACCACGATGATGCCGAAAATGAAGAAGAATGATTACAACAACAAAGAATGCTTGGATAGAGACGAGCCCGACGAGAGTGATTATTAGAGAATGGTGCGAGATTAGATTAAAGATTGTGAATTGTAATAGAAAAACATTAGCATCGCATCACTCTATGTTCCTTCTCTCCTCTCAGCGAAGACTGGGGAATCTTCAATCGATCTTCTTCTCCACGTCCGCCTCCTCGGCAGCCCTCTGAGACGCCGTTGACCCTCCGGAGACGCCTTCCGTGGGAGTAAGTCCACCGTTCATGTAGTGATCCTCCCAGTCCACATCGCTAAGATACTTGAAGTCAAGTCCACGAATCTCATGCTCCTCACTGGCACGAATGTGCAGACCGGGGATCTTGTTGATGACAAAGAGCAAAAAGGCAAGAGATGCAGAAAGACCATGCGGCGCAGGTCACAGCACCAGCAAGCTGAAGTCCAAGCTGCCGCCATTGATGCTCCCACCATCCACCAGCATATGCGTCACCAGAAACACCATCGAGAGCTGGGACGAACTGGGCGGCAAAGAGACCGGTGAGGATGTCGCCGATAACACCTCCGACACCATGGATGGCAAAGATATCGAGGCCGTCGTCGATGCCGATGAGATACTTGTACTTGACGGTGAAGTAACAGAAGGAGGATGTGATGAGGCCAATGAGGCAAGCGACGTACACGGGAGCTGGAAGTATCAGTTAGCATTGTGAAGTAGAGACACGGACACTTGAGAAGACGTACTGAAACCTGCAGCAGGAGTAATGCCAACAAGACCGGAAATGATACCGGAGCAGAACCCAACCAGGCTAAACTTGCGTGTGAACAAGTAATCAAGAAGGACCCAACCAACACCGCCACCACAAGCAGCAAAGTTGGTGTTGACAACAACGTAGATAGATCGAAGACTCAAGTTGGCAGTGCTAGCACCGTTGAAAGCGAACCATCCGAACCAGATAAACACGGTGCCGATGCACATGAGAAGAGGGTTGTGTGGCTTGTAGTGAACCGCCTTCTTACGATCGGTCGTGGTGGACTCGGAGAGTCGGGGGCCGAGCATCATGGACCAGGCGAGGGCTCCGAAGCCGCTGGCAATGTGGACGGGACCGGATCCGGCGAAATCGTAGAGGCCGAGCTTGTAGAGCCAACCGCTGGGGTTCCACTCCCAGTATGCGAGGCTGATGTTGAGGTTAGTGGGCAGTCGTGGTGTTGAGTAATTGGGGGCTTACATGTAGTAGACAAAGGTGGTCCAGCAGAGCAGGAAGACCATGCTAGGGAGGAGACGGCCGCGCTCGAGCATGGCTCCGGCCAAAATCATGGCGGTAGCGGAAACGAAAGTGAAGCCAAAGGCAGCATCTAAACAAGTCAGCGGGTCTATCCATATCCCATGTCCCCATGATGATCACGTACATAGAATCTCCGGGACATCAGAGTTGGCCATGGACGGCTGCGCAAGAACATTGTGAAACGCAGCAAGCGACAAATCTCCCCAGATAGGATTGGTAGTCCTCGACTGATACAGCGAGTACCCATAGATCCAAAACTGAATACCGCACGCGCAAGAGCAAAACAAGGACTGAAGGACCATGGTCAAGGCCGCTTTTCGACGGTGCATTCCCGCGTAGAGGAAGCCGATGGCGGGAGTGATCTGCCAGCAGAGAATTGTGCAGACGAGCAGCCAGCACAAGTCTCCCTGCATAATTTCACAAACGGTTAGTATTCTACTGTAAAACGTCGTACTTTTCACTGATTGAATGCCGTACCTTGTCGTATGGGGCATTGAGATCTTGAGTCACGGGGTTACCACCTGTGGGATCGACATTGTAGTCGGGCCACTCGGTGACGGGAGTAATCGTGCTCGCCATTGTCTAAGCGTTTAACCTAGGGAAACCTGTCAAACTGGCTGTGACAGAGAACGTCATCTTCGGTGAGAGCCTCGGCTCCCTATTTAAACAGAATGAAGCGTCTCTATCAGCCAACTGATTGATCTTCACCTTGGTGTTTCATCCTCACCTCGTATTTTGTCCGCATCTGGTTAATTCATCCGAGATAAGCGGTTGCAGAAGCTAAGATAACCTTGTTGTTCTGGGCGGTGGCGTAGATCTGTTATCTACGAGACGGGCAATGTGGTTGGATGATTTGGAGATGGGTGTAGATAACGGGCTAAAGGAGGGGGGGGACGCGTACATGTATTGGCCTGTCCCCTTGTCTGCAACACCAGGTCACCGTTATCTCGGGCAACCACTATTGGTTCTCCCCGGGTGATAAGATAAAAATAACAAGGGGGTCTTTAAAGTTACCTGAAGTAGCATTATGCTTATCTTGTCCATGCATAGAATAAGCCACCGCTTCCGCGCCAACAAGCCATTCGATCGAGTCGTGCGGAATGAATGGGTGTTCGGGGGATTTGAAGGATACAGCTAACGGGAGATTGTTAGGCTTCTAGTCCACGTGGCAGGGGATGTGTTTGCATCGATAGTGTTGTTTTTTAATCTGGCTGTCAAAACTAATGGGGAACTTGCCGGCAGATAGCGTGGGTAGGTAAATGAGGAGGCATCCCACGCACCCTTTGGCCTCGGAAGCCGTGAAGGATGGTGATCTCCTTGTCCTGTCTAGTCGTCATTTGTCTCAAGGCTTGTCTCAGATGTTCCGCGACTGCCAGATCCTAGATTCCTTGGTGTGTCTTGTGCGTCCCAGCTTGTCATCCAGAGTCACATCTTCATGGCGACTCGCTGCTTTTTGGACTGCCGACATATGCCAAGTCTTTCTTCTTCGATACTATCTGTGTAGAAGTCGCAAAAATTAAGTAATGGCTTCAAGTCACTGCTTCTTATCACAGCTCCTATTATCCGCCACCGGATCTCTCCCGAATCCCGTTGTCCTTCCCACCGCAACGCCAACTGGCATGGGATTGGTTATGACGCAATCTCTCTCCGGTGGATACTTTACAAGGCGCATATCAAAATGCGGGGGACACGATGTTCTGATTTTGGGTCCGGGGTAAATAACCTGACAATTTCATTCATCGGCCATGACTTTGAAGCCACATACATGTGAGCTTGCCAAGAAAGCCAAGTTGTGCGTAATCGTAAGACGATGCCGAAATATTCGCGAGATCTACTACGTAGGGTTTGAGCGCAGCGGTAAGCTGGAAAGCATGTGTATGTTCACCTTCTACGGCTTATCTACCCGCGCAGTGGCCTCCGTAGCCGCGATGGCTCGCTTCCCTATCTCGCCCAGAAATTCTTCAGCCCTTGATCCAAGACTCAAACCTGAAAAGATGCACGACTGAGTAGATTTCATGAGACGATGAAATAACACGTAGCCTTGAGTAGCACAAATCACCCCTTTCACGGCCTTTTGGCTCAATAGCTCAACTTCGACTCACTTATCGGACACCAACCGCCAAGACCGCCAAGACATCCACTTCCGGCTTCCCCGGATCTCCATATCTGCCTTGATTAACCTTGATGGGCGTTATGATAGCATTAGCTGGTGTGTCGTGATGCTCCAGGCTGCCTGGGACGACAATGAAGGTGAACCCCCAATTCACACATACGCCAGCAAGTATCGCGATTTATGGAGTTTAGATGAGGTCGAAAGGTTGATTCAGCTATTAGAACATCTGCTACTTAATCCTCGAGAGGCAAAACGTCAATCGCAGGAGTCTTGAACACATCCCAACCCTTCGAATCCTGCGGGTCAGCAAACGGCTTCAAAACAGCGAACCGCATATTATATCGTCCCTCAGCGATCTGACTTCCGTTGGCCAACCGACCAAGCCACCAAAGCTCAGTTCCAAACCTTCCAACAATATCACGCGAAAGATCCTTCAGAGGCAACGCGATGAGATCATTGACATCATCCGAGCTGGCGTTGAAATACTGCTTGTCGCCTATCTTGGACCAACTCGTCGCAGATCCGACATAGCCGGCCTTGCCGATTACTGGAGGATATTCCCAGTTTTCTTCGGTCCAGCTATCGTCAAAGATATCCCATCGCAGCTCCCGAGTGCCAAAGCCGATGCGTGAGTACACGGCGGGGAAATCCTGAACTTCTGGGTCGAGATCAAAGGTGAAGTTGCTCTTCTCCGCGATGGGAATTTCCATACGAGTTGAGGTCATGGATGGGAAATCGATAGGGTACTCAAATATGTCGCCAATGTCCTTTTCGAGGTCGGATGCAAGACCCAGGAAAGGCACGCCGAGAGACTCGCCGTTGCTGCCGGTGATGACGACCTTACCGCTGTACAGGGGCAACCTAGAGCCTTCAAGTCCAGTAGGAGCCTTGAAGGAGATTTTCACAGACTTTGTCTCTCCAGGCTGGATGGTCAGTTTGGCATTAGGTAGTGAGACCTCGGGGTCCATCTTCTGAGGTGCAGACAGGACTTCTTCGCCCCAGCCCATTCGCGGTGTTCCCCAAGTCTCAGGGTCGGTAAGCATCGCATTAATGCCACCGTAGTTCTCAACGGAGAAGTCATATGTAGCGGGCTTGTCTCCGGCATTGGTAATCTCGACTGTGTGTTCCTCATTGAAGTGGCGCGTATCGTTAAGAGCAAACTTGACAAAGGAGAGACTAGTGCTATAGTCTAGAACTTTGGAAGCATTGACAAGGCCGGTGCCGACCTGGGCCACTGAGGCCATGAAGTCATAGTCTGGACTATCCGAGGTTCCGTCATGCCATTTGACAGCCTCGCCGGATGAAATGATCCTCATGGCTAGGTTCTTGGCAAAGTCAGGTCCGTGGGTGGAGCGACCGCCGTGCTTGCTGATATACAACGCTGCGATACCGGCAACGTACGGGCAAGCCATGGATGTGCCACTGAAAACAGCATATTCATCGTTCAGGTAGCTAGACAGGATCTGACCACCTGGAGCAGCCACATCAGGCTTGATGAAAAGGTCATTAGTCGCTCCAAGACTAGTAAAGTAGCTCGGTGCTCCTCCGGTCTCCTCATTGGGGACTCCTGTGAGAGACTTCATAGGAGGAGTAGTAAAGTCGGCGGTGACGTTACCACCAGCTTTGATAGTTTTGATAATGGCAGCACCGGCCTCTCGGGTAATCATGGCGATGCTTCCATCCTGGGAGACAGATGAAGGAGCCACGATGGGCATCTCGTTGGTGTAGATAAGGACGTGGGTTGCGCCAAAAGCAGCAAGATTCTCCTGCTTTTGGGAAAAGTTGCAACCTCCCCGGCGGACAAGCACAACTGAGTGGGTGAGATTGCGAGTGTTGTTCGGCAGTGGGCTACAGGCCTCATCTGCGACGGTTGTATCAAGACCGAGGGGGATAACTGGCCAACCGTCGACATCAGACGGGTACCAGTCGGCCGCTGGCATGTAAGGAACGTTGACTGTCTCTTCTTTTCTGCCATTGCTGAAAGTCGCGTTGAAAGAAGTTGTGGCAATGACATCTCCGTCGATGGAAGAGATGGCAAGGACATGAGCACCGGAGGAGCCAGTGCTGGCAGCAAATGGACCAGCTTGGCCATCGTTGCCTGCTGAGATGGTGACAACGACACCCTGGTCAACGATTCTCGAGGCTACTACAGCCCAGGCGTTATCAGACCAACCACCAAGGCCACCGATAGAGGCAGTAATGACATCAGCCTAAAAGTCTTGATTAGTTGTGTGGTTACAATCTCCAATGTACAGTTACTTACTCCGTCATCATACGCCTTGAGGAAAGCATCGATCAACACATCCTCGGTTGTTGCGTCCATCTTTGCGAAAACTTTGTACACTCGGAGAGTAGCGTCGGGAGCAACTCCGGTGATACTAAACAATCTTAGCCTTCACTTTGACTGTATGGCCTGTTCTTCACTTACAGATCACTCTTTCCGGCAATGATGCCAGAAACGTGGGTTCCATGGCCTAGGTTGTCCATGGGATCTTCATCCGGCTTCTTCTCCTCATCTTCGGGCCATGCTACATAATTTCTTTAGCTCAATGTCACTCACAAGACGGGAACATATGCTTACCTCCATCACCCACAAAATCGTATCCGCCCTCGATCTTAAATCCGGGACCAAATCCTCCTCCGAGCTGTCCAGCGTCAGTTGAATTTTTTCACCAGACTTGGCAATATTCCACTTACTGCAGGGTGAGTGTAAATAACTCCCGTGTCAACAACGGCAACAACAGCACCCTTTCCCAACACACCATCGGCATGAAGTTTGTCAACTCCAGTCATGTGGTGAATCGACGTGTTGATGCCAGCGGCATCTTTACCGAACGTCTGTAGCGGCTTCATGGGAGCCAAGGTGACCTTTTTCACCTGCCAAGCCTTGATGACAGACTTTTCCTCTTGAAGAGTATCAAGGTTCTCTTTCGGGGTCTCCACACAAGCACCCTTGAATACATCACTGTCGAAGACCTTGACAAGCTTGACATCAGGACGGTCCGCCAGTTTATCGGCAGTTGCTTTGGGGTTGGTTCCCTAGTATCCATTAATATAGTAATCTTGGCAGCCTGGTAACGAGAGGCCATACATCTTCAAACTCAATGATGAATCGCTTAGGATCCACATTAGTTTCATTCACGGCCGGAGCGGCATCTTCACCATCACGACGTAAAAGAGTGTTATGGCGAGCCAGAGCGCTGGCAACGCACGAAAGAGTCAAAAGAGTGTGAAACAGGCGCATAATGAATGACAGCGGTAGGATCGCCTAGACGCTAATGAGAGCAGAGCATAACACCCAATGCAAGGAGACTATGTATTTATATGTCTTTTAAGAAAAAGAGATCAAGGGGCGGTAGTGCATGATGTGCCGACAGAAGTTCCTGAATACTACCCCGGAGAAGGCTACTCGATAAGGACTTGGTGATCTTCTCCTTACCATACGTGTATTGGTGCCCGTCTTGGCAGCCCGATACGATGCTTGGCTCTAACCGGCTCGGCTTGATCACGCGATGATAGCCATTCGATTGCAATAGTGATGCATCGACTATCATAATAGTGAGACCCATGTCAATGATGCGAGGAGCTTCTTTTATAGGATAGGCTCGTAGAGGGAACCTACTGGTGTGATAAATCCAGGGACGGGTCTCGTATTTAAAATCGAAACTCATGCCCCTTGCATGCCGTTCTGTGACTTACCCCTGAATTGAATGTGACCTTCTATTTCTATCCTGTCTGTCCGGTAGTGCCCCACTTTCTGGACGACCCTCCGGGGCCGGCAAGGTCTCCGAAGACCGTCCATGCTCCCGCGATAAAAACGTGGGGGATTTTCTTCATGAATAGCGTCTCCATACGGTTCATGATTGGTGGACTATCGTAAATTGATAGCTTTGAGTTAAAGCCAAAAAGGAAGGTTCTGCGGAGGGTCTTCAGATACGGACACTTGGAGATCTATTCTAACACTAAACTGGTCGGCTGTGTACTAACCGCCGCATCAACTTAATGATTGTTACTAGACTTTATTTTACGTCAACATGAGTGACGTGAGAGAAGATATCGATATGATCTCTTGATGTTTTATGAGACGAGTGCGGCATAGCAGCTTTATTAGGGCTGCAAAGGGTGGTTGGTGATAATTCTACAGCAGTCAATGACGGAAGTCGGCGAGGATAGAAATATTGCCTTCATCAGAGTTTTGGGGATTACTATAGAATTGCCGGGGCTACGATAACTTCAAGCAAGCGGATCTCTTCCATGTATAATCCAGCGAGCGCCACTGTAATGGAAGTACGTTCTGGACTTGAGATACCCATGAGAAGCTCATTGGAGTGAGGTTACTATCCATCTGGCCCGCCCATATGAAGTGATTTCGTCGTATTGCATCTCGGCCTTCTGCTTAACGCTTTGAAAATGTCAAAACTGGTACTGAGGTCTATGCTACCGGGATGGATATCGTCATGCTCTTCACTATTGTGCCTGGTAAGCATCCTCAAACTCACCACTAACGGCAGCAACAACAATAACGACGGCACCTCTCTTCATAGTAACCTGATCATGTACCCGTATGGCGAAGTGGAGATAAATATGTTACGTAATGACTCAAACGTCTCGAGCGAAAGATAGGCTGCATTCCCGACCAGAGTCGAGATAGCTGTGATACTCTTGCTAACACCTCGGTTAGCAGCATGAGCTCAAGTAACATGAACACATTTTGGCACTCTCAGGTTTCAGTTCTGAGCATGCACTTATAGAGTGAATAATTGCAAGTGTTATGTATTGACTTGGCTCTGCCGATCTAACTTGAACTATTTGACCTGCGTATGACTGTGACCAAATGGAATTATCCTTGGGAGGTTCCCCTCCACAGTCAATATCAAGGTCATGCCTGACTCTGAGGATGCATTACTTGAGTTTTCATGATACTGTAGATGATAAATAGGCGTGTCCAACAAGGATTAGAGACGCTTAAGCTTCACCCTTGGAAATCAACAGCTTATGGGCGTTTGGATGAGCGAGGGAAGCAAATTGTTACAGAAATAATCCACGCACTGGGTATGAATCAAGTAAGCAATATTCACCAAAATAGCTTCAGGCCGTTTGAACGCTCGATCCGCTCTATTGTGCCGATTATTGCAATATCTCAGCTGTCATCTCAACTCGGTGGTGGCATCATTGACGACGAAGTGCACTTAAACATTAAACTCTCGCTTATATAAAAACTTTCCTGGCTTATTTATACATCGTCAATGGTTAAGATGCAGTGGATTATCTCTCTATTAAGTCAGCTTCTGTAATTGTGTGTAAGACACGCTAGGGGAATTGGTAAGGTCTCTCGCGTAGCATTGTTCGCCAGAGAAAGTAAGAGGGCCCATCTTGGTTTACATAATCTCGTGCTAAACGCCGCCATTCCTGATTAACCTTGAATATCGGAAACACCGGCACAATGTGTCATCATGATGATCCACGAGGGCGGCCGCCGCGAGGGGGTCATATAAAACCATCGATCAAGGGAATTACCGGAGTTTTCTTTTGTTAAGTTATGAAGTCAGTTCAGTACATCATGAGAATGGCAGGTCCCGTCTCAAGGACGACAAGCTACGATGGCGACGTCGAGTCTCGGCCGCCGGTTGAGCTGGGCTCGTCGGAGCCGACACCACCACGATATCGAAGTTACAGCCACCCTTTTGCTGGCCGACTTGGAGCGAATCAGGCGTTTACAGTCGACCGGGTAACTTCAGCGGATGAGAAATTGTTGGAGAAGGAGCCGGATGCGACACCGCATATGCCATTTCGAGAGTTGTTGGATTGTCGACCAATTTTTAGTCGATATTTATGGAAAGCTGCTCTCATCGAGGGAATTGGTGAGTGATCCTTCTATTACTTGGACTATCCATTTTGACCCTTTATAGGTACCCTGATGCAAGCATACATCAGTATCTGGATCAGCATCTCACCACCAGTGCTTCCTACGAGACCAACCGCACAACTAGGAAACTTTGACAATGCCGCATTCATAGGCCCTCTAATTGGCGGAATCACCAACATCATATTTATTTCGCTATTCATATCATCTTTTGGAGCTGTTTCGGTAAGGAAGTTAATATTGTTCGGAAAATCAGACGCTGACCCAGACAGGGAGCTCACTTTAACCCGCTCATCACCTTTGCAACTTTCTGTGCCCGGCTATGCTCCCTTCCACGCTTAATCTTGTACGTCGGCGCTCAAATTAGCGGAGGTGTATTAGCGGGCCTTCTAGTCAGGGCGAGTTACGGTACTAGGGACTTTAAAGTCGGTGGATGTTGGCTTGACCCTGATATCGTTCCCGTCAGAGAAATCTTCGTCGTTGAACTTGTCTCAGCGACCATCCTCCTGTTCCTCGCTTTCGGGCTGGGCTTGGATCCACGACAAGCCCAAATCGTCGGGCCAACTCTAGCCCCGTTCCTTGTTGGACTTGCTTCTGGAACTTTGACTTTCTCAACTGCGTTTACGCGGTATGGATATGGCGGTGCTGGTCTGAACCCAGCTCGATGCATGGGAGCTTTTGTCGGGACTAGGTTTCCCACTTGGCATTGGATACACTGGTAAGCCCCCAAGTTCTTTTTCGACCACAGTTGAACCGAGTGGAAGCTTACTGAACTACCTAGGGTGGGTGACGGCATTGCGTGCATCATCCATGGCCTGGTCTACTACTTTGTTCCACCTTGGACAAAGGAGACGTGATGTAAACAGCACCTCGATAGGCAAAATTTCACTTTGGCTTCGGATGATGCCTCGGTATCGTATCAATGTTCAAGTTACTCAAATACCTAATCAAAAACCACATCTGCCCGCTCGTAAACAACGCCTATGCCAAAACCGCACTTCACACCTTCACTCCACGCTACTTGACTACTCATCACTCATTTATCATTAACATCAACCAAAACCTTGACATGGTTATCCTTGTCGTTAATCAGCACCTTGATTCCGTCCTCCACTATGTTCTCGAGCTTGACCTTTCGCGTGATCATTTTGCTGGGCTCGATGGCGCCTGGCTATGTCAGTGGCTGGTTTAGACGACACGGTGAGACAAATGAACTTACCTGTGCCGAGATTCTCGATGACGGCTTGGAAGTCTTCTGGCTGGTAGCCGAGAACAGACTTGTAAGCGCTCTCTTTCCATGTAATCCAGTTCGGGTTGAATGGGATTTCCTTTTCCCAGATGGCCACGTTAACCACTGTGCCCTTGGTCTTGACGACCTCGCAGGCACTTTTTGACACTAGATAAAAGTCAGTATTGGTTGTTCGCGTCGTAATCCTTCGAAAACATACCTTGCTGGAACTCCGGCGCAGTCAAAGACCACATCAGCGCCTCTACCCTCGCTCAAACCCAAAACCGTTTCCTTGAGGTTCTCCTTGATAGGGTTGACCACCCGCGAAGCACCAAACTCCTTGGCAAAGTTTTGTCGGGAAACAGCAACCTCGGAGACGATAATATTTTTCACACCCTTGGCCTTAAGACACAGGATCAATGCCAAGCCAATAGGACCGCCTCCAATGATGACCACCTTGGACTCTGGGTTGATTTCTGGCGCTGCGCTCATAGCATGCCATGACACAGAAAGAGGTTCGACCAGAGCTCCAATCTCAAGCGAAAGGTTCTTGGGCAGAGGGAAAACGTGTGTAGCGTTCACACAGACAGCCTCGCTCAATCCACCACCACCCCCGCTAAGTCCGACGAAACCACCATCGTGACACACATTCTCGGCGTGCAAATCACAAGCCGCACAGTGTCCACAAAAGATGGTAGGTTGAACAGCGCACGCTTGACCAACCTCAAAGCCCTTTACTCCTGGGCCGACTTCCGAGATGATACCTGAGAACTCATGGCCCAACGTGACGGGGATGGTCTCTTTGGTGACGGGATGAGCGGTTGTGGGGCAAAAGTTGGGTCCTCCGAGATACTCGTGGAGGTCAGTTCCGCAAATGCCAACAAAGGCCGGGGCGATCTATTAATGTTAGAAATAGAGACTCTATACCTGATCTATATGCTCACCTTTATCTGTCCCGCTCCAACCGTCGGCTCGGGAATGTTCTCAACCCGAATATCTTCCTTACCGTAATATCTAGCTGCGCGCATTGTGCTGTAGTAGAATGATGTTTGCAAGTTCCTGAACATGGACCCACGGGTGTTCCTGGCGAACAGCCTGTTAAATGTCGGTGCCGCAAGCCTCGACAAGATGGATTATTCGAGTCTAGTTCAGAAATCAAGTTTTGACTCGTCATAAATCGGCTCCGCCGGGTGACTTTATACGGGCCGACCTCCATAATCATCCCACTGAATGCGTAAGCCCCACCGGTGACACGGCGTCGAACCCCCGCTGCAAAATACTGTCCTTTTTGCCTGTTTCTTTTGCATCTTCTTGTTCTACCGTCTCACGTTGCGTCTAAACTGGCCGCTCGACCGAAGATGAAAGTGCGGGGTGCAGTGAAGATCGGACTCATCTTGGACTCTTATTCGATGTGTTTGAGATTCAAAACACGCATGATCCTTGTCTAGCTTTGGTGGAATGCGGGGGGAATTTGGATGCTACGGTTGTTGGTGGTGGCGGATCTAGGTACCAAGAGTCGGACCCGATCCAGAGGAAGCAACGTCGGTGCCGACTGGGAGTGAATGTCCGTGAATACGAGAGAAGATTCAAGCTGTTGGGATGGCTATATGTGAGGAATTTGCGATTATATACTTGAATCTGCCGGGAAAACTTGAAGATTTCGGTTGATAGGCGCAGCCCGCTGATACCGCCAATACTCACCAGGACAATTGAATGCATTGGCGCCTAATTCTTGCTGATCTAATGAGTGAATTTTTTTCAGCAACTGTAGCCTGCTTCTCTCGACGAGGCATTTGCTTGCATTGCGGCTTGACTGCCGCGGCACTCTGCAGGGACCAGATATTCCCTCAGTAGGCTTCTTTTCCCTTCTCAGCTCAACAGCAACCTGAAAATGCTACCAATTTTGCCAAGAGTGATACAAGCCCCCGTGACTGGCCACCCTACCAAGTTGAGCATCACCAAACCTCCATCTGACCCATCCAAGCCCACGTGTCTTCTAAAAAGACAGCAGAGCCTCATACCATTATGATTCTGGCTCAAAACCATATCAGAAGAAAAGTGGCTCGACTGTGGATCTTCGGTGTTCGGCTTCCAACTTGGCGGGACTGTCAGATCATGAGCCCCCAATTCGAGTGGTGTGATGATACTAACCGTTGAACCCACGTGCACCCGGGTGTTCTTATCTTTCATCTTGGCATTGATCTGTTGATACGTCATTACTGATAACAAGTTGTCCATGGACTTCAATCCGACCGTTGTTATCTACCCTAGATCCTCAACTTTCAAGCTCGTCTGTTCTAGCTAAACCTCTTAACCCAGGTAGGTAAGTAAATAGATCGAGGGGTCGATCTTCAATATATTGTCCTTAATCGTGTTCCTTCAATTTGAATACTACTTGAGATCAAGACGCGATGTCAATAACGATGGTTACGGCCAATGGCTCACCGCGGCTTTGTAAATGCACGAGGCTATTTGATAGGCTCCTCTCTCCATTCCGATATCCAAGTGACTCTGATCCATGATCTTAGTTTGACTGTGACGACGAAAAACGCAATTCATTACCAATTTGATCCTAATATATGGCTCTTACCCTTAGCTAGATACTGACAGGTCATCCTCAGCCGCGATCTGCTCCAAGATGAATTTGGCCGCAACTCCTCTGCCTTCCCCGGCATTCCTGCACAACCTCGCCAAGTCCTGTGCCTTGTTCTTAATTGCTTCAGAATCTTTCCCCATGATGACATCCATAATTGACTGTCCGAGCTCTTTCGCTGTCCACCGAGGCTTGGTTCTCTTGCTGCCTAACCGGCCAATCCCGAGCATCTCAACACGCTGGGCAAAGTCGTAGCAATCTGTCCATTGTGGAAGTACGACTTGTGGAGTCGCCGTGCTGAAAGAGTTAGTAAATGAAAGCTCATGAGAGGGGCAACATACATGACCGCTTCGTTGAATGAGTTGGCGCCTCCATGGTGCACCGCGCACACAATATGACCTGTCTGTAGAATAGAAATGGGCTCAGCAAAGACCCAGTCAACGATCCTGACTTGATCTGCTACGATATCTTGCCCCAGAATGTCTATAATCTTGGCATTTTTCTCGGTATTGATGTCCTTGTGGGTCTTCAACTTCCACAACACTTGAAGTGGCTGTTTCGACGATGTCCAGAACTTGTCAATAACCGTTTTGATGGCAGATGCCATTTCAGTCATTTGCTGCTCGTCAATCTGACACATGGAGCCAAGGTTGACGTAAACCGTCGGTCCCTTGGCCAGCCATTTACCCAGCTCGGGGTCCGACTCTTCGATAGGCAATGCGCTTCGAAGAATGGGGCCACATGGGAGGATATTGTTAGGCAGTATCCCTTCAAAGTCGAGCTCTGGCAGAAAGCCGACGGCAATCTTGAGACCTTCAGGTCTACTGCGTTGGAGATCAATCGCTGTCTTGAGATCGATGCCGAGGTTGTCTTTCAAGTGAGCGGTTATCTCTTTTCTTTGACGAGATGTGATCCAGAGATAGGCCATGTAGAATAGGAAGTAGATGTTCAAAGGGATGAGATGCCACGGCACGGGGTAAGAATATCCGGTGAACAGTCTACCGGCTCGTCAGTCATGTTTGGCCGAGAAGAGAATGTGCAATACGTACGCGGGATACTTCCAGAATCTTACACCACGTGGCTGCTCAGACGCAGCAAAATCCTTGATGGTGTTGGGACTCAAAACCATGTACTTGACTTGCAAATGCCACACGGCCGTCAAACCAGCCGTCAGGAGCGGATCCAACACCACAAGATCCGCATCTACATCCTTGATAATGCCGATAATCGAAGTAACAATCTCCCCCAGCTCCTCGCCAGTGTAGGGTATGAATGCGGGAAGAAAATCCCTGATGGCCCGCTTAGTCGTGGAGAAACTGAGGGGAGTGGAGACAGAATCAGGAAAATATCCCGGTCGAGCTGGAATACTGTGTCTCTCAATGTAGTTTTGAAGCCCTTGACGACCTGAGATGCCTTGAATCTCGTGATAGACGATGGGTCTCGCGTTTGGTGTAGATCTTCGGGTATGCTCCGAAACCTCGGCGACGGACCCTTCGAGCCCACCAAAAGTGGCGAAATGGACCTCGACGCTGGGATCGGCTTCAAGGATGGCTTGCGCTGTTGCTAGAAAGACATTGGATTGACCATGCTCAACGTTTGTGAGCATCAAAACCTTGCGCTTGCTCATGACAGGGGTAGTTCGAGTACTCATTTTCGTCGTTATACGATTGCGGAGGTCAAAGAAGACGATGAGGTTCCGCTGAATGTGGATGCACGTCAAAAGATAACGCAAAAAAGATGACAAGGGAAAAAATCGGTCGCATTCGGTATCGCTCTTGGCATGTCACAAGTGAATCCTCGACTACGACATGAATCCAAGACACGTTATCGTCCCATTGAGACCATGTGGGTCAAGCTATTGAATGGCAGATTCCGATTGTCACTGTAACCACCCTGTTTTGGGACCACCGCTTTCACCGGAGGACGGGGTGAACTTAATTAACTAGCAGGCTGGTCAGAAGTGTTAAGAGGGGAGAAGAGCATGGGGTCTTTTTTTGGAGAAGCATCAAGTTATTCACCATCTCTCACAATGAAGTTTCTCTGCCTTCATGGCTCCTATGGGAGCGCTGCTGTCAGTGCATGCTCACCACTCGCCGCTTACACATCAATGATCACTAACAAACATTTGTAGAACTTCAAGATCCAGCTTGGTCCATTCACCGACGTAGTGCAGAACTCTGGCTCCAGCACGTTCAAATGGATTGACGGCGGACACAAAGCTATCCCGCCTCCTGGGTTCGACAACTACTTTGGTGCTCCTCCCCTCTTTCGCTTCATGGACTATGACGGCGTAGGAGGTTTGGACGACATGATGGTCAAGATTCGTGACTTTCCCAAGGGTCTGACTCCTGAGGATACGATCCGAAAGCTACTGGGGGAGGATGATCTGTTTACGGCTGATGCTGTGCATGACGCCCTTGATAGGCTGCATGAGATTATTGATCAGGACCCTGAGATTGATGTATGTTTCATGATGAGATTAGGGTTTTGCTCCAAGACCAGTGACTGACTGACTGGTATGTAGGGGATCCTGGGCTACTCGGAGGGAGCTACCATCGCTGCGAGCCTGGTGCTCGAAGAACGTCGGCGATTTGAAGAAGAGGGAATCCCTCGTCGCATCAAGGTCAGTAACCTGAACCTTAATCGTGACACTGACTCATATTAGATAGGCTGCCATCTTCTTCGCCGGTTGGCCTCCCATTCGCCTAACCGATGACAACCGCGTCGAATGCCTACTGGCAGACGAGTGCGAGGATATCATCGACGTTCCCACGTGCCATGTTGTCGGATGTAACGATCCATACATCCAAGGCGCCATGGCACTCTATGGCATGTGTGATGAGGATACGGCGGTCCTCTTTGATCACGGCAAGGGCCACACTCTGCCGAGGGATACGAGAACGATCCAGGAGTTAGCCACGGCTATCACCGACACAATAGTAAAGGTCGGGAACAATTGAGGGGTTGTCAAACGGTTGGGGAAGGGCGGGGTGATTTTCTCGATCGAGTTAGGGTAGATGATCTCGGAGTAAGAGAATAATTGAAGGCATGTCTAGATTCCACTTGCAAACATACAATCTGACTCGCCTCGAGGTCTTACCGCACGCACGAGGGAATGAGGATGCAACTGTATGTGTACCATCAAGCGATGCGACCATGACAAGACAAAAGTTCACCGACTCGGTGTGGCGGGCGGGATTACCCCTGGTCACATCTGACAGCTGTCTCTGGGGTGGGAGGCATATGCAAACGTGTAAGTGACGGAACAAGCCGGAAGGTACGCTCCCAGCTAACCCCACGCTCAGGACAGACTAGCCTTGGCTCTTATTCAGCTCGGTACTGCAAGTTCGGCACTGAGGTTGTCAGTCGACGTCTCGATCGAGAAAGATGAGATAGAGCCCCCGCGGTATCATGGAGTAAAAACCAAGGGAGATCAATTCGATTACCAAAAATGATGAACAATTCTCTGATCAAACCTCGGTCTAAACCAAACGCGCATATGAATCCAAGACATGCCGTGATGATCGACGGCAACCATCAACGTAGCAATCTACGCGAGGTGGGGGCTCGTGTCGTAGATCTCGGCCTTTTCCAAACACCAATAACTCTTGACCCTTGTCTAGCCTCAAAGCCTTTTGAACCATACATAACTCGGAACTAAAAAGAGCCGAAAGGCGTCGGAAAGTGGGCGAAAGCAGTCGGAAAAAGAATTCATAAAACTATCGCATGCCATCAGTGGCATCATCTATAGCTAAGCTGTGAACGGTGAGATCAACTGCCGATGCAAAGGGGCATGGTTTTAACGCCATACTCGGTGTAACAGATACATAGGATTTTGTTCCCGTATCTTGGTTTGGATCTGTATCTGGACCAAGGGAAGTGATCTGCTCTCCCTATCTCTTGGCACAAGATGCTCTTGTCTACTTGTGGTAGAGGTAGAAGTACATCCTTGACTAGATGGATAAGAAACGGAATCCCAGCTAGCCGGTGCAATCCAGGGGACTTGATGTTCCCATCGTGGTGGTTTATCAAATGCGATGAGAACGGCGAATATTGAATAGCTTGAGCTGAGTTCGGTCATGGAAGAGCAAGGGTAAAAAATGATATAGATGCCTTGATTTCCTTCCTTTGCTTTTGCTTCACTTGTTCTAATATCCGTCCACCCAACTATCTCGGGCAGCTCCTGGCCTTCTCACAACATCTTTCAAATCCAAACCAACCCATCACAATGGCAACCAACCAAGAACCCAGGCTAGCACCAATCGCCATAGTCGGCATGTCCTGCCGTCTATCAGGCGACGTGTCTAATCCCGAGGACTTCTGGACACTCCTGTCTCGGTCACGAAGCGGCTGGCGAGAGATGCCAGAAGACAGGTTCAACATGGGAGCCTTTCACCATCCCAACCCTCAGAAGAAGGGGTGCATCAACGCCAAGGGGGGTTACTTTATGAATCAGGACCTTTCACGGTTTGATGCCCCGTTTTTTAACATCTCAGAGCAGGAGGCCTTGGCTATGGGTGAGACAAAACATTCTAGAATACCCCCGAGATGTCTTGCATATGTGCTAACATGTCTTGTCTTAGACCCGCAACAGAGGCAACTACTCGAGTGCACATATGAGGCACTTGAGAATGCTGGTGTGCCCAAAGAGATGATTGCAGGCCGCAACATTGGCGTCTTTGTTGGTGGTGCCTCATCAGACTATCGCATGGGTACTCTGCGTGATGTGAACAGAGTACCCATGTTTGATGCCACTGGAAATCACCAGTCCATCCAAGCGGGTCGTTTGTCTTACTACTTTGACTTTCGTGGCCCCTGCTCATCGATAGACACGGCATGTTCATCTAGCTTGTATGCTCTTCATCAGGCTGTGCTGAGTATTCGGTCTGGTGAGTCGGAGCAGGCTATTGTGGCTGCTGCCAACCTGCACCTTCAGCCTGATGATTACATCTCCATGTCGATGCTAGGGTGAGTCACTATTCCTAACTATACTCAAAGTTTCATAGCTGACACACGATCAAGCATCTTCAATGAGCATGGAAAGACTTTTGCCTTTGATGAACGAGCCAAGTCTGGCTTTGCTCGTGGTGAGGGCGTTGGTGCCCTGCTTCTGAAGCCTCTAGACCAGGCTCTGAAGGACAATGACAAGATTCGTTCGGTGATTGTCAACACGGGCACAAATCAGGATGGAAAGACTGTTGGTAGGTGAACACCAAGATGGTCTAATGGACTGCATGCTAACAACCTCTTAGGCATCTCAACACCAAGCGGTGAAGCCCAGGAGCGTCTCATGCGAGATGTCTACGCCAGAGCAGGCATCAACCCCGAAGAAGTAGGCTTTATCGAAGCCCACGGCACAGGAACAAAAGTGGGTGATCCAATCGAAGCTGGCGCCCTCTCTCGCGTCTTCGGCAACGGCCGCACCAAGCGTTTCCCCCTCTACATCGGCTCCGTCAAAACAAATGTCGGACATCTCGAAAATGCGAGTGGCATCGCATCCATCATCAAGGCGACTTTGATGCTCGAGAAGGGTTTCCTTCTGCCTAATCTCAACTTTGAAAAGGCGAATCCCAACATCCCCTTGGATAAGTGGAATATGAAGGTTCCTATCAACATTCGTCCTTGGCCAAAGAACAAACGGTATATCAGCATTAATAACTTTGGCTTTGGAGGGTCGAATGCACATGCCGTCCTGGAGGGTCCGCCTGTTTCTCTTTCGGATCTGCCGATTGAGTCAAAGAACCAGTGTCCTAAGCTGTTTGCGCTGTCGGCTCATGACGAGGGCGCACTCAAGCGACTTGCCTCACAACTGGGTGTTTACATCGAGCAACATCCCGAGGTCTTCCAGAAGCGCCTCATTCGAGATATTGCCTACACACTGGGCGAGCGTCGGTCACAACTCCAGTGGAGGATTGCCCTCGCAGCAACATCTCTCGACGAGCTTGCTCTGGCTCTCAACGGTATCGACGCTTTGCCAAGCAGAGCAGCCAAGGTTCCCAAGCTGGCATTCGTTTACACCGGCCAGGGAGCGCAGTGGGCTGGCATGGGCCGTGAGTTGCTTAGCAGCCATCGGATCTTTGCCGACACAGTCAAGGCTGCCGACGACTGCCTCAAGCGTATGGGCGCTAGCTTCTCCCTCATCGAGGAGCTGAACAAGGGCAAAGAAGAGTCGCAGATTGGCAAGGCACACATCAGCCAGCCTATCTGCACTGCTGTTCAATTGGGCTTGACAGCTTTGCTGGAGTCCTGGGGCATCAAACCCTCGATGGTGGTTGGCCACTCCAGTGGTGAAATTGGAGCTGCGTTTGCTACTGGTGCCATCACTCTCGAGGCTGCTATGGCTGCTGCTTACCATCGTGGCCAGGCGGCGCTGAAGATGAAGGCCAAGTTTCCTGATCTGAGGGGCTCCATGATTGCTGTCGGTGCTGGGCCGGCCGAGGTGAAAGAGATCATCCAATCTCTGGGCCTGGCCTCGATTGTCGTGGCTTGTGAGAACTCGCCCTCTTCCGTCACGGTATCTGGAGATGAGGATGCCATCGATAAGCTTGCCGTTGAGCTTGAGAATCGTAGCATCTTCAATCGCAAGCTACGTGTTGATGTGGCTTATCACTCACCACACATGCAGCTCGTCGCTGAAGACTACACGGCTTCGATCAGCAATATCGAGAGTCAAGATCGCGATGGCGTTGCGTTTTACTCTTCTCTGAACGGCAACAAGCTTGTGTCAACGGCTGCTCTTGGCCCATCCTACTGGGTCGACAATCTCACCAAGCCCGTCCTTTTCTCGTCGGCCTTGAAGGAGCTGTACGAAGACGGAAAACCTGACATGATTGTCGAAATCGGACCACACTCAGCCTTGGAGGGACCCATCAAGCAGATCCTCAAGGGTATCAGCAGCCAAGCCTCCAGCGTCAAGTACCAGTCGTCACTGGTGCGCAACCAACACGCCACGACCACCGCGATCAAGCTTGCCGGTGCTCTGTTTGTTAAGGGTTACCCTGTCAATTTCAGCGCTATCAATGAGGATGATGACGGCGCTCAGAAGCCTTCCTTGGTTGCTGACTTTGCTCCATATCCATGGGCCGACCGGAAGTACTGGTTCGAGTCTCGGTCTAGCAAGCAGCATCGCCTCAAGCCATTCCCCCGCCATGACCTGTTGGGCACACTCGAAGACAACTATAGCGAGTTGGATCCTACATGGCGCAACGTCATTACCGTCGATGATGTGCCGTGGTTGAAACACCACAAGATGCAGTCGCTGACGACCATGCCTTTGGCGGCTTATCTCTGCATGGCAGTGGAGGCTTCCGTGCAGCGCGCTGGTCTTCGCGGCATCTCTGCTGAGCAAATCCTCGGATATCGACTTCGCGAGATTTGTGTGTCCAAGGCATTTGTGCTTGACGACAGTTCTGAGTACGAGACAGTTGTGACACTGCGATCGTACGCTGAAGGAACCCGCGCTCACTCCTCTGACTGGGATGAGTTCAGAATTGCGTCTTGGAACTCTAGCAGAGGTTGGTTGGAGCATTGCACGGGTCTTGTGGCTATTCGGAAGCAAGACACATCCAATGCCGTCTACCAGGGCAGTACACATGGTGCCCATGCACGCAAGACTGTCGCCGATAACATCCATGACGGCAACCTGTCCACCCAAGACTTTTACTCAGAACTTGAGGGATTTGGTGCCGAGTACGGATCTTTGTTCCAGCTTCGACCGACGGGTGGCCTCAAGGCGGCAGGAGAGTACTCTACCAGTGGTGTCACCGTACCCGACACAGCCTCAAGCATGCCCTTCAATCACGAGACTCCCTCGATCCTACCCGCAGCGTTCACAGATCTGTTTGTGCAACTGACATTCGCCATTTTGGGCGCTGGAAAGGGCGAGATGAAGTCTCTCTTCATGCCGACTGCCATCAAGGAGCTTGAGATCAGTAGCAAGCTCCCAGGCTCGACGGGCCAGGAAGTCCAGGTCGTCGCTCACGGAAAACCCAACCCTGCCAGCCCTGGACCTGTCGACTTCTACGTCGATGTCTGGCATGCGGAACACAGCGCTGAGCCTTTGCTCAAGATGGACGGCTTCCGAATGACACCTGTCAATGGTGACTTGGGACAAGACCAGGTCCCTCGCCAGCTGTGCTACAAGATCCAGTGGGAGCAATTGAACCCTCTCGATTTGGAGACGCCTGGCAGCGAGAAGAGCCTTGAGATGGTTCCTCGACGTGTTTGCAGCAACAACACAGTCGACTCAGCTTCAAGCGATGATCTCAGCGACAGTCCCAAGTCTGTTGGTACACCTGATACCAGTCGGGACAGTGGTAGCCTGGATGGACAGCTGGTCGACACGCACGCTTTGCGTTTCGCACTCAACAACACCACACTTGGGGAACCCATTGTCATCATCTCAGACAAGGACCAAAGAGATCCTCTGATTGGGGCGCTGGTTCACCTGGCTGATCTCCATACTGGATCTAAGCCCACCATCGTCCCCTTCTCCAAGGTCGAACCTTCCGCAGTCCCATACATCTGCCTCGCTGAGCTTGATGGCCCTCTACTCCATGGGCTGTCGGCCGACAACTTCAATCGCCTGCAAAAGCTTCTTCTCACATCCTCTTCCATTCTTTGGGTCAGCGCTGGAGGCTATCGCTACGCCGAGAAACCCGAGAACAACCTAGCCCAAGGCCTACTCCGATCAGTTCGTTCCGAGGCGAGCAAGACAGCCGCACTTCTAGACCTCGATCCCAACTCCCGGCTCAACGCTTATGGACGGGCGGAACTCATTCTTGAGGCACTGACTACTTCACTTGTCAAGCCACAAGACGATACGCCTGTCGACTTTGAGTTCGCCGAAGAGGATGGTCAGCTCGTGGTGCCCCGCGTCGTCGAGTCCGAAGACATGAACGTCGCCATTTTCCGCGAAACGCAGGACTCGACTCCATACCTACAAGAGTTTGATCAGCCTGGGCGCCGACTCAAGGTGGCTGTCGGTACATATGGGGCACTCGACTCGCTGTACTTCAAGGACGACGTTGACCTCCCTTTGGCAGAGGACGAGATCGAGATCAAGGTCGCCGCCACGGGCATGAACTTCAAGGATGTGGTTATTGCCATGGGGCAGGTTAGCAGCCCATACCTTGGCGTCGAGTGCAGTGGCATTGTCAGCAAGATCGGCTCAAGGGTAACATCGCTGTCGGTCGGTGACCGGGTATGCGCCATGTCGTTGGGTGCGTACAGCACCTTTGCCAGATGCCCTGCCACCAGTGCCGCCATCATCACCGAGAGCATGAGCTTTGAGATCGCCGCTTCTATCCCTGTTGTCTACAGCACTGCTTACTACGGAATCGTCGACCTCGCCCACCTTGAACCCGGCGAGCGGATCCTCATCCACGCCGCGTCAGGCGGTGTCGGGCAAGCTGCTGTCCAGCTCGCCAAGATGATTGGCGCTGAGATTTTTGCGACCGTTGGCAGCGCCGAGAAGAAGCAACTGCTAATTGACACATACGGCATTCCCGAAGACCACATTTTCTACAGTCGCAACACCGACTTCGGGCCCGCGATCCGAGAAGCGACCAACGGTGAAGGTGTCGATGTTGTCATCAACTCTCTCGCTGGCGACCTCCTCCGCGAGACCTGGGAGTGTCTATCCCACTTTGGCCGGTTCATCGAGATTGGCAAGAGGGATATCACATCGAACACGAGGCTGGAGATGAACAAGTTTGAGTACAATTGTACTTTTAGTTCTGTCGATCTCACGCTCGTGGCTGCCGAGCGGCCCAGGATCATGAAGCGCGTTCTGACGTCGGTCATGGATCTTTTGGCTCAAGACGTGGTGAAGCCCGTCGGACCCATCATCACAGTTGGGATTTCCGAGGTCGAGACTGCTTTGCGCAAGCTTCAGAGTGGAAAGACTTCTGGCAAGGTTATCGTTAGCCCCCGGGCGGGCGAGAGGGTCAAGGTAAGCGCAGCTTTCTCGATTGATGAGAATTACTAACACCATCAGGCTACATATCCCCAGAGAAGCACTACCTTGCTTCAAGCCGAGGCTACCTACTTCATCATTGGTGGTACCGGTGGTATCGGTCGTTCGATGGCCAGACGGATGATCCAGCTAGGTGCTCGACACATCGTGCTCCTGTCGCGCACTTCAAGAGTGACTGGAGAGCTTGGCGAACTCTCCGAGTACGCCAGAACTCAGGACGCTAATATCTACTTGCGGGCTTGCGACGTTGCCGATGAGACGAGCGTCGGAGCTCTGGTGGAAGAGTCAGCGCGGACGTTGCCTCCTGTTCGCGGTGTTATTCACGCTGCAATGGTTCTTAGAGTAAGTAATTGATGATGCTCGATGTTGACCCTAGCTAACATGCCATAGGATGTGCTGTTCGAGAAGATGACATTCGAAGACTACGACCTCGTGGTCCGGTCCAAGGTGTATGGCGCATGGAACTTCCACAAGGCGCTGCTCAATACGCCTCTGGACTTCTTCGTCGTGCTCTCCTCTGTGGCTGGTATTGTGGGCAACAGAGGTCAAGCCGCGTACTCAGCTGCCAACACCTACCTCGACGCCTTCACACAACATCGCTTGCACAACGGCCTCCCAGCGACCTGTCTGAACCTGGGAGCCGTCTCGGGAGTCGGCTACCTGGCAGAGAACTCAGCTAAGCAAGCGCAGGTGCTCAAGAACCTCTCAGGCTCCACCGTCGACGAGTCCGAGGTCCTTGCTCTTCTAGAGCTAGCCATCAACGGCAAGATTGGTGTCATGGGCAACGAGCAGTGTGTAACAGGACTTGACTTTAGCGATGGAACATCTCTTCCATACTACGCTTCCGATGGGAAATTTGTTCACCTCCGACACGCCGCAATCGTCAAGTCGCAAGACGCAAGCGACCTCCCAGCATCAGCATCTCTAACCATCGCGCAAGAGGTCCAACGAGCGGCTACAAGGGAAGAGGCCCAAGGGATTGTGACGATTGGTCTACGCGACAAGCTTGGTGCAATCCTCATGCTCCCACCCGAGGTCCTGCAATCCCATCAAGGGAATGCACCTGTGACGGCGTTTGGCTTGGATTCTCTCAACGCAATCGAGCTTCGGAACTGGATAACTAAGGAACTCCAGGCGCATCTGCAGATTTTGGAGCTGCTCACGAGTAGTAGTCTAGGTGATCTTGCTTCCTTGGTGTTGAAAAAGTCAAGGCTTGGGGATGTCTGGCGTAAGAATGAGGGGGAGACAGAACAATCACCATAAGAGTTAGATTCCTTATGATACAAAGCTGAATAGAACACTGTCGAGTCCATGTTGACTGGTGCAACATTACTACCATGTAATTATCCCTCATTTCTCTATCCCTTCCATCCCCACATCTCATTTGGCCTCCAGATCCACATCCTCAGTCATCGCAACCCAATCCTCCGTCGTCATATCTTCATCCTCAGCCACCTAGTCGTTTTACCTGGTTGTCTCGGCGAGCAAGGAGCTTGATAGATTTCTTTACCGAGAATCGATCTATTAGTTCGTCATGATACCCAGGGCTCAAGTCTCCAGGGCCAAAGTCGGTGTAATACCAATTGCATAAACGGGCAAGCTTGCGTATGAAGTTCGTGACAGAACCCTTGCCCTTTCCCGCCCCAGAGGGGTCGCGACACGTATGGTGCCAACCGATCTCAACGTACTCGTAGTCGCAATCGTAGAATACCGTACTATAGTCGCGGCCTGGCTGGGCCCGCCAATGGACACTCTTGTCGACAATCCAGAGGCTTGGGGGACACGGAAACTGTGCAATTTCATCAATCATTCTTGCTAGCACGCCCCGAGGAGATTCTTCCATCCTCAAGTCAATGATGTGGTCTGGAACGGCATGGTTCCAACTCGGATCGAACTCGACGGCCAAATTCTCCACGTCCAAGACCTCCCAGTCGATACCGAGAAAGGGGAAATTTTGAAGCACATAAGACTTCTCTGATTCTTGTTGAAGGAATTCCCAGTTGTCGAAAGTGACACAGAAGATATCCCGGGCAGGGTATACCATGAGATACCACGTATCGTGACCCTCATCCGTGACGATTAGTCCCGGATGGACATCCTCTCGTCCGTCACCCCAGTCAGGACTACATTCTCTTGGGAGTGTCCATTCGAGGTGGCTTTTTTCGTAGAGCTCTTTCCACTGGCTGAGCCGAGTATGTTTCATGACGACTGCTCTTGAATCTCTGCAAGCCGCCCAAAGGCCCCCGTGCCATAGATACGCAGATCTGTTGTTGGAGAGGTTGGTGGGATTGTGTTGCTCCAATGAGGCTGCTTGGTTCCAACCGACCGGGATGAGTTCTCGTGGTCATTAGTGAAATAGACGTACTGTAAGCCACGACTGTGTGGTTGAGATAGAAGGCATGCCTCTTCCTAAATCTAGAGCTGAAGCTCGGCTGGGAGACTTGAAAATAGGCGAAAAGTAGATGAAGACATTTTCATGCTGAACCAAAGCGAGAGAGTGCGCGTGGAACGCTATAAAAACGTCTTTTCGAGCGATGAAAAAGAGAAAGGAGGACAAAGATGAAGTGGTTTGTGTACTTAATAAAGGTGAGCGAGGAGGGAAGCGATTAGAGAAATGTTTTCTTATGCAAAGTAAAAAGTCATCATATGACTGTGCAACCTTGAACTTAGTTATGTGAGAAAGGTTAATGTCTGCACCCAGTAGGGTAGAAGAATAACTCAAGGTTTTACTAACAGCCTATAAGAATATAACTTTAATCGCCAGTTTGAGCCTCCAAAGGTTTAACCTAATATTATATTATATAAAACCTTGAATTACATTACAAGACTTTATGATTAGTTTTTATATAATCTTTTAATATATCTAAAGAAGAATAATTAAAGGCTAGGCCTAAGTCTATCTTAAACGTTTTTAGTATTATTATTAATATTAAGTATCTAAGTTATTTATTTATATAAGTTACTTACTATTATACTTATTTATAAGAAGTTAAGATAATTAAGGCAAAGAATAATAGTAATGCAATAATAAAACGAAGTTGATTTTTCTGGTCGTCGCGCTATCAGCTTATAGATGACCCCCATTCACTGCCTTTAAAAAAAATTAAGTTGACTTCTAATTTATTAATAGTTAGTAAATAAACCATGTTGAAAGGGATCGTGATTCACTTACGCTGGTCTTGGGGGGCTGGGAAGCTTCCCCGATCGTCTTCCTGGCCAGGATCTCGGCAACCTTCTTCTCCACCTCTTTCTGATTCACGGTCAGTATCGTCCATACAACTCTGAGACAGAGAGCTCACATCTAGCTCCGCTTTGGCTTCCTAATCAAGTCAGTGACTCATCAACATACTCTTTACAAAGAAGGGGTTCTTACAGGGATCTCTGGGAGAGACTGTTTTGTTCAGTCAGCAACAACATCTATAAGACTGGGGACACTTACGTCTCTCCTCATGGTCCATTTCTACAAGGGTCATTCAAATCAGCATAGGCTCACACTCAAAGGCGTCGAAAGCTGTTCAGTTTCACTCACCGCCACCTCCTCGCAAGCCTCCTAAATCGCAAAGGTCAGCCAAACTCCACAGAGTGTCAGAAGGAGAGCAACATACCTTGAACTTGCTCTCATGATACTATAAAATCACTAGTTAGTACTTGAAGTATGGGAGCGACTGAGCGTGAATACACTTACCTTCATCTGATTATAATGATTCTATTCGTCCAAAAGTAGTCACTGGTCAGCTATCGCATCTCCCCGATAACAGAAAAAGGAACTGATGTGAAACTCACTTCGCCTTCTTGGCGCCAGTACTAGGATGCAAGTCAGTAAAGTCAATAACTCTTGAAAGACGCGACACGTACCGAAATCTTCTCCTCCGCCTCTTGGCGGGTTCCTGGCTACACTCAAGTCAGCCATCAATCCTGTGAAGAGACCTGTGCACTGCCTACCAAGCCGCGGCCGAAGCCACCACGAGCACGACCACCCGAACGGCCACCCTATGCCATCTGTCAGCCTCCGTGGTTGTGATTCAGTGCAGGGCAACCGAAGGAGAAACACGAGGCTCCCCTGGGTTATGCTTCTCGGCTATGCAGTCGTGATCCAATATGTACGACGAGTTCCAAAGGGCGGAGTCAAACACGGAGAGCATCGTCGTAGGAGCAGGGTTCTTGGACTCGAAGACGAAAGCAGGGAGCGGGGGATCAGGGTCAGAGGCGAGGTTAAGGGTGGCTTACGAAACCGCGATAGTTGCTCTACAGAGACTGGTCAGTGGCAACATTCGGGTTGGGACAGGGAAAACAGCACTTACGCGAGGCATTTGATTTGATTCTGGAGCACAGGACAGATTGTATCAGCATCAGACCTCAGTTGGGGATCAACGGAAAGCTGGTGCACGAGTACTTACTTTGACGAAAAGTTTGGTTCTACACAAAGAGACCTGTGTCAGAAGCGCCAGAGACACGATTGTTCGAAAGGAAGCTGGAACCTACGATTGAACTTTTTGAAGACTGGAATCAAGATCAGCAAACTCGGACATCAACGGCGCAGCATGGGATTTGGGGACTCACGAAGAAGAGCAAAACTGGTCACTACGACACGCAATGATCAACGTCAGCATCACAAAACATCAAACACTTGCATTGGGAGATGGGGACTTACGACGGCGATTGAAGAGTGATGGTTGAAGAATAGAGAATCTCTCCCAAGGTCGGCGTTGGTGTTAGTCACGGAGGCGCAGACAAAGGGAAGGCGCGACTCCCCCGAACCCACGTTCCTGCCCTCAACACTGCACTTTCGTCGACCCATATCATCTCCCAAGGTCAAGTCCTTCCACTGGGAGTTCACTTCACTCATTCATCAACATCGAAGCATTCCCGAATCAACACAGCAGCATCCAGACGTCTTTTTACGTTCTTTCATCATCCAGCCATCCACTCTGTCCTCTTCCGAGCCCATTCATCACCCGGATGGCGATGTCACGCACAACTACAGGGAGCCCACCCAAGCCACATGAGCAACCTCATCATCCCAACAAGGTGGGAAGGTTGCGAGATTGAGAACATGCTGACGGCCATCATCTTGGTAGTGCACTCGAATTCCCTAAAGCGGAACAGCTGCAGCCGAAGGATGCCGTCGCCGGGCAGATTGCCAACCTCGAACGTATCTCAACCCCGTGAACGTTGATCGAGCCGATCCACTACGAGTCCTGCCATGACCGTCCTCCACTTGTGAACCATCCGAAGCTCATCGAAAGCGGCGAAAAGGTCGTGAAGGTCGACCCGGATGAGGAGAGCCCTGAAGATGGCATCAACGAGACGATCGAAGCCACCATCGACGAGCCCAAGGCCAATGTCGAAGTGCCAATCAAAGACGTCCAATTGGATAACGAGAGACGGGTCGATTACACCGAGCCCATGAGCCTTGATTTCCGGCGAGCCAGACGAAGCCGCCGTCCCCATGCCTTCCAAGTTCAAATCAGATGGCTACAGGCCTATACGAGCACGATGAGCACGAAATCCCCTGCGATCGATGGTTATCCCACAAAGAAGTCCACAAAGAGTACAAGAAGGGCAAATGAGACCGCATTCCCCCACAACAGACTGGCTTCGCATCGAGTTTATTCGCCAGATACACAAACCGACCATCTTTCTCTGCGAGAGTCAGTTGAGTCATTGATGGAACATGCACATCGGCCAGCTTTCTTTGCGGGAGTTAGTTGAGCCAGATACGATGTGACGTCGGGTGCATTGATGGAATGGACAGAGTGGCTTGGCACTGAGTTTATTGGCGGGACGAGCAACCCGGCCAGCTTTCTCTGCGGGAGTTTGTTGAGCCATGAAAGGGTTAGCATCGAGCATATTGGCGGAGCAAGCAGGCCGGCCAGCTTTCTCTGCGAGAGTTAGTTGAGCCTAAGACAGCCAATCTTACCTGCGGGTTCGTTTGAGCTAGGATTTGAAAAGGCCCCATCGTCCAGTTTTTCTCTGCGAGAGTTTTCTGAGTCGTGGCCAGTCTTACCTGCGAGATTTGATTGAGCCAAGGTCCAGTCGCAGCTGAGCCAGCGTGCCAGTGTGTCTGAGTCACTGATAAAGGGGCGCCTCCATGAGGGCTAAGGGGAGCCTGGAGGAAGGGCGGCGAAGGCGGACTCCTACAACCTCCACGTGGTGCCGCCCGGGGACCTGGTCTCTTGTAGATTTCAGGCAATGTAGGAGACGCAAGCAGTGGTGGTCAAGGGTTTGGGCGGGTGTCATGTACTTGTAGTGATGCAGAGCCAGCTGATAGGTAGTCAGTCGAACAAGGTTGTTGTGCTTAAATGTGTCTCGATTGTCGGTTGACTTCGTAGGCCCTCATCCTGTCAACAGAGGCCATAGCAGAGGGTGCCACCAGGTTCCATGTCAAGAGTATACAGGTCCATAATCTATTCGGTATGACACCATCTTTGTTCTCTGAACAAACGCCTCATTTGATCGACGGTGCTCCGGTGGATTGGACAAACAAGTAGAAATGGAGACTAATCGTCTAAGGCAACGCTATTGTTATTCCATGATAGTTGCATTTGCATCCAGCATAATATTGCTCCGGTATGGAGAGGTGAACTTGCCGAGATGGCGACAACTTGCTAAGGTTTTGTGTTGGTCGATCGATGCAGCAGTCGACTACCAAAATGAAGTCTATCAAATTCGCCATCCACTCCCATGGAATATTCAGATGTTTCAGGCTTCATCTTCGGAATCTATCCACGAATTCTCCTCTTCCTCAACGACTTGGTTGTCCCGGCGCACAAGAAGCCCAATAGAACTCTCGGCCCAGAATTTCGGGCGACCGAGTAAATCGTCGAGGCCAGGGCTCCACTGTCCTCTCTCGACATCTCTATAGTATATATCGCCCAAGTACCCAAACTGACTTATGAAGTACGTGACAGGACTCCCATCTGGTTCTTTTTCGGGGTCATAATAAGTGTCATAAAATCCAATCTGCACGTACTCATCGTCGCAATCGTGAAATACCGGACCGACGAACTGGTCAGGCTGTGCCAACCAGCGGGCGGTCTTATCGACGAGCCAGATGTTAAAGTGATCTGCATCTGGGCTTACCATCTCTTCAACCATCTTGGCTAGGTAGCCCCGAGCAGAATTTTCCATCATCAAGTCATATATATTATGTGGAAGTGCATGATTCCAACTAGGGTCAAATTCGAAGGCGATATTCTGCACATGTAAGGATAACAGATGATAGCCAGGGACAGGGAGATAGTGGTAATCATCCCAATATGACCGTGATCGTAGACCTGATTCCCAGTTCTCGGCGGTGACGCAGAAGATGTCACGGGTAGGGTACACAATGAAGTACCACTCTTCATGGCCCTCGCGCATCACAATCATGCCCGGGGGAGCACCCTCGTCTCCAACGACCCAATCAGACATCGTATGCATTCCGAGAGGAGCAGTCCGTGCTCTACCAGTTTCGCGTTCATGACTTTTGGCGCGTTCGTCTTCTCGTTGGGCTCTTTCTAGGAGATCTTCCCACTCTTTGAGCTGAGAGTGCTTCATGACGACTGCTCTTGACTCTTTGCAAGCAGTCCAGAGCCCTCCATGCCATAGGTAGGCGGATCTGTTGGCTTGACTGGCGTGGGCTTGAAGATCCGACGAGGGAGTCCGATTCCAGCCGAAGGAAAGGAGTTTCTTATCATGATCAAGAGTGAAGTAGTGTAGACCACAGCGCTATGGTTGAGACGGAAGGCATGCCTCCTCCCAAATCTGGAGCCGAAGCTCGGTCGGGAGTTTTGAAAATGAGTGGAAAGAATGAGCCATTGTGCAGACTGAAAGTGAAGTAGAGAGGACAGTATTCTCTTGCGTGATGTTGATGGCTGTGATTGAAATGTCGTGAAGAGGGAGAGTTGGGTGATTGACCAACACAGGAGGAGGCCAGTGAAGATAGCGATGATCCGTGACTGACTGAATGCATAATATGGAAAGAAAGAGGAAGAAGAGAGCTCCCTGAGTCTGGGTATAACTATATAGGGGGGGGGGGGATAAGCTGGGGACGACTTAAGCTTTGCTGCGAGACTGTGATAGAAAAACTTATTCCTACCCTCAACCGGTGAGTCAACGGCGAGGAAGCTTGATCAGTGAAAGTTTAATTCCATGAAGGACTCAACGTTTTGGCAGTGATGAGATTGAGGGCCAAAGAGCTGCTCCGGTGAAGACTTGAGCACGATATCACTGGCCCCATTCCGTGGGAGCCAAGGAATGCTATCGTTTGCCTCCTGAGTGAATGCGTTCACATTCGATGGATGGCATCTCACAGTAGCTTGGAACATGTGTATTATAATGGATCTGAATTCAGGTACTTCAAATTAGGTGTTGAGGCAGGCGTGCCCCACAATGCACCTGGTTTTTGAGGCAGCTTTTGGTACTGTACAGACCTCTCTTCTTCATCATCCCAACCACCAATTCATTATTATCAATGGCTTTCATCTCAGCGATACTCACGCATTCATTCTTTCATTTGGCGTCTATCTTCCCTAGCAAAGGGCCTGCATTTTTAAGACAACGCCGCAACACCTCGATGCCTGGTCGATACCTCCGCAACCGTGCGTTGAGACCAAGGAGCCGCCCCCTCGAGCACTACCGATGACTTTCCGGAACCACGACTCTCCTCGATCGATGTCCTGCGAGCCATGGATATTACACTGCGGCAGAAGAAGGCTGAGACCCTGAGAGCTGGAAGACTGCGGGATCCTTGGAGGACTTGATGGATCGGATGGTGAAGGCATTCATCATCATTACAACCACCAATTCATCCCGTTCAGAGGCAAAGGTCGAACTCGACGCAAGTTATCTAGGTACCATGGAATGATGTGTTTCTTGCACTAACTATGGATATAGAAAGAAGTCGAGAAGGCGGTGGCCCGCGCCGCGGCCGACAAGGCCGAGAAGGAGAAGGAGGAGAAGAAGGAGAAGGAGGAGAAGGAGGAGAAGGAGGAGAAGGAGGAGAAGGAGGAGAAGAAGGCTGAAAAGCCTGATGGGGATACGACTGGTGAGGTAAGTAAACTACATTCCTTTGCAAGTGAGTATACATACTAATTAAAGATAAATTAGGAATAAGCATAATTAATTTATTAATTATGGCGGGTAGAGACGAAACCGACTAGATCAAAACTATCAACCTGGACGTGGTGGAAGAGCATTGCTCTTGGGTTTTGTTCCCTTTGGGCAGAGAAATGAGCATCACTAGCTTAATTCATCAATCTCGATCTTGTCAGCAATTCTTGGGGCCACTTAATTTTCCTCCTGATCACCCTTGATTGCGTTCACCAGGCTTGAGCATGCTGTGCCCATGATTGATTGAGAGCAAGATGCATTATGATACCGGGTAGGGTGTCCTTGTGCAACCCTTGGCAGTACCAGTCCCCCCCACTGCTAGGGAATTATCTGAGTCGCCCGCTAGCTTGGTGGAAATGCGTTAGTCCTATATCTGTACTCCGTAATCAGGTGAGGAAATGAAGATCTTAATGGTAATTGGCCGAGATCCCTGCAGGTCATGAGTTGAGTTACGAAAAGAGACCCTGAGGGAGAGCTCACGAATTATTCTCCTCTAAAGATGATGAAGAATATATTGTAAAAATTCAATAAAAATATTTAAAAAATATCAAAATTATTATGAAAAATTTTATCCCATTTTATGGGATTTTAATACGATTATTTATTATATTTATGATGATGCCGTTGTCTCATTCTTTTCATGACCAGTGTGGACAAGGAGATAACAGCCACCACTCAGTGCTGGGTTCAGGGATCACGCTAGCGGCATCTTTCTCCGCGTTGTGGAGACTTTGATTGCTCTGCTATTGGCTATTTGACAATGGTGTATAACGGCCGGCACCCTGGGCCGAGTGAATGATCATGGAACGCTGGCGATGGCCTCAATAGCACTCGTAGATGAAGAACGTTTAGACACAAAGGGTAGGAGCTTTCCAGTCCAATCGAGTTATTGGAAGTCATTTGATTGGCATTTTTGACCCCAAACCTTTGACCGCTTGTCCTGTATTCCGCCTGTCATCGCTGAAGCTATTGTGCAACACATCGGCTTGATGGGCCGATGGGTTGAGTCGAACTGCGCTTTACCTTTGTAATCCAGCCCATGGTTCTCGGCGTGGCTTTCCTAGTCAATGGCCTTACCCCGCGTTCATAGTATCTGATAAGCAAGTTGACTCGCCTAGTATCGGATCTCTTGCCGTGTCCGATCAGCAGCTCTCCTCACGGGGATCTTGAACTCCGGTCTATAAATGCACCCAAGGATCACTTTTTGCTGTTACTAGCTACATATAACATTGGAATTTCAACATTATCTGATTTACGGCTGCATACAGAGATCTGAGCTACTTGCACTGTCCACATCCTCCTGACCCTGTTGTTTGGCTTCACCATCTCTTTAATCTCCGACCAAGATGCCGGAATTCCCAGAGCCCATCGTCTACAACATCAAACCCACAAAACTTGTCCCCAACTCTCCGAAGCCTTTGCTTCTCTACAAGAATGTTTTCGTCCGCGATGGCAAAGTCGATGCTACCGCTGTCTTTGATACCTTCCGCGCCAACGACTGGGATGTCCAGTGGGTGACAAAGTACGGCCGTCAGCAAAGGTCACACTACCATGCTCAAACCCACGAAGTCATGGTCGTAGCCTCTGGGCCCGGTCGTATTCGTTGGGGAGTAGCCGACTTGAGCGATGATTGGGAGAAGCACACCTATGGAGACGCTTATGAAGAGGGTGGCCTTGACGTCGAGGTCAACGTTGGCGATCTGTTTGTCATCCCAGCTGGTGTGTCGCACAAGTCTTACGATCCGACTGCTACACATATCGAAGCCGACTGTCTGACCGGAGCGGCACGAGGCATTACCTTGGAAAATGCAAGAGTGGCAGTGTCAGAGCTGCCCATCCGAGGATTCGTCATGATGGGAGCCTATCCACGAGGTTTCTCGTGGACTTGGGAGGAGAAGGCTGGCACTCCAGAGGAGTTTGAGGCGGTGTGGAGTGTTCGTAACCCTGAATTTGATCCTGTTGTTGGTTCGAATGGTGGCACCAACAAGTACTGGAAGAATCAGCAACAAGGGTACAAGAGCGCGCTTTAAGGAACGCTTGGTTCTTAGTCATGTTATAAGGTATTAAAATTGGAAGCTTCACCACAAGGAATTTGCAAGTGCCATTAATTGAAGACAAGGTTATCGTCGTCGTCGACGTCATGCAAGACCATTCATTTTCTCGGCGACAAAAAGTGCCGGAAACGTGGGTAAAGAATATAGTTTCATGACAGAACCACGTGGTCATTGAATACCTATTTCGAACACTCCATCCAAATGAAACTCCAAAGACAAATCTGCTGCTCATTCTTCCATATCGCGGTCCTCAGAGCTATCGGTACTCAAATCATCCATCATCTCATCGTCTTTCTCATCCCTATACCGACGATTCCATTCAAACCAAAAGGTCCTAGCACGGTAGTCTGACCTTGACCAATCATCGCCCTCTCGCCGACCCTCAAACTTGAGACGAAACTTGTCAAGTCGCCCTTTAACCGTGCCATCCTCCAAAAACTGGATCCAGCCTTTGTTGGTATAGCCTGAGAACGTCTTTCTCAGGAACCTATCTCTCCCCCTCCATGTGAATGGTACCCGGTCGTTTGAGAGCCCAAGCGGGCGCTTCTCGAAGAATAGGAGGGCGCTGTAGTCTGCGAGATGAAAGGCGCCTCGCATGGTGTTCCCGTCGCCGAATGAGAGCATGAGGCTACATGGGAGCCCAGGGTAGTACTCTACTTGCCCGTCCTCGACCTCCCCGATAGTGTATATGGCATCATATTTTCTAAGGGGAGGTATCCCCTGGAGGATTAATGCCGCTTCATCCTGAGCGACGGGAGCATGATGGTTGTCCCTTTTGATCGGAGGCCCGGGCGTGTCCTCTGCTCCTCGCTTGCGACTGTTTGTCTTTGAAGCTTCGCGTTCTTTAGCTTCCCTATTCCTTCTGTTCCACTCCCTCAGCAATCCTGGTTGAGCCTGACTGAGATGCTCCTCCAACTCGAAATGACCGTCGTTGAAGTGGTCGAATGCCTCAGTCATCCATATAAGGGTGATAAGCGAGCGAGTGGTGGGGGGTATAATTGAATCGAGGACGTGTTGTTCAAACCAATTGAGAGTAAGATTTTGTGTTGGAGCCGGGATTGAAGTTGAGATTTCCATCGATTGACTAGGGCTTGGAAGCGATTGGTGCTGGCTGCTCGAACCTCTCGGGTCTTCGGGAACGGGAGATTCGTTGAACATTGTGGAAGGGTTCATTTCGTGACGAGATTGAATTTCTTTAGCAATGATGGCAATGTTGAAGAGATGATAGAAGTGGAAGAGAAGCTGACGAGGGCTGACGAGGATTTATAGAAAAATGTTGGGTTCAGCAGCCAAAAACGTGAACTCTTAACAGATGAAAACCTAATACCTCTGTTATTGAAGATTTGTCTTTGGTACACATGGAAAGCTAAAATCCCAATAACTTTGAACCTTCCTACAGGACGCCGCCTTTTTGCCCTTCGTATGAAGAAGACGGCATGACGCTATTCGCGCCACACATGCTAATCCCAAGGGCGCCTCGGGGTTGTAAAAAAAGTCAAGACATGAAGTCAACTATCTCTAGTTTCTAACATAAAAAGCTCCCTAAATAAAATATAAGAAAGATATTATAGATAACTATTTAAACTATCTAAAGATTTATATTATTATTTCTTATTTTTATCTCTTATTTAGCTTATAGTTAGGCTATATACTGAGTATTTTTTATTAAGCGTGATCGTCCTGGTGTCTTAATTTTTTTATGACCGCGTGGGCGCCACTTTGGTGTTTCATTGACCCAGTGCGAATTGTATATTGACTGGGAAGCCATTGTGGGTCAGTAAGCGACCGTGAATGTCAACTCGGGTCCAGGCAACAGTTCTCACCGTTCTTCATTATCCCCGTTGCTCGACAACCTCACCATCACACCAAACCTCGCATCATGGCCGATCCTATTCCCTCTGACCCCCTCGCTGGCCTTGATGATATTGACTGGGCTAGTTTACAGCATGCATATGGCAGCGCAGAAGACGTTCCAGACCTGCTGAGAGCCTTGCGCGTTCACGACAACAAAGAACTCGACAATGTTTACTTTGCCTTGTACAGCAACATCTTCCACCAGGGAACTCGGTATGAAGCTACTTCATATGCGGTTCCTTTCTTATACGCTTTGCTTGACGCAAAGGACACCCCTCGTCGCGGAGAGCTGCTGTACTTGATCATCAGCATTGCCCTTGGTCATCCCTCAGGCTCGGTTCCCTCAGGCGTCGAGATTACCAAATGGCGAAGCCGCGTGGCCAAAACGCAGCAGCCGAACTACGCGGAAAACGAGAGGCGAAGGAAGGCCGCGTATCTCGCTGCAGCTACCGATGATAAAGATCGCCAGCGCCGCGAAGACGAGTTCCCGTTCGCACTATCATTTGAGAAGTTTGCAGAAAGACAGCAAAATGGGCTCCGAGCTTATGATGCGGTTCGAGCTGGATTGGATTCCGTCTATCAATGTTTGAAGGATGACAATCCTGACTTGAGAGCTGTGGCTGCGTTGTGTCTGGGCTTCTTCCCCGAGGATAAAGTCAAGGCTGAGGGTGAACTTTTGGCTCTTTTAGGCCACGAAGAGGACGTCGCGGTTCGTGGCACCGCGTTGATCTCGATTACCATACTTCAAGCTCCATCACCAGGAGATCTTTCGCAAACCGAGGTTGCACAATACCTGAAAGCAAGTTTCAACAACCAAGATAACGACGAGGCATGCAAGTGGTCAAGCGCCATTGGCCTCGCGATTCTTCGGATATATGAACCGGAAACCATCAACACAATACTCCAAGCAATCGCAGACGAAAACTATCTGAGCATCTTGCAACAAGACAACTACAAAAAATTCCCCTTTGCGGACCCAGACCTGCCTTCACTCGCAGCCACAGTTCTCAAAGTCAAGGGCAGCGAGTTTCCCCAAGTCCCTCGAATCACTTTAGACCAGCTAGAGGGCTCCAAGGAGCAAACGACGTGGTATCTCACAGAGCTACTGTTGGAGTCAGCTTTCGACGGAGAGCCTCTCTCGGAGGCCAAGCCATTCGCAGAGTTGACAGAGATTCAGAAGGAGACACTGCGAGCTTTGGTTAGGCTTCACGAATACACCTGGAGATGGGGCAACTTTACTCGGATATTGGAAAAGGGGGGAGTCCCTTCTGCCAAAGAGGTGCTAGGCGCGTACATTGAAGGCAAAGAATTGGAAACCAAAGGGTGAGGTGGAAAGGATAGGACAATGACCGCCACAAAAGCTGTTTGAAAACATATCGTCGGAGTAATTGGAACTTGGGGCTATTTATCCCATCTAGTCATCCACGTTACGCCAGATGCACGGTCTGACAGCTTGACTATCTACCGCTTTGTGTTTATGCACTGCTCAGCTCCAGATGTATTAAACTGATAGAATTCATGACGTTTCTTGGTGTTCCTGGGCTACAGTAAGGGTGGTAAAACTCGGAACTCAATTGTCGATCCTAAACTGGCAATGTCGTCTGGGTTCAAGGAGGGAATGCTTGCTCAGATACCGGAAAGTCTGACTACGGGGACGTCGTGGTCTGGGTCAGGAAGCAGAGGTTGGGCATCACCCAGGACAATCGTCGCGGGACTATCTCGTAGGACGATAAGGATTGTTGGTATGTTGCTATTAATGAAAGGATTTAATCTGGCACGGCTTACAAATTAAAAAAAGTGCCATTAATCAGAGTCGTCACTCTTATCACTGTCCTTCACCTCCTTGTTGTTTTCCTTCGGCTTCTTTCCTGACTTTCCCCTTTTCCCTGCCGACTTTTTGCTTTTTTTACTGCTACTCTTTCCCTTCTGCGCTCTGCTCTTCTTTTTTTCTGTTTCGGATTCATCAAACTCATCCGAGTCACTAACTGTCTCCGACCCATCGTCATCTTCCTCTTCCTCGGAGCTGGAGTCAGAGGACCCCTGGTTGAAACCCCTGAACACCAACTTGGAGGAAGGTGAGTACGACAATGCTCTCATGAATTCGCGATTAGCCACCTTGTCCTCGTCCATGCCATGGGTGGCCAGCAAATAGTCGTTGAACTGGGTGGAGGCATTGGCAACAATCTTGAAGTACTTTCTAGTCACCACCCGAGGTGAGGACTCGTCTCCTCGGCCCTTCTCGTGAAACTCTGCCAGGGCTAGGACGGTCTGAAATGCGTTGCGGATCTGGCGTCCGTTCCACCTTAGCACCTTCCAAGTTTCCATGGCCCAGTCAATGATTTTCGACTCAGTATCCTTATACTCAAACGGTGGCAACCCGTTCAGTTTGCGGTTGGCGTTGATGTCGGCAATCCGTTCCAGATTGTGTTTGAAGATCTCCTTTGTCTGCTTCTTGGTGAGCTTTGGATAGTACAGGGTCAGATGTAGGCGGGATCGGAATGCGTCGTCGATGGCTCCCACACGGTTCGTTGTGAGGAAGAGAATGCCCGAGTAGTACTCTAGGATACGCAGGAAGACTGGTACGTAGTTAGTCTTCAAACCTATCTGACAGCACTCATCATGTTGGGTAACTTTACCTGAGACGAGGCCGTTCCTCTGTACATCCTTTTGCTGCTTGAAGTTAGCCAACCCCACTCTATGACCTCAGATGGGAGCGGACTCACGTCGCGTTTGGCAAGGAAGACATCTGCTTCATCAAGTAAAAGCACACAGCCCCATTTGTGTGCTAACCTAAAGTGATGTCCCAGATTTCTCTCCACGTCTTCAGGCCTATAGCCGATGTCTCCTGTTTTCAACAGGCATGTTAGTATCTGATGGGAACTCAAGACCGGGTATCTTACCGCAGGTGATGGGATACAGTGGCTTCTTGGTGTGAGCAGCAACACATTCTGTGATGATGTGTGTTATTAGTATATGCCATGTGTAGGAGAAGTTACTAAAACTTGCCGGCCGTGGAAGTCTTGCCTACACCCGGAACTCCATGCAAGAGAATGATGCATCCTCTCCCTGATGATTTCTCAGCTATACCACTCAAAGGTGGGGAGAAAGTTGTTCACTCACCCTTTCCTCGCACCAAGTCTATCCCAATCTTGGAATCCTTGTTTGAACCGAGTTTTTGTGTGTGGGTCTCGACCATGGCCTGAACCAACTGTCGATGCCCCCGGGGGAGGACAAGATGATGCCATTCATTGTCCTGATCAACCGGCCCAAGTTGCAAAAGATCAAGGAGAACTGTCCCTGTTAGTTTGTGCATCGTTAAACTTATACAGCCTTCGCATTTACCCCATTTCCGACTTCTCAGAACGAAACCGGGAACCGCCCCTGGTAGCAGCCTGATGATGTCGTTGTCTTCCATGAGCTTCTTGATCCGACCAAGGCCTTCGCTACCTCGCTTCTTCTCGTTGTCACACTCCTCTAGTATGAGCTTGATCCTAGATTCAATCGTGAACCGGTTCCTCTTCTGCGATTCAATGTACACATCTGACGTACAATTCCGATGATAGCACCACAAGTGAGAGCAAGTAGGTTTTCCAAAGAGATCATATGCCCCCATATCTGCATTTGCAAGCCAGAGAGATGTGGGCGACGTGAACTTTGGGACCTGAATTGGGCCGCTTTCCTCATTGGAGCCGTCTTCAAAGGCAACTTTCATGTCCACGACCACCGCGCTGTTGATCTGTAGCTCATCGTGTCAGACATATCGCCTTTGCGGAGTCTCATAAGACTTGCCTCTTCACGGCTCGGGCCAACTGTCAAACCTTCGTACTGCATGTGGGAGATCCTTGTAACATCTAGAAACATCTCGCCGCGTTGACGAAGTTGGTCCTCTATCATGTAACGATCGGGATATGCTTGAAGAGCGCGGATTTCCATTTCCCGCTCGTAGGGCTTGAACACAAATACCTCGCGGACCGAGCCGTATTCAACCCCGTTGAAATCCAGATAGAAACAATACACGTTGAACTCTGTGTAGTTGTTTCTGACCTTGCCCCAGAGTTCGGCCGGGTGTGTCAAGACGCTGGCAATCGCTTCGGCCCCGGTCTGTGTGCCCGTCCCCACAATGGCCACGGACTTGTCGTTGCCTCTCATCTTGGAGCTTGGAGCCATGACTCTCTCATAAGGCATGCCTCCGTTAGTGGCCACTACCCGATAGGCTTGAGGGGTGTGCCTTTGGATTGGAGTGTGAGTGTGGCCGGGGCCCTCCACGTTGAAATGCTCTTCGGTCCCAGCTTCGCGAAGCGGGCAGTAGATGGTATCGCCAACGTCAAACAGCATCCAGAGATTCTCAAAGGCTATATGCTGCTCCTTTCCCATGCGCAGTCGCTCATATAGCTGGATCTGTTCGCCGAGGTACTCGTCGACGAAGGCCAGTAGTACTTGGAAATGAGGAAGAGCTGAGGGCCAGTCGAAGGCTTCTAGAGCATCATCATTGCTGCCACTCACTTTTGCAAAAGGCAGGGCGTCGTTTTTCCTCGTGGCGTTTTTGGACGTGTGATACCTCGGAGTTGAGATTCCCTGGCACCGGAAACGTTCTCTCTCTGCTTCTCACTTGTCTACATGTTGTCATTAGCAATAACACCAGTCATTACAGTGTCTCCAACTATTTACCCATACTTATCTTCTAGCTTCTGGAGTTGGTCTCTGAGTATGCCAAGGCTTCGAATCAGGGGTCGAAAAAGGCTTCCCGAACCGAATCAAGTGGCTGTCCTTGGTGCCGATATGGAGTCGCTTGGCGAAAAACAAAGAGATGGCCTCAGACGAGATGCCAAAGGACACGATGTCGATGTCGCTGGCTTTGGGTGGATCAACATCGGCGCTTCTCTGAGGCTTTGATGCGTTCTCATTCAGCATGGAATAAAGAACTCGGATGAGGTTCTGGTTGTCGTGGCTGCTCATGAAAGTCCCTTTATCGGGTTCTTCGACAATCTTGGGAAATGACCCATCCTCTTCCAAGTAGGCTGCTGATCTGAAAAACTTGACAGCGAGCTCGACCGTGCAATCAGAATGCTGGGTGGCGAGACCGTTCCGCTTGTTTCCTTTCTTGCCTTTGGATTCTTTGTTGATGTCCAGGTCATCGATCCGATTTTCTATCACTCTCAAGTAATCGACCAATGATTTGACGAGATTCGAACCTTGGTTTACTCCTTGCTTATTCTTGTGTTTCTTTTTCAAGGTTCTTCTTGTGCAATTTGTAGATGGTTTGTGAGTTGACGTGCCCTGCAAACCTTTCGAGCATGACTTTATTTGATAAAGCTGCGTCAATGCTTCCGTCGGAATCAGAGTCATCGTCTACTTGAAGGTCATGCATTTTCAGTTCCTTATGGCCGCTTCCACAAGCTTTTTGGCCCACCGTCCTTGCCAGGGTTGGCAGACTCCGGTACCCATTTGGCGGCTTTCTGGTCTGGAGCATGATCTGTCTCAGTTGGTGGTGGTGAAGCTTGTGAAGTTAGGTCAGAGACACCCCCCGCACCTGGAGCCCTGTCTGGATTGTTATAGTCGCTGGTTGTACGAGGGGATGGTGATCCTGAAGCTAGGCCAGCCGCAGTTAGCCATCAAAGTTAACCGTTCTGGGTATTGAAGCGAACCTTTCTCTTTTTCGATAGCTCCCATGTTGAAAGAATCCTTGCTAGTATCCCCTGGATCGGCCAGGCAAAGGTGAAAAAAAGGCGAAGTGTGTAGCGCAGTTAGGAACTTGAGAATCTCCGACTGTACACTATTGAAGAAGGGATTCTCTTATGTTATGTCCTGCAGGATTCGATGAGCGCCAGAATTCCAGAGAAGGTCTTACTGCGCTGGTGCTACCCGCGTTAGATAACCTTGATTCCTCTTGAAAGGATCGACTAACGGTTGCAATAACACAACATCATAACACAACATTTTCCGTTGGGTTGCTCAGAGGCCTCCCCCCACCGCCCCTTCGAGCCCTTGACCAAGGATCGACTACTCGGCTCGGCTCATGGGACGGGAATGACAGAGTAGGGCCGAGTATCCGCCTCAAAGATAATTTACCGGTATACTCATTTGGCAATGACATTAAAATGAGGCAAGTGTCACCGGAGAGAGGCAACCCACCGTACTAGGCAAGAATGGGGAGAAGAAAGTAACAAGACATTAGAATACTAAGCCAACCAAGCCGGTGTTAAATGATATGACTATTTTATGGAAACAAATTATTTCGAAAAAAGGAATAATGGCAACATTTTACTATGAAGTTTTAAAAACATCGTGTTCTATTTGCTTGCATTTCATGACTACCTAGGGATGCCGAGAAGTTAATCCCCCGAGACCTTGTCTCGATTCTTCTTTGACCCAGCTGCGTATGATACAGCTACATGCCGCTTTGCCCCGGCTTGAGACTTTCTGTGGCTACACGAGACTGACCTTTTGGACGTAACAGTTGGAGGAGGTAACTGTGTCACTTTGGGTCTGCCACGTAGGGCGTTAAGGGGCGCATGTGTGGTAGGACGACGACGTCTCCTCTCACAAAGGCTGAGTCAAAATGAGAAGCCCGCACCACTCGATAAGCGTCTGAACAACACATTGCTGCAGAGACATTCGTGGAATTGCATTGCGTTCGGCCAATGACGCAAAATGTCCGAACACCACGAAAATCACACACAAGCTGGGCAACACTAGAACTGCAACCATCCATCCTTCTAGCTTACCGGGCACCTGAAGCGGCATTCTTCATGATCTGTATTCCCTGGGCTGGTATCAACCTTGTGTTAGGCTAGAAAGCAGTGTGGATCCCACCAATATGCACTGCCCACGCGGCCTCCTTGTCTCGAGTGGGGAGACAGACAGACGGTCCTACGCCTAGGCAGCCACACTGTGCCATTCATATAACGAAAAGAACCAGGTGCCGCTGTAAAGACTCTTCTCTACCCCAAGACCAGCAGCCGCTAGACGAGATCACCTTGACAGTAATGCCCGTCATGGAGCCTCAGATCCCCATACTTCTTCGTCGAGAGTCTCTTACGGATTCTGCAGCCGGACTCGTGGAGAATCGAGCCCATGGAGAAGTACTGTTTCAACCTGGTGAGCCTCCAGCAGAAATCGATTACCTACGGCAAAGCTCGGAATTCGTGAATGAGCATGACACATTCGTTCCTAAGGGGGTTGTCTTTGAGTAAGTTGTCACTCTATACGTGTGAATGCCTTCGTTATTAATACGAGTTCGATACAGCTCACGAGAGATATACCGGCAGTCTCAAAAAAGCCTGCAGACATTCCGTTGGACAGTTCAAAAACTCGTCGCTGTCCTCAAGGAGAGAAACGTGGACACCCAACTCAACATAACCATCAAGGATCCGAGCGAGTTCACCTGTGACTACGTCCTTCAACTTATCGACAAGATTCAAGAAAGGCGTGATAATGCCATAAAGACAAGCTCATGCAAGAACTTTGTCCGCAGATGCTATCAGAAAGTGGAGGACAACAGGGGTGCTATTGAAGCATTCCTCACAATCATTCCAAACGACGCCTATGGTTCCGTCATCTCTGGAGGATTCGCCATGATTATGGCTGTAAGTCTAGAAGTCTCTACATGTGCAAATACTCATGTCCTTCTAATAGGCTGTTGAAGAACGTGCTGAGCACCGCGAAGCGATTCAAAACTTCTTGGCAGAGATCCCCGAGAAGCTGGAGACCATCCAGCGCCTTTCGCAAATACATCTTGCCTCCATTAGGCTTCACCTGTGTGCAGACGCTGTGATGGTCGCCGTCTTTACCGTCCTAGAGCGTATCATTGACGAGATCACCAAGGCCCAGAAGAGTAAGTGGCTTCTAAGTCTCACAAGCACATGGCTGACGAACCGCAGTCAAGTTACAAGATAGAGCTAAGAGTTTGGTCACGGGTATTCGTTTTCTACAGAAGAAAAAGTCCAAGGCCGATGGTGTTGAAGAACTTAACGCGGACGTGGCAGGTGACAAGGATGACGGTCGAGAGCTGCAGAAGCCCCCCTCTATAGCCGACGCTTTAACTGGGCTACAAGACGAAATTCATCGTTTTCAAAGGGAAGTAGACATCTGCAATCACGAGAGTTTAGGAAGGATGCAAATCGCCGTAGGTGATCTAAGGCATGGTCTTCGGTTTGTCACAAAGCAAAACAGTGGTGAGTGCTTGGAGGTTTTCAGTATCAGTCCCTCATCTAACGTATCTCGGCTTCAACAGACACACAAGCAATCATAGCAGATTCTCTCAGAGAGCTAGAGGAACTATTTTCCAGAAACACCAAAGATGCTTATATGGCGTTGGCTCATCACTTGGAAGATGCTTTGCAGAGACTGTGTGCCAACAACGCGAACTTCGGTGCCAAGATAGGCAAAGGTAGGTTTCTAGTCATCCCCTCACCATGCCTTTTTTCTTTTTTTCTTTTTTTTGAAAAAAGAGAAAAAGAAAAACCCCTACTAAGCTATCTTTCATAGTTATTTATCCAGCGGCGAAACCTTTGCGGGGAGAAAAACGAGGTCATGTCCATCTCTTCGCAACAGGAGAACAACATCCGCATAGCCTCAAAATGGCAAAAGAAACTCCGGGGGTTTCCCTACGACCCAATGACAGACATTAAGGACTGCCTCAAGCACATAGATCTGCTCGACTCCGACGATAAAAACATGTCTCGCTCAATTCTACACTCGGAACAGCTTGACCGTTGGCTGCAGGGGAAGAAATCGAGCATCATGGGCATCAACCTTCATACACCCCCAGCTTCCCTTAACAACCCAGTGTCCTTTACCAGCGCACTATCCGCCACAGCTCTCCGAAGTACAGCCCAGTTTCCGGTGCTCGCATTCTTTTGCGCACACAGGAACAATGATTCTATTTCCGAGGACCAGTCGGGCCCTGTCGCCCTGGTCAAGAGCCTGGTCGGCCAACTTCTCACGTTCATCTCGGACAATAGGCCCTCAGTGGACCTCACAGAACTCGGGGAGTATGGCTTCCTTCCAAAGGCAAAGAAAGATGTCAAGGCAGGCCTCAAGGCGCTGGCCGCGTTGCTCTCCCTTCTGCCAGAGGAAGACATGGTTTTCATCATTATTGATTCCCTTTCACGGCTCTCGGGAAGTGGTGAAGAACGAATGATCAAGAAATTGGTCCAGATCATCAGGCAGAGGGAAGACCTTGTGATCAAAGTCATGGTAACTGATGCACTTCCTGGTTCCTACATCAGGAATGTTGCGGACATTTCGCTTTATATCCCAGACATAGTTAGCGGGCCCGGTGTGGTCGATATTTCCAGGAGCAGTGACAAAATCGCTAAGAAAGTGAAGCAAAATCGACATATAGGAGACGGAGACGGAGATGTCACAGTCGATGATGATGCCAATGACGACAGTGAAAAAGACGACAACGACGATGAGGATCTATGGAGCGATATAGTTATCTAGAGTGGGAAAATTTTGGATCGCGTCTTGAAGAAAAAAAAAAAAAAAGTTTGTGGACCTATTCACTGATTCACGACTTGTCTTATACTCGCTCAGCAAAACAACTTAACCGTGATAGACAAACAATACAATTATTTACCAGTGATTAACTGGAGTTAATTCCCTATATTTATTCTTATTCCCCACTCTTCTTTTCCCCATGAGCTGTCTATGGTTTCTCGCAATAATCACCATAACCACAAGCACCCAAATCCACCATCAATAGCCACTTTTACAACCAACTGCTTCACAACTACTACTGAAAATGTGCCACAGCTTCTGGACATCGTGGAAGTGCAAACACTGCAATAAAGAAGTCAATCTTACGCTTAAGCAGTTCGTTAAGTGCCAGGCTATGATACAAACGGGTGACGCATCCCAGTGCCCAGGGGTTATTAACCGTACTCAGTCCTTTCCCTGGACCTGCGACTCTTGTTTGGTTCATCATAAAGCCGATGTTCCGTGACGATACCCACGACACATACATATGGACTACGGTGGGTAGGTCTTGGTTGCATTTCTCTGTCACCAAACGGTGTAGACGGACAATCACCTAGATAAGGAGAACAATAAGATCCTCTTTGAAGCTATGAATTCAATAAGAGAGATGCCGTTATAATATTACCATTGTCTACAGTGACAGGTCCGCGGGAGACCGTTAACCACAACAGCAAAAAGGATGGTTATTGATATGTGACGGTATTAAGATCCGATATTAATTACTTTTTGGTATAGTAAATCATTTAATAAAAACGAAAAAGGAATTCTTTTTTGTCACAGGCTGTTGTATTTTTGTCTATTAATTACTATAACGGAGCATCATAGACTAGATAATAGGCGAAGCAGATTTTTATATATTACGTAAAATACCTGGCTTCTAAGGGGACTCATATATATATAACCGGTCGTGCAAATAAGGTCACGTAATATTTCATATAACTAGTTATATATATAAGATCTATTATATAAAAGGCATAAGTAGCTATATTATAAGGGCTATATACCGCCTTTTAGTCCTCTTATAAAGTAATTAATAGCTTTTATAATATTAATTTTAATTATTTTGCCTTATTTTTATTATAATAGCTATAATTAATAACTCTTATAGCTTCTTAGATAATACTTTTTTTCTTAAAGGCTAATTTAATTTATATAAGGAATTAATTATAATAATTAATATATAAGTAGCGCTATAAAGTTATATTTTTATCTCTTAGAGGTCTTTAAAGATTATTAATAAGAAAAACTTATATTATATTTAGTTATAATTATATTAAAAAGCTCTTAGCTATTAAGAAATAAATATAAAATATTATATTATATTATATAAAAATATTTTTTTTTATTTTTATATAAAAGAATTTCTATAAAACTTAATAATATTTATAATATTATTTTAATTTTTACTTTTTATTATTATAATTATATTCTAAGCTTTATTTTTAATAATATACCTAATATATTATTAATTATTATTTATTTTTAATTTTATTTTACCTAAAATAGGAATTAAAGTATATTAATTAAAGTATAATAATTTTAATAATAAAGCTCTATACTTAA
>NKCK01000130.1:0-127498 GCA_003946995.1 Fusarium oligoseptatum
GCGGCACCTTGGAGAGCGGCATGGCATCTCCAAGCCGGCTCGTGCTGTTGGTATCTCAATATTGCTCCATTGAAGTCACATTTACTTAGACATCACATTATTTGGGGTATCTAGATAGTAGTCGAGAGAGTTAGACTATTACATTACCATGGGCTTGACTACCAGCCCAGTTGTTTAGATGAAGTCCTACTAGACGATCTAACTCAGTACTTCCATCATGTCGAATCCCATACTCGTCAGCATCCCTCAGAATGTCATCGATATAATCACCTGCCGCAGAGAGGTGCAGGATGTGGGCGATAGCACAGTGAATTGCCAGCAGTCGCGACGAAGGAGGATCGATGTTCCTCTCTTCAGTGAGAAAAAGCGTCCGAGTAACAGGAACATCATACGTGAACCCTTGGGGTAGAAAGGTTTCAATATGGTACCTGTGTGGAACTGTACCCTCAGGCTTGAAAAAGATATTGAAATCACCAAAGTATGTGTGCAGAGGCTGAGTCAGCGTCAAAGCGTTTCCAGGACGATCAATCTCAATTCCCTCGATCAGATGAGCGGCTTCGTCGTCGAACATATTAAGTATCGCCAGCGCTGCTTCTTTCGAGGCGTTCTGGGATAGATATATTAGCGGTTGTGATCAAAAAAGGTTCTAGAGTCTCTTACCAGTTCTCCGCGAGAGTCAAGTTGCGTTAATGAGTGTGGCAAGATGTGTGCCACCTCGAGGGGTTCAAACCGTTGCCCTGCTAGAAGCTGGCCATCTTGGTCGCAGGCCTCACCTTGACCACGCCTTTGCAAACCGAATCGTTTCAAAGCCTCCGCCTGGTCAAATTTATGTGATATAACACACCGATAGCGATCTCGTATTAGACAGGCCCCTCTTAGATTGGCGATTCGCTCTGGAGTCCCTGCGAAGATATGTCCTTGGCGTTGCATACTCGTAACGGCTGAGTGAGATGCCGGTGAAGGCTGGGGTGTTTTTTTAGTTGATGCTTTGAGTGGTAGAAAGAAATTGTCAAAAAGATAATCGGCAAAGTTATCAAGGGAAGCTCGGAGTTCATCTTGACGGGTTGGGTCTTCAAAGTTAATGTCTTCATCTGCGGTTATTGACAGTCCTGCAAACGCAAAGAAAGCAGCCAGTAATCTATCTTTAGACTTCTCGCTTGTCGAGTGGTCATATGTTAGGCTGACCAGTTTGACGCGGTCGTACTTGTCGCGACCTGGTCTAATGCCTTCGCTTTCAAAGTGGTTGATGATTTGGTCAAACCGGCGCTTAGCAGAGGCGCGGTGAGCTGGATCCAGAGGAGGCTGCGATGAGAAGTCCAAGATTCCCTCGAGGGAAGACTGGTGGCGATGGAGCGCTGATGCAGGTGCAGGTGGCGCCATTTTGTTGTTGACGCTGACAGTTGGCAACGTGAAATGTTGGCCGATGTGGGACTTGAGTGGGCGGTGAACATGATAAGATAAGAAAGTGGCAGAATTTTAGCGCCAGCTGTAGGGAAGCACTCCAGGGGCGAACTCCATAGGAGAATCAGCACTTAGGTTTTCAATACCACAACTAGAAATCGTACTCAGGAGTGGGGCCCATTCCCAAAATCCATCTCAATTCCCAAATTATTAGGGATCATTTGGGAATGGGGCCCGTTTTCCTTAGTGAGACTTATGCAGCCAGTCATCATTCTGTTTAAGTCCAGAGTAGGTATAGGAGTCATCGCGGCAGTAGGTAGACCCCGTAAGGGAGCGAGGGATCCCTACCTATGCCCTCCCCCTTTCTCTCTCACAGTAAGTCGAAGAGAGAAGAGAGCCCTCCCTCCTAATCAGCCCAATATCTATTAACAATCCTCCTTCTAACCAGCTCTCCTCTTCGCCAAAAGTGAACAATGATTGAGCAGCTCGACCGCCTCGGACTTTACCTGAGCCAGCGATCCTATGCATTCAATGCAAGTTCGCCCTCGAGGCTGATGGAGACCGTGTCTCGCGGCACCTCGGAGAGCGACATGGCATCTACAAGCTGGCTCGTCGAGGGCTTGACCCATTCGTCCGAACCCTTCGCTTTCCAGACCCAAAGACACTGCCGGTGCGGTCGGATGGCTCTTCACCTACCCTCACCTCCGCATCCAGCAGGGCGCCGCCTGCAGGTATTGCGGGCTCCGATCGACTAGACTCGGGGTTCTCTCTCGGTCCTTAAAGAAAGTCCACTCCCAGGATATCCAGCATAGCAGAGGACACGGCTTCCCTAAGCGTCACTGGCTGCAGGACCATATCATGGACCGACTTAGCCTACATCTCTATCGTTCCCCCTTGATAAAATAATATAGCGGGAGTGTAAGAAGATGTGTTGTTCTTGAAAGTCTGAGTTACATATGTCTCAGAGGAGTACAGCTCCTCATATAGTATCCCCGTCCCAGCCACCAGCAGATCGGACCACCTCAGTCATACGGTCTCAACAAATCTAGTAGTTACCTTATTGCCCTCACGTTCGTCAGTTGGTGGGGGGTCATATTTGACCTGGTAAACGCTTGAATTAGATAAACTTTCCTCCTACAACTACCTATCTACCGACTTACACCGAATATGACTCCATTGACGAACATGCTTACAAACAACAAACGCCTGAACTTAATCCGAGATAATTCATTACGTCGTGGAGAACTCGTCTCCTTTCTGTCGTACAATTGTGCGGCATCCAGCCAGCCTCTGTCCTTACCGTTCGTACCGGACAGTTACCACATCATGCGTAACTCCTGCGAAACCGTGTGAGAATGCATGGGATTATCAATTCATCTGGGATTTTCTTACCTCCAAGTTTGACTTTGTATGTGATTTCTGCTGACCCATAGCTGGCTTCGATGACTCCCTGGAGGCAATAGTACCGATGCCATCCCATGCGTCTGACCTTGGCAGTTCTCTTGGCAGAGGCGGGGATCTTTTTCAAGTCGAGGGAGAGCGTTCCGATATACTGTGTGCTCGCGTCCAGGTGGATGGGGGTCTTTGAGTCGTCGCTGTGACTGAAGATTTCGATCTCGGTCTGCGGTTCATGGCCCAGCATCACAGGAAGGTCACATTGATACTCAATTGTTGATGGTTTACCCTCGGGGTAAGATTCGCCCTGCTCATGTCAGCACCGGTGCGATATCAACCCTTGCAAGTGTCGTTACCTTTCTTATGAACCAGCACATTTCAGTGACTACCGTCTCCTGCTCCTTTTCGGACCAGAAACTGCGACATGTCAGCGGGAATTTGAAGGGTGACCCGAACTACTCACGCTTCCTTTGGATCATGCCTCATCATATCGTACTTGGTCAGCAAGCATACTCCGTACGATCTTCTCGCAACTCGTGATGCAACCTCGACCCGAGATATTGCTGGCGAGTACCGACTGAGCCCATGGATTGCCGCGCCCTTGACGACAGCCGTCCAGCCGCTCTCTGGTTGAAGGACCTCGGTTTTGGATGAGATGGCATCGCGCACACGGGACTTGAGATACCGGCTCTGGCCAAACCCTCCAACCATGATGACAGCAGCAACACCATCTCCTGCCATCTTGATTTGCTCCTTGATGAGACAAACAATATCTTTCATGATGGGCTCAAAAATCTTGGTCTTCATGTCCTCCTGCGACATTGTGTATCGGTTTCGCCGCAGGCCAAGGCTGGGCTCGACCTTGATTGTCAAGGGCTCACCCTTGGGAGAAAATGTCTTTTTGAACTACGACACTTAGAGCTGGGGCACTATCAGGGGATGGGTGGATCACTTACCGACTCGAATTCGTTCAAAGCGACTATAAGTCTTTCATCAGTCCAGTACTTTTTCACCATGGGTCTGCTTCAGATGTCGGCGGAAGCGGGTGTTGAGCATCGAAGAGCCGCACTTCCCACCGGTGCCCTCTGTGACTTCGTTGATCTCGAGTTTGCCGACTTGTGTGACTTGATAGGAGATCAGGTCGACAGTGCCACCGCCTGCATCGCAAACGACAAACTTGCGTCCTACTTGTAACGTGGCAGGGCTCAGAGTCTTGAGGGTATAGAGTGCTGCCGCTTCCTACACGCTAGTTAGGACTGCAATCTCATCCTTGATATCGAACATACCGGTTCAGAAATAAGCATAATCCTTTGATGTCCACAGAATCCAGCCATTGCGGCTGCCCGTTCTGTGGCTTGCTTTGCCGCAGGTGACCAGATCGCAGGAACCGTCACGACAAAGTCCATGGGAGTCGACCTCACTACACTTGGTGACAACCTCGCCTCGAGAATGGTGACGAAATGCGCGTGGAGACATGATAGGTATACCTTGGTCAGATCTTGAGCTGACTCTCCATCTCTAGTGATCTGACCAGTATCGTCCAGCTTCCTACAAGCATTACTTGATTAGACCAAGCGACTGGAACGACCACAGAGAAGTAGACGAACAGTTTGAAGTATTTACTTCTCTTGGCCGACTCGGGAATCTGAAAGCCCCATTGCCAGCCGTTGGCAACCTTCCGGAGCTCGGTCGGCACCTTGGGACTGCTCTTGGAGGAGCCGACGGCGGGCCAGCTCGTCACAACATGTTGAACATCGGGCTGAAGGATGGTTAGTGGAGTGTCTCGAGGTACAAGGGCAGACTAGACGGCTTACTCGAGTTGTGTCGGCCCAAGCAACCCCTGAGTAAGTCGTTCCGAAATCTATCGAAACGATGATTCTTCGGTGGCTCATGGCTGATGGTTTGCTATCTCGAGTGTTCCCCTGCTATGGCTGTCTCATCGCTATATCAACTGCTGGTGACACAAGGCGACCAGGTTATGGGGCCTCTTTACAGTCAATGTACTCGAGGCGAGGCGGTATTCTAGTCGGATTATTCAGACCTGCAAATGAAATGGCGTTTTCGCTTAGATTTCGCTTCGTCGGCGCTTCATTGGGTGTGACATAGATCAGCAGGGCTTTCGGATCATATTTCATCAGCACCCGATGGGCCTCTTTTTGGCGGCCACGACAGCTTTGTTGTGATCCTTTTGGGCCTCACTGCTGGGCGGGAAACTGGGGCTTTTGCTTGGGTCTTGGGTCTTGGGCCTCATTCACCGACTACTGGAGGCTGCGATGACCAACTCATCGACCTGCCGCCCTCCCCCTTCGGCCTCACGCAGGGCGTCCGATCCAGTAGGCGGTCATGGTTGGGAGCACCGTGCTCTTGGCCCTGCATGCAGAAAGTGACGGTGGGAGGGCCAGTCGCAAGGTATGTGGTGGAGCTTCTGAGGCGAGACCGACTTTTTGTGTCACATAGCGGAGAGCGAAACGAGTTGGGTTGGATGCGTTAGGTAGCTATTGCACTGGCGCCTAATTGAAACACAGCAGCAGCTGTCCACTCGCTCCGTCCAACCAGACCGTGAGGCTGTTGCTTGGGGTCTTTATCGCGCAACCACGGCGTTTATTGGTGATGCCTGGAGGGAATGACCCGGTCGTGCCACATGTGGCTTCACTCCATCGTGCTGGCCTAGAGTTGTCGGACTCACTTGAGCTTGGCCTAGGTCAGACGGTGAATCGCCCTCAAATACGCTGCTGACAGACTAGATGACCTTTACACTGAGTCGTCATTAAGGGCAACCGCCTTTGGAGTCTATCAACAAACCACCATGAAGTCAGAGGCCGGAACTACGGCTCAAAATGAGAACAAGCAGGGAGAAAAGAATGGTTCGGTAGCAAAGGGGACCTCCCCTCAGAGTCCCGACCTCAAAACAAAGCTAACCAAGGAAACCCATTTACGCCGCTTCACCGAGAATGTATTGGACTCCCGGCAACAGGAAATCGAGAACCGAGAGTCCGAGAAGGGCAAGCTCTCGGCCAAGGTTGAAGCCCTGGAGAAGAAACTCGCCAGCGCCCAGAAGCAGCTTTCCGAATCACAGAGGGAAACTAAACGCAAGGCGAAGCAGCTACATGACGCCCAGGAGCAGATTTTCCGTCTACAGCCCAACAGAAAGGACATTACTGAGACCGAGGCAAGAGAAGCCTACAAGAACTTGGTAGGAAACGTTCAGCGGTGGGTTGAGAACCGGGTCAAAGATATTCTGGAGGATTTGGAGAGTGGCCGTCTCAAGTCGAGAACAGTTCCTCCAGAGGCATCACGCTTCGTCGCTCTTCTCAGAGAGCAGTCGAGGCGTTGCCTGAATGCCGACCAATCTGATGAGTATCACATAATGGGGGCCATCATGAACTACCTGTACCTTGCATTGTTTTCGAAATCATTCTATTGCCCCCTGGATGACACAGAAGAAGATGGGACCCTGATGTGGCTCGACGAACTTCAGAGTACCATGTCTCGACTCCCAAGAGGTAACACCCCCCTTTGCAAATTCTGTTATACCTGAGACTAACTTGCTCTAGATGAGGCCCAATGCAGAGAGTGGAGGAGCGAAACGCTCACAGCATTGACACATCAACCCATCTTCAAAACCCGACGGTCACGATACCTCCAGATGGTCACCAATGATTTGACCACTCTCCTCTCAGTCATTGCTCCCAGGACACCTCCTGCAGAGCTATACAGCTCAGTCCGCCGCAGCATCGTTGAGCCTGCAGGAGACCTTGTACATCAACTCCATCTGGCCTCAAGCTCCTTCTCATTGAAATGGCCAGCCCCTCGTACGGCCGCGTCCAGACTCGAGGTTTACCAATGCCTGAACCTTGCGAGCGACGGCATGATTCTCGACTTGAGCGGGACCAAACAAACCTCGACATCACGACGTAACGTGTCGTACCTCTTTGACGTTGCCCCTGGACTATTCGTCGAGAGAATGGAGGATGGAAAGAAACAGGGCGTCAAAGCAATTGTGAAACCCACCGTCCTCGTCAACAACGAAGAAAGCGAAGTAAGCCAAGCACCAACCGTCATGAGATGGCTATGGGACAACGCACCGACACCACAAGGTCCCAGTCGAAGCGTGGCTCGAGGGCCCGCGAGAAGTAAGAACCCCCGTTCCGGTCACCTTTCCAAGCTCTGACCGTGTGTTTAGGGACGGCTGGGACTGTAGTATCGACAGGATCCAGACACAGATGAGATGAAATTTCATATGTGAGGCGAGTTTCTTATGTTAACGGACAGGAGTTAGCGGACGATGGATGACATGAAAGGCAATGAAACATATAGACGCACGAGGATTATCACTTTTGTATGAGTATCTCCAGAATGTTGATCATGTCGAGGCTGGTATGCCGGCTAGTCGACTGTTTTTTTTTATCTGCGCCACGAACTACTGTGGATTTCCTGAACAATGATGACGGGTATACTGCGCATTCGACGAGCTGGTCGAGGCGGAAGAGGTGGTGGTGCCCCCCCGACATCCGAGGTGGCTCTTGCACGACCTGTGTTGGGAGGTCGAAGGGTAGTTTCCTGGTAGTACTCGGCAACCCGCTCGGATAATGGTCTAGGGGGAAGGGGTGGTGGTTGCGAGTAGGCATGTGAGCGTGCTCGTCTGTGAGATGGTCCGGACCGTCCAGAGGTATTCACGACTACTCTTGGGGGGTCCTGGCTCCTAGCTCGACGAGCTGCGTGGGATTGGGTCTGCGGTGGTCTTGAAACCCGTGCTGGGCTAAGTCCTGGAGCTGACCGAGCTGGTGATGGGTCTGGAGTTCTCTTTGATCCAGAGGCTGCACCGGTAGGTCTTCTAGCTTCTCGAACGGGCTGCTTCACAGCCTTTCTCGCTGGACTCGGAACCTTTCTCACAACCTTTGGCTTGGTAGGTGTTGTTGCTGTTGTCCCAGCACCCGTTGTCTTTGGCGCTGTGGTCTCCTTTGGCGTTGTTGCCGGTACAAACGGCCGGATACAGTTGCTAATGTAGTCTTCGGCAACACCCAAAACCCTGGCATCGGCGATGCCCAGGTTGATCCGGTTTATGTACTCCTCCTTGGGCGGGCTGTCGACGATGTACTGGGGACTGATGTACACTAGCACATTCTGCTCCCAGTGCGGATCGTGGTTGACGGATCTCCTCTGGCCTGCTCCTTGCTGAGCCATCTGACGTGCCTGGATGGGACCTCCGTTATTGACGATCCAGGATACGGGCCGGCGATATAGAGGCGAATCTGCACGCCGAAGCATGACGGTCATGTAGCACTTCTGGTAGGCATTCTTGGAGACACCTTCATTGACATCCAGTCGAGACTCATCACGCTGGTTGATCTCAAAGACGAGACCCTCGACCCAGTGGCCGTGAGCTTCCATGACATTAGCATATCCACGCTCGTTGATCTGCCAGCGGTAGTGCCATAGCTTTGCACTCCCGATGAGCTTGCTACCAGGACACCGGCGCTTCATCTGCTCGAGGTGGAGGTTGCTGCCATAGGCGAAATAGTACTTGTTGGTGGCGGCGGCGGTAGCGGTGACCGGGGCGTGCGAGGTCATGCTGTTGAAGATGATCCGGAGGCAGGAAGCTCCGTGCATCCGATGGTCGGCGTGTATGTATGTATGTATGTATGTATGTATGTGATAGAGTGAAAGTGTGTGAGTGGGCTAATAGCGAGATTGGCGAGTAGGGGGAGAGTGTAGAAAAAAAGGGAGATGCTTGAGGTGAGGAGAGCAGTTAGTGAGCTAACGGAGATTAATGGATGGGGGTAGGTTGGCTCCCTCGCAAGAGGCACGTCATGAATGAGAGAGTAAAGCAAGGCGAGCTGGCGAGGCCAGACCAGTTCCGAGGAGGCGGAGCGAGATGCGGCGTGTGGGCCATCGTCTGCGTGTCGTTCTGGCGGTGATGTCTCTGACTTGTGTGTTGTGTGTGAGAGTCACATTGGGCAGCAAGGGCCAAACGACGAGAGCCAATTGCCGTCGTCCACGTTCAGGGGAGGAGTCAGCCTCTAATAGAAGAGCACGGCACGGCACGGTAGAGTCTTACGGGGCCCGAATGCCTGGGCCCGACGTGGGCGCCTGTCCCCAGGATGTGACGGAGTAAAAGTAACGTTGGACAGTCATGCGATAGCCTCACTGTCAATTGAGACGCTACAGACGGCCCAGCCCGTTTGCCGCTAAAGAAAGAAGAAGGTTGGGCTGGGGCGGCTCCTTCTTCCGGCTATGGCCCCGGCCCCACACGGACTAGCCTCCGTGATCCCCGGCGGGTGGACCCGCAAGTGACAGCGACCTAGACTCTCTGCTTCGAATTCTGCATTAATAGGACGGATATTTTTTTTTTTGCTTTTCTTTCTTCTTCTCTCCTCTTTTCGAGATGTGACAGCTTCAGGTCATGCGGGCAATGTTTGAGCTGAGCTGAGCGCCAAAGAAAGAATACGTACATTTTTGCTCGTGTTTTTTTGTTGAGTTGAAGAGCAGGGCGAGCAAGACGGAACAGACAGACAGGCGGATGTGATACGGCAGACGACATACATACGGAAACTTTTAGAAGGCGCCTCATATACACAAGCAAGCTCGAGTCTTTTTTTTTTTTTTCTTTTTTTCTTTTTTTCTTTTTACTCCTTCTCCTTCATCTCTCATCCTTCATCAAAGCATCCATCATGGTTAGAAACTACAACTTTGGCATCGAAATCGAGGCCGTCGCCAAACCGTACGGCGGCGGTGAGAGCTTCACCAACGTCGACTGGTATCGCCAACTCGCCCAGAAACTGCGGAACCGGGGCATCGAGGCCGTTCACGACGACTGCTCCAAGTACAGTAAGCATCCCGAGTACTACGGAGGCAAGTGGTTTGTGACCAGAGATGGCTCTTTGAAGAGGGAGCGGCCCATGGGTAAGCTTTATATATTCATCTTGGACTTTTTCACAAGTCGTGATATCCTTGTCTAGTTCGCCACTGACGTCGTCACTAGTCTGCATGGAGGTCGTCTCCCCCCGCCTCGACACAACCCAAGAGGTCGGCAGCATCCTCGGCGAGTTCTGGGAAGCCATGCGCGTCCACTTCAACCCCCAGAGGGACGTCTCATGCGGCGGCCACGTCCACGTAACTCCCGTATCCCTTCACAACAAGTTCTCCCTGCGATCCCTCCGGCGCATCGCCTTTGCCACCGTCGTCTACGAGGACTTTGTCGCCGCCGTGCTCCCCCAGGCGCGACGCCAGAACCAGTACTGCCGACCCAACTCGCAAAGCGAGGGGGCTGGCCTCAACGACACTCTCATGCTGTGCGGGAGGAGCAATGCCTCTTTGCACAAGGTGGCGACCGAAATCAAGGCCAAGAGGTCAGAGACGGAGCTATACTTTTACATGCAGGGAAACCGCTACGTGCTGTGGAACTTTCAAAACATCTTTCCTAACCCAAAGACGGGCAAGTGTTCGGGTACGGTCGAGTTCCGCGGCGGAAACCAGTTTCTGAGCACCAAGGGGACGCTGGCTTGGGTTGCATTTGTCTTGGGATTCATCACTCTGGCGATTCAGGAGGTAAGAGAGTTCTTTGTTTGTTCGTGCTAGACACGCTAACCATTCTCCAGGATCTGCTTAACAACTTCACCTCGTTCACTTCGCAGAGAGATCCCAAGTTTGAGTCTCGCCTCCAAGATTGGTGGGTTCGCATTCGCAAGGCCGCGAAGAAGTCTAAGCTTGCGAGATACCTCCCTGAGGACTATACAAAGATGCACACGAGATAGGTAGCCTGTGGCTGCTGTATTTCACCCCGAGAGAGTCTGAGACTCGATCAATAACCTATTTCTTTCATTTTGGGCTTACGACTTACGACCGGGAATTGGTGTGATTTCATGGTGTTTGGATATGGGCATTTACAGGAATACAGACGACAACATCACATACTTACAGACAGACGGTGTAAAGAGAAAAGACCTTCCAAGGACATCTTGGAAAACTGGCATACAGTTACAGGCAATATCTCACTTTTTGTTATTATCACGGTTGGAGTTGGTAGTACTCAGAATAGCATTTAAACTTGTCTCATCATTGCGATCCTAGAGTCTAAGAGTGATGTAGATCCTCTCCTTAACAAGAGACCACATATCCGTAGGTCAGGCCCTCTTCCAACCTAATGCAGCCTCATTCATGACATGAGTCGCACCAAAACCCATGTATCCGCATAAAAATTGTCTTCCTTATGACGCCCCAAAATCCAACATTATCATGGTATTCATTGTCTTTAAGCTTCTCCCTCCTTGGTCTCACCCTCTTCAAACAAGACCAGAACTGTTCCGGCTTTGCAAATGTCCTACAAACTGTTAGAATCATCTCAAGTAAGCATGATCGGGCTGTTATCACTTACCCCCTCCTTGTGTGCTAGCTTCTTGATCACGCCGTCTTGTGGTGATCGGATCACAGTCTCCATCTTCATCGACTCGATCCTTGGCCGTATTAGTATCGTGTTTGATAGATCCCAGAACAGCACTTACACAACAAGAGGCGCTCCCTTTTGTACTGTCTGTCCCTCTACTACCTCATTCTTCAAGATCTTGCAGGGCATTGGCGCAGCAACAGACGCAGTCGCCTCCTTCAAGCCAAGTGCCTTCTCGTACCACTGGGGCGGCAGAAGGACAAGATCTGTCTTGACTCCATGCTGGAAGATGGTGACCTTGGTATCATTGTCTGTATGTTGGGGAACCACAGATGACTGAATTCGCTCCAAGGGGAAGTATGACTCGAGTTTCATCACCTCGCCCTCTGGCTCTGGTTGACATGCAATGTTGGTAAAGACCTGAGGTGTCTCTTCGCCCTTGCGAGAAACAACAACATTGAAAAGGTTGTGACCCATCTGTGTCACACTGGCCTCTACAACTTCGCCTTCCTCCTGACTATATCCGTCCAGGATCTTAAAGGTAAGCTTTCGTTCACCAATGGTGTCGGCCTCGCCAAAGCCCAATGTCTGGCCATGGGGCACAGAGTTTCGGAGCTCAAAGTTGACCATGCCAAGAGCTGCTTGAGCAACTACCTCGTTCTTGATGTGTCTAGGCTTGAAGAGCTCATCTCTCCACTTGTCGATGAAGCCTGTCTCGACATCACCGGCAACGAAGGCGTCGGTCTGGCAGAGTCGCTTGAGGAACTCAATGTTTGTCGCAACACCGACAATCTCGTAAGCGCGCAGAACGCTCTCCATCTTGGCGATGGCACGTTCTCGTGTGTCGCCTCGCACAATGAGCTTGGCAATCATGCCATCGTATGCCTCAGAGATTGTGCTGCCAGACCGGAAACCCCAATCTAGTCGCACATCCTCGCTCTGCAACTCGGTAGGCAGATAGGCACGTACCAACTTGCCTGAATCGGGAATGAAGCCCTTCTCAGGGTTCTCTGCATAGATTCGTGCCTCGATAGCAGCGCCCCTTTGGTTCATCTGCTCCTCAACCTCTGCCTGGGTCAGGGGCAGCTTCTCGCCAGCAGCGACCCGGAATTGCCATTCCACCAAGTCCAAACCAGTCACCATCTCTGTGACGGGATGCTCCACTTGGAGTCGGGTGTTCATTTCCATAAAGTAGAACTTATTAGTGTCCTTGTCGAGGATGAACTCGACAGTGCCGGCGCCGACGTAGCCCACGGCAGACGCAGCCTTCCTAGCCTTATCCCAGAGGTCGTGCCGGGTTGCCTCGTCCAGATCAGGAGCAGGAGACTCTTCTAGGATCTTCTGGTGTCGTCGTTGAACACTGCAGTCTCGCTCGCCAAGGGCAACAGTGTTCCCCCACTTGTCGGCGAATACCTGGACTTCAACATGCCTAGGGCGGACAATGTACTTCTCCACCAGCATGACCTCGCCGCCCTCACCAAAGGAGGCCTTGGCCTCAGCACGAGCACTCTTGAGCTGTGTCAAGAACTCGTCCTCTGTCAATACAATTCGCATTCCCTTGCCACCGCCTCCTCGTACACTCTTGAGGAGAACAGGGAATGTGATCTTCTTAGCGTGCTCCAGAAGCTCCTGCTCGCCCTGCTCCGTGCCATGGTAGCCCGGCACACAGGGAACGTTGGCAGCAGTCATGATTTCCTTACTGCGAGCCTTGTGTCCCATGTCGGCCATAGCAGTGGCTGGAGGTCCGACAAACACAATACCCTCCTCCTCACAGCGCTCTGCGAACTTGGAGTTCTCTGATAGGAAGCCATATCCAGGATGCAGGGCCTGAATACCATTCTGCTTGGCCAGCGCAATGATTTTCTCGCCGTCTAGATAGGCATTGGCAGGACCGAGGCCGAGTGATTGGAAACCTGACGAGGCATGCCAGGAGCCAGCGTCAACATCGGTGTAGACTGTGGTGGCACGAATGCCGAGGCGTTCGGCAGTACGGTTGATACGGATGGCGATCTCGCCTCGGTTGGCGATAAGGACCGAATTGATCGGTGTATACTTGGGAGTAGAGGAGGAGGAGGCAGCAGAAGCAGAAGCAGAAGCCGCACTTGGAGATGCGGTCGTAGAGAGGAGACGAGGGAGAGGCTTCAGAGGAAGACGACGGTTTGCGCGAAGGGAACGCATGGCGGGCGGTTGGAGAGAGACACCCAATTCTTAGACAGAGAGCAATGGCAGCTTCAGAAGGCGTCAGGAGGAGAGGTTTGCAAGGAGAAGCATCTAAAGAAGAGGAAAATTTATTCAGAAAAGGCCTTTCTCGGTTGATGACCCTCGTTTCTAATGCCGTGAATGTGCTATGCCGTCGGCTTGAGAGGTCCAAGCCGGTTGAGGGCGAACGTGACCGCGAGGAACCGCAAGTAGCCGGGTAGGACTTCCCCGGACGGCAGCTCTTGCTAGATCAATTGCTTAGCTCGCTCTGGGGAAGGTGCTGCTGCTCTGCTCCGTCCGCTACGTCACATGGATGCGATTGCCCCTCCAGATCGAAAGCTGACTAAGGATCGAGCGCTGTCATCATTCCTGCCGGGAGTCGCGGAATGTGCCGAGTTGGAGAAGCTAGCTGCTGGTCGTCGAGACGAGTTCCATCCTGGTCAACTCCATCATCAACATCAACAAACAAACAACCATCATCGCGCAATGGATCAAAATATACCACTCAACGCTGAAGCCTCTCAAGGCGACACCAATAAGCAGACAACATCGACGCTGCCACCAGACGTCGTCCAGTGCCTTGAGAATGCTCGCTTCGTACGCTGAACCCCTCCCCCGCATCGCCGACAGCCCGTTGCGTTGGGTATCATCTCCAATACAGAAGATTGACCTTGGATATAGCTTCATCTGGCAACATGCAACGATAACATTCCACAAGTATCGCTCATGAACTACACCTACCTCCCTTCGTCGCCTTACTCCAACTACCCAGTCATCATCATGACCACGAACCCGGCTTCTCGCAAGACTATCAATCTTGTCGCAAACCCCAATGTGTCTCTACTTGTCCACGATTGTACGTCGCGCATCTCATTCTTCAATCTTCATCCGTCAGGATTGGCGTGCTAATCTCTGTTACAGGGGTTTCTCATCGACCACCCACCCATGGTCGCCGCCTCTCAGGTGGTTCTCCAGGCCCCGAGCAACGTTCCAGCCTCGCCTCCCTTCTCCTCAACCTCAACACATCGCAGCTATCTAGCATCAGTGCCACCATAGGGGGTGCCGCTCGTCTGGTGCCCAGCGGGACTGAGGAGGAGCGATATTATCGCCAGCAGCATCTCGAGAACAACACCTTTGAGGAGGTCGACATCCAGCGGTTTCAGCAGAACGGCCCCAACAATGGTCCCGTGCAGGACGGTGGCCGCAACTGCTTCGTGGCTGGCGAGGAGGTCAGGGTTGTATCGGTGGATATCAGGGATGTGCGTATCAGCGATTGGAAGGGAACCGTAAGAGACTGGGAAATCGTGCCAACCGAGAACTTGGTTAATGGTACTAGCTGATTGAGGGGCGCTGCACTTTCAGGTCATTATGACAAAACAATATCATTATTTAATGTTGGTATCGGGCTGTGCTTGCAATCACGCTCGCTGCTACACTTAACTGAGCTGAATAATACAAGCTCTTATACTAGGTCGTTCCTCATACTAATTCTAAACAGAACTTGGCCTTGTACTGGTTGACAGACAATCCCAAGTGATGTGATAACAAACTCAAAAGACGCAATTCCTAAAAGCCGAGTCCATCCAAGTCGGGTCTGGTCCCAACAACTCAGATCTGCCTTGGGGCCCCTATTCGTATATTGTCCATTGTATAACTCTCGCCTCAACGCCCGCGCACATGTTATTTCAGAAAAAGCAAAACCAATTGAGTTCCATACCGAATCGACGATGTCGTGTTCGTAGTTTTTCCAATTAAGGAAGTAAAGAGATCTATCATCGAGCCCATTCGACAACCTCGAGGGCCATCATTACCAGGATGAGAGTGGAGGGGAGAATCCTGTCAGGTGTTAGCGCATCTCGGGCTGCATTATGCCGAGGGACCGGATTAGCTTACCAAATGACATAGCTCTGGAACAGAATTCTGCCCATGGTCTTCTCAAAGACACTGTTGATCTGGCAGATCTGAGCCAGCTGCAGAGCGCTGGGAGCGCCAGTGAGCAGGAAGCAGACAATGACAAAGATGGGATCGTCAAGAATGCTGACGGGTACGTATTTGGCCATCAGTGCGAGCATGGGGGCCATGATAGCGGTGGGCAAGACCATGCGGCAAAGGAGCGAGGCGACCAGGAGCTTGTTACCAATGCGCTCCTCCTCAGGGTCGAGAGCTTCATCCTTGGCCATCGTGTTACGCGCAAGGTTGGCACCCAGCACAACCAGGATCAGCGGAACGGCGACATCTCCACTAGAACGAATGGCGTTGGTGACACTGTTCTGGACGAAAGAGCCCTCCTCGAAGAACAGACGCTGAAGAGCAGGGATGGAGGCGACCAGGATGGCAATAAGCATGGCCCAGAGCGGGGGGTTCATGAAGTCCCAGATGAAGTTGTTGAACTTCACACCAACTCGCTTCATGAACTTCAGGGATGCCTTGACCGGAGCGGGGGACTTCTGGTACAAGTTGCAGGCACCCTTGGATGTCGCCTTTCCGAGACGAATAAAAGGGGCCTTTGCCGATGAGGTCGCTCGCGCAACAAAACCACAGGACTCTTCATCATCTTCCAACGATGGGACGCGAGGGAAGGTCTCAATACCGCCCTCGTTGCCATTGAGATTGCCGTTGAGATAGCCGTTGACTCCAGTCTGTCCCTGGTGGTTCTTGGAAGTTGTCTTCTTGGAAAGAAAATCATCATCGCTAGAAACCGCCAGAGAAACTCGGGAGGCATGGGCAATAGGCGTGCGACCGGCGGGGTCATAGTTTTCCGAATCGATGCTCTGGCGGTCTCCCTCGTCTTCCGTCTCCCCATCAAGACCATCGATCAGAACCTCGATCTCAGGTTCCTCATGCTCTTCATCGCGATATCGCTGTCCTTCTTCGGCAATCTGCTCGCGATACTCGGGATACTTGTCCTTGGGAGCCAAGAGGACGTGATAGCCCCAGCTCCATCGGACGAGCTGACCAAGTTGCTGGAAGATAAGGAGATACAGGATACCTCGGGCACCGACCTCGTCATCGTTATCTCCAGGAACCTTGTCCCAGTGTAGGCCCTTGAGTGTCTGCGAAAGCGACAGAACGAGAGAAATTGGCAGCGAGTTGGAGTTGCCAAAGACGCCCATGGCGGTGACAAAGTTGGAGGCGCGTCTGTTAAATCGGAACACCTTCGCGACGAGAACGGATACGGTCCAAGACACAAAGGTCTGGACGATGAAAATGACGGGGATGATGGCGAGATCGGAAAGCTTCTCAGCGTTAAGCTGCGAGGCGAGCTTCGTGAAGACTAGAAGAGGTCAGTGTCGGGTACTTGCAAGAGGTGATAGACGCGACTTACTCAGGCATGGCGTGAAGAGCATCACATTCAGGTTTGCCAAAAACTTCTGCTTATCGGCATCAAAGTGACCGAGTCGCGCGACGATGTAGCCTGGCAAACTGACACAGACTACTTCAAGGACGGCCTCAAAGACCAGGAGGCAAAGATGCCCCAGAGAAGGATGCGACTCATGGGTGTTCGCTAAGGTCTGCAGAGGCAATTCGTATGCATCTTGGGCCAACTGCGTCAGCCGGAACGACGGTACCGAAAAGGTCCGCAACGAAGCCATCAAAAACTGGCGATGGTTCGTTTCGTCGTCGTCGTTGTTGATAAAGATGGAGTGTGAGTAAGTGTTGATGGTCGGCGCAAATCGGGGGGGCGATAAGGGGAGCTCGCTTTTATCGGTGGCGCGCGCAGGCTGCGACTGCGACTGCGACTTGCGAAAGATAAGGCGACCAAGCAACGACCAATAGTGCTAGGCGCGGGAGGATCAGGAGAGAGCAATTAAAGGCAAGACTCTCTGAAATTGACCTGGTCTTGCGCTGTTTTAAGGTTGTAAGAAGGAAAAAAAGCAATGACAGTGATGGCGAGATCAAGGGAAAAAGACGTGGGAGTGGGCTCCTTTAGATGGGGCGAAAGGCGGCGGTGCCGGCCATGGAAATGGATTGGATCTTGGATACCTGGAGCAAACCCACGATGCACGTTCCCCCATGGTCGATTGATAACCTAGTTTAGCAGCTAGGTAAACTCTGGCAAAGGTGCTGCGCTGTCAAATGCCCCGTCTACACTTGCATGGGCTGCTCTGCTCTGTTCGGCCGCAGTAACTCAAAAGCTGGAGCTTCAGGTCCTTGAGAGCTGTCTGCCGCTTGCTTTGTGACGGGTACATCAACCTGCAACTCTCCCGGAACAAGCTTTTGAGCATATACGCCCTGAGGTAACCCAGCCCATTCCCCGAACCGTCTGGAGCAAGAGCAGCTGAAACTCTTTGTGGCGTCAGGGCGTGGGTGATACAAGGCACAAGGGTTTTCCTACACTTTGATGACCGCGCCACGCGTCTTTGGGAGGCCAACTATCGATCGGTGCAGGCTCCAATTGGGCTCAAGCTGCGACTGTAACGGGGCCACGTCGACGTGACGCCTCAATCGATGACTCCCCTCGCAAAGCCCATCCAGCGAATCGGTCGGTGAGACATTCGCAAGCCGCAGCAAAGCTGATTGATCGAGAGGAAGCGATGTTTGGAGAGGTGACGGAATCCCATCATCAAGCGTGCGTTTCGGGGTGGCTTGAACAGGGGTAGAGAAAAAAAAGAGTTGACCTGGGCGGGGCGCCAATAGGTTGGACTGTGGCGCCATGGCAACGACCGCCTTCGTCATGGCTTAATCAAGGCACGTTGTCCATCCCTTCACGCTCAGAGGTCGGCAGTGGACAAGCCAAGAAAAGGTCCAGCCCAGGATCCGGCTGAGAAGAAGGCTGTGCTGGGCGATCCAGCTGCCAGGGGCAAAAAGAAATTCCACGACACAAGTCACGAGACTCTCCCATGAGAATATTTGATCCATGAGACACCAGCCATGAACTCTTTTTTCAATCACAGCCCGGTTTAGGACCAAGCCTGCATAGAAAGGGCGGATAAGTATCTGTACGCACAAGGCAGCCTAGACACCCAGTCATAAGCCCGTTGGAAACTCCAAGGGGTTTGAGTGAAATTACTATTCCCCTTTGCCTGAGCCATGGCATAGCCCTTGCATAAGCTCATCCAGCATTCCTTTGCAGGTTTCTTGCTTCCGCCGCCATGTGTAAGCCCGCGTTCCAGGGGTCGTCAGCGTAAAATGACCAGTGGCCAGACAATGGATGTCTGGCATGAGAGAATGATGCACATCACACAACCCATCCCACCAAGGTCAGAGACATCCCAAGGTGGAAGTGAGTTGTGCTTTGATCGACCACACGTCAAACGCGGCGAGGGAGCATTGGCAGGCCCGGCTCCCCACGTGGAACAAGAGGTTTGGAGCCCCCGATGCCATGACGATTGGGGCTGTCTCAGGCTTGGTCTCCAACTTCAAGGGGTAGAGATGTGCGGTCTGTCATGATGCACACGCGAGCAGGTAATGTTGACGGCAAAAATGAGACAAGAGATTGATGTACTGCCAGTCCCTTCCAGTTGATACTCGAGATCACCACAAATTGGTTTATGCTGCACCAGTATCAAGTTGACTTGTTAGATATCGGCGGCATGCCTTGGAATGCCAAAGTGAAATTCAATATCTCCAGTTTTCCATCCACACTTATCACCATCACCATAGTACTAATACATGTCTCCTATGTCTCTGGTCGACTGATAGACGTGATAATCTTGTGCTGTTTCAGATACACCTGTTTCGTTTTGTCTTATCTGGTGATCAACCCTCTCTATGATGAAAATCTATGAACATCTTTACCCCTCTCGATTCCATGTCAAAGCTGTTCATCGTGGACAGCGGGTAGCGGGGATATCGCCGGCCCATCACTTGCACCGCACCGCCAAGGCAGGGCATCAAGCAGGTTATGAGGCGATGCAGCCGACTGGGCCGAGGCTGATAAAATAAGACACACACATGACGCTCTAATTCACGGGAAAGATGTCCCAATACTTGTGTCGGTCTGATTTAGCCTGCGGTGTTTCTCCTACCGCCCGTCCAAGTACCCACCTCCAGCCAAGGCCAGCCTCAAGCCACAGTTTATATCGACAACATCAACGTCATCGGAGAAGCTTCCCCATCGACGATGGCGTCGCAAATTTCCCAAAATCAAGGACGAATCGCGCGCGAAGCCTTGGAAAATCATACTCACTTCCCCGAACGGCTCATTATTACCCATTTTATCATTATTTAGGCTTGCACAGCCGTTTTTCTCTTGGGGCGTCGCGCGGTCCAAGTTGCTAAAAATGTCTGGAAAATTGACGTACTTTAGAGAGATTGGCAGGATTACATCACCGTTTCGGCACCAGCGATCATTGACCTCACTTTGAATTGCGGTCTCTGCAAGAGATGAAAATCCCATTTGGCCATATTTTTGGGCCCATTTGGCACTGGTCACACAATTTCAGTGACATTAGCGCAGATTCTTCCCTCCCCTCCACTGCAAAAAAAAGTCGTCGATAGATTGGATCCCTGTCGCAAAAGCCCGCCCGCGGGGAGTTCCATCCATCCATCCATCCATCGCCAAGTACCTGTCGTGTCCAGGGCAGGGATAGGGGCGTTTGCCATGAAGCCACCTGAAGCGGCGCCCAGTGGGAGCACCGATGCTGCCCAGCGTGTTCCGGCTTGTCTAGGAGAGCTGCGCCGTAATTTGGACCGGATTTTTTGCTGGTTAGGTTTGGAGGTTCCACGTCCAGTCAAGTCCTAGCCAACCTTGACCAAATACCAACCTCACCACCACCACATTCTCGCGCCTTTCTCACAAAATCATCACCATCCACTTCACCATCGTCTTACTTTTCTCCTCCTCGCAACGACCTCCTCGCGAATTCTCAACTTCCACAACGCATCCCTACCCGCGCAGACGCCGCCTGCAGCTTTACACAAGTCATTGGCCCCTCGTCTTCCCCTCCCTCGCTCCTCTGTTCGCCCCGCGACCCCGCACCCGCACCCGGCCACTTGCACGTTGCCCGACCACAGAGACGCGCCGGATCGGATGGATACCTGAGCCAATTCCATTGCCTTCTTGCGGTTCATTGCAGCCAGGGGGCTTGTCGAGGTACGACCGCAATCGCCATGTGCGTCTTGTGCTCTGGACACGAGCACCAAGAGGCGGCGCATCGGGGAACAGAAAAGAAAAAGAAACGCAAGCTAACGGTCGAGTTAATTCCAGATCCCGCCGAGAAACCTCCTCTTCGACTCCTCCTCGCGGTTAGTGAACTATCGTCGACCTCATCCCGCGAACATCACCTGTTTTGGACATATCATGGTTGAGAGAGAGGTGGCTTCTCATGATACAGTTTGGGTAGAAGCTCCGCAGCACCCGCATCCCTGTTCGCGCATCCATCCATCCCAGGTGCGGTGCGGTGCGGTGCTGTGCAATATCTGCACCCGACGCAACACAATTTTCATCCCGCTCAAGGGCCATTGATCCCGATATCACAAACCGGCGTGCCTCTTTGGGCTTCTTCGTCCCCGGTCTTCTGCAACCTTCATCCTCCCGGCGACAAGGCCCCCAGTCGCTTTGGTAGCAGTCTAGAGTTCTAAAGGTCTAGACCGCCCGCTGCGAGCCTCCGTCTAGCTCCAAAAATCGCACCATCTGCTTCCCCTCCATCCCTCCTCTTCGTACCCATCGAATCGATCGCGTCCCGTCTCCCGATCGACAGCTCCCCGCGGTCTTTGCAAGCTGTCTCTCGTGACCTCGACGCCGCCTTATCGAATTTTGTTCTACAGTACCACCTGTCTCCCGCTGTTGCCAGATATCCCGATCCTCCACCATCACAACTTGCTCACCAGTCTTGTCTTGCCTTGTCTCTTTTACCTAGGTAGCTCCGCGGTGCCCTTCCGATGTCCGCCTCCGGCTCGATTCCGGCCACGCCGGACGACTCGTCCTTGAAGGAGTTTTCCACTCCTGCGTCTCCAGGCTCTGAAGACTCGTCCGAACCAAGCACACCGCTCGAATCTCCTAGTCACGACAGCCCCGATGAGCTCCCGAGAAGAATGCCGTCGTTACGGTCCGTGTCTGATCCACCCAACATGAACCCAAATTCCACAGCCATGGGTCTCTTGGGTATGGCTAGACATCCTGTGTCGACGTCCTCGAGCTTCGCCGGAAGCGGTGGTGCCTCGGTAGAAAACAGCATCATGGCCAAGGCGCGGGCGCTACATCAACAGCGAATGCAAAAAGGCATGTCACCCGCTGGCAGTGGCCCTATATCGCCTGCGGGACAGTCGCCGACGGGTAACATGTCTAACGGGTTCCCCGCGAATTTGCGCATGCCGCCTAATATGCAGCGGCCAAGCGCTGTCCCACACCCCAGGTCCGCTCCCATCCTCCCGAAACCTTCATTGAGCGAGAGGAGGGCCAAGATGGGCGGTGGGATGGGGATGAGGCTGTCAGATATGGGCGGAGCAAGCCCTGCCCCGACCACCGGCATGAGACGAACAGGTCCTCCCGGGAAGCTGTCGGATATTACGGGCGACAAGCCAGGCCAGCCACAATCGAACGGAACGGGTCCTACAGGTCAAGGGTCAAAGATGGATGACTTTAAGAAATACATCGACACCGAGAAGGGCTGGGTGACGTTTGATGGCGCCGCCACAATTACAAGGACCGGAGTCAACTTTGCCAACGGCCAGACGTTTAGCATCTCGCTCGATGAGGTGGAAACGTTGGCAGAGCTAGGTAAGGGCAACTATGGAACTGTCTACAAGGTGAGGCATGCCAAGAGGAGAGTTCCCCGGTTCGGTCAAGGTCTCGGCGGAAAGCCCCTCCCCGTTCAGTACTCGCAGTCAGACCCAACCCCAGTCAAGCCCGCTGAGGATGGTGCCGACTCAGAAAAGAGTGACGGCACAACCGGGACGATCATGGCCATGAAGGAGATGAGGTTGGAGCTTGATGATGCCAAGTTCACAACCATTCTAAAGGAGCTTGTCATCCTCCACGAATGTGTTTCACCTTACATTATCGACTTTTACGGCGCCTTCTTCCAAGAAGGTGCTGTGTACATGTGTATCGAGTACATGGACGGCGGGTCCATTGACAAGTTGTACAACGGCGGTATCCCGGAGAATGTTCTACGAAAGATCACATACTCAACAGTCATGGGTTTGAAGTCCCTCAAGGACGAGCACAGCATCATCCACCGTGATGTCAAGCCGACAAACATCTTGGTCAACACACGCGGCCAGGTCAAGATCTGCGATTTTGGTGTCAGTGGTAACTTGGTGGCCAGCATAGCCAGGACCAACATCGGCTGCCAGAGCTACATGGCGCCGGAACGAATCTCTGGTGGCGGTTTTGCGCAGGCAGGCAACGCAGACGGGTCATACAGCGTCCAGAGCGATGTCTGGAGTCTGGGTCTGACCATCATCGAGTGTGCCAAGGGTGCCTACCCTTACCCGCCTGAAGTATCATCCACCATCTTTAGCCAGTTGAGCGTAAGTGACCTTGTATATCTTGAATCATGGCTGCTAGATGACTAACTGAATCAATAGGCCATCGTCGAGGGTGAACCACCAGCTATGCCAGAAGAGAGCTACTCAGACACGGCCAAGGACTTTGTCAGAGCGTGCCTCCACAAGATCCCCATGAAACGGCCAACTTATGCCATGATGCTGAAGCACGCATGGCTCAGCGAATTCAGCAAACCCCAGACAATTACCGAAGAAGCGGAGGAAGGAGAAGAGGTCGAGAAGGTGGCAGAAGCCGTGGGCAAGATTGACCTAAAGTCATCCACCGAAGACACCGAGGTAGCAGAATGGGTCAACAACGTGTTGCGCCGAAAGAGAGAGGGTCTGGATAGTGACGGCCCTGTGAGACCGGCATTGCACACAGCACCACTCGACACTGTCAGCCCAATCTCGAGTCCGAACCATTGAATGCATGAGCGCCGCAGCGAGGATGTCAAAGCATCAAAGGAGAAAAACGAACGAAAAACGTTGACCCGCCAACAGAGCAGGTATCTAGTTGGTGAAACAGAAGAGGGAATCTAAAGGCAGACAAGCAGGCGCAATGCAATATATCCATATGTTGGCTCAGCTTGCAATTCTGCCTCTGTTGACGACAGGCACTTGATTGCTTGCAGGATTTGGCTATCCCCCTCTCTTGGTCAGCATTTACCATTGAATTTTCCTTGGAAAAACACCCTGTACACGCTTTAGGATAGTTTTTAGACGGACACGGATTGGATCTATGCATTTATCATTTTTCTTTTTTTTTTTTTTTTTTTTTTTTTTTTTTGGATGAACAGAACTAAATAGGGGTGATGGGGAGGCAGTTTGGGAACGGCCAGGACACCATATTTTTCTGGTTCCTCTTTTTTTTTCTTTCTTTTTTTTTTCCTCATGTAACGTATACGAAGGGATGGAAAAAGTGAACGACCACGAGAAGAAGGGTTGGGAATACAAAGAGAGGGTTCTGAGGGCGACTTCGGGCTTTCGTTGGGTCAAGAATGGACGAGATGAAATGAGATAAGATGAGATGCATATTGAGTGAGTGAGTAGGTGAAATAAGAGAAGGAGGAGGAGACAAGAGAAATAAATGGAAAATGTTGAATACTATTGTGATTTATCGACACGACCAAGTTGTGAGTGAGCGAGGTTTTCTATCGATCTACGGTACCTCGATATAGATACGCTTTAAGGGGCTCTTGGCTAAGAGTCTTGCTTTAAGCTAAAGCATGTTGTGTGAAGTTGGAAGCCAGGAGAACCAGCCTAGGACTAGGGTGAGGGGCTTCTTTCCCGAGTTATTTAAGGCGAACATCGTTTCTAGAAATCTCGTGGTAGAGAGAGTTCTGTGTCTGTCACTAGGTAGATAGATGAAATGGTGGATGTCTTCTATCGTGAAAGTAGAGACCATGTATTTATAGATTTAGGAACTTCATGGAGAAGTCACAGGCAGCGCCTTCAAACTTCAAATAACCTTCGTTGAGATGCATAATAAAAGCTTGATATTAAGCATCTTATAATAAACAAGCTGTTTCCCCCCTACGATCAGTTCATTTCGTCTCTGCATGTCTAAACTAATTAAGTAGTCAGAGAGTTCTTCAAGTTACCACAGGACATGTTGCGCCAATGATGAACCCAGGTCACAAAGCTATCCATCAGGATAACAACAAAGCTGACTGCTTACACTGGGAAACTGAGGCACTGCGTTATTCATTGTATTATCTCGCAATAGGTATCTTTCATTACAGTTTGATTGATTAATCGCTTATAAACTCGGGACAAAGCGTCGACATTACTCCTGGAGCATGCTTAAAATGCCACCCTCCCAAGAAAAAAAGACATCGTGTATGCAATAACCCGAGCAGCCATGCTCAAGTGATAGATGGATAGTGGCCGAGATGTGAGCGTATTACGTTAGGTCTTGCTACCGCTGCCTGCCTGGGCAGCAGCAGTGGTGGTTTCAGGGGGGATGGTGGTGGTGTTGGCCGTGTTGTCATCGTTTGCTCTGGCTGTCGAGCCAACAGCTCCGGTGTTGACAGGGCGAGTGCCTTCATCTTCAACAGGACGAAGTTCAACATGGTCCTGGCCTCGGGCTTCACCCTCAGACAATGTACCAACACCATCCCCTTCCGCGTCCCGCACGGCGGCCGTTGCCGGCTTCAAGGGCGTCGTCCCGCGCTACGAGTAGTCGTCCTTGACGCGGCGGCCATCATAACCCGTAGTGCTGCGGACGCTGCGGTTTCGTCGCCAGGTGCGACCGCTGTAGCCTCGGTTGGCAGACTTCTCACCTCGCAGACCCAGGAAGAATAGCACGGTGGCGAGGAAAAGAGCCGCCCAGGAAGCCCAGGCGAAGCCAAAGGCGTATCTGCCAAGGGAGGCGGAGCGGCCATCAGACTTGAAGGCATCACGAGCCTTGACAAAGGTGGCACTTGAGATTGTTAGTGAATCGACTTTTTGTAGTGAGTGGGTGAAGGAATACATACGTCATCAGGGACATGGCGACGGAGGAGCACAGCAGAGCGAGCGCAGAGAAGCATCCCGAGATAGCAGCGCCAAGACGACCACAGCAAGCGAGGAAACCAGCGAAAAAGGCGACCGTCTCAAAGAAGAGGGTGATGAGGATAAACACCCATCCAAAGCGCCAGAGCAAAAAGTACTTGCCCGAGGTGCGATCACCATCGCTTCCACCGACCAACGAGTCCGGTGCACCAGAGGGGTTCGAGCTCCAAGCACGACCGATAGAGGGAGCGGGGCGAGCACCACTGCAGTCCTTGTTTCCAGCGCCGCAGATGTAGAAAAAGGTCCACTGGGTGACGTCGCGTGCGCCGGTAATGTCGCTTGTGTCGGCGCGGAGGAAATACGTCTTGTTGAGGGGCGTGGTATTGTTCAGGCCCGAGAGAATGATGAACCAGAGGAAGAGGAGGGATGCGGCGAGGAGGACAAGGGCCGCGAGGCCGAGGGGTGCGTCTGGAGATGACGATTAGTGGTGATGTTTGATTTTTGGTGTTTAGGGGGCAGACTCACGCTTTGCCATTGTGATTGATTCTCGAGAGAAGTTGAACAAACTCGATCTGACTACCTAGCAAAAGAGTCGCTCACTCGACAGATTAAAAAAAAACCTGACCGAGGAAGAAAAGAAGCAAAAGTCGGTTGACTTTTTTTTGCTGCTACCTATATTTGCTTTCCTTGTCGTGTCGTTACGCCAGGATCACCAACAAGGAAGGAACCTAGCAAGGCCAAGGCAAGCTCTCTAAAAGAGAAAAAGGGCGCTAGTGGGGTCGTGCGTTTTTGGCGTGTTTAATTACCGGCAGATAGATGGGGAAGGGAGTGAAAAGTGAAAAGCAGGGAAAATAAGAAGAAGGGAGAAAGTTGAAGGAAAGCGAAAGATGGACTTTGATCTCGTTTTCTTGCCGAGGCAACTTTTTTCTTTTTTTTTTTGTTTTTGTTTCTCTTCCCTTCTCTTTTTTAGCTTTTTCAATAGCGCATGTACAGAGTCAAAATGTGATGTGATGCTTTGCCGATAACCTCGTGTTGCTGGTGGAGCCACTGGATGGATGTCTCAGTCGACAGAGAATGATGTCTTATTAGGGGGACAATGATGAGAAGAACAGAGTAGAAAAAAGGTGGGCAAACAAGTTCTGGGGAGAACAAGGCTAATAAATCATGGATGGGATGGGGATGGGGATGGTCCAGGGAGGGGGATCACACACAGTCTGGAGATGGAGGCGTTACGTAGTCTCCCGTGGTCCATCACCACCAAAAGACTGACTCTCTTGTGTGAATGGCACTAAAAAGCCTGGTTCACCGCACAAGAGCCCATGATGCTTTCCAGGGCCAAGAGAGAGGGTGGAGGGTGGGGAGACGGGACTCTCTCTCGTTCTCCCTCCCCCCCCCTCCAGGTGGAACAGACCCATCGCTCCAAAAGCCTAGGCGATGACGACACTGGCGGCGATTATCGACCAGGGAGCTCAGCTTGCTTTGCACTCCGACTTTTTTTTTTACTGTACCATCCTTCGAGGCTAGCGCAGAGCAGAGGAAAAGGGTAGCTTCGCTGATGTCATTGTATCCGAGTTGATGATGCCGACGATATACAGTTGTTTCTTCGATGGGTGATGTACGGTAGAATGCCAAGAAGATGAGCATCAAGACACACAAACAAGCTCCGTCGTACTATGTACGTGGTTGAAGTTCTGTCAAATTCATGTGATTGCGTCGACATGCAATGCTGTTCCCTCCCCCAAGCTCCAACCAATAATATTTTGACTCTGTTCGTCTCGGTCAAACAGATGGATTGGCTTCGTTTAGTACTGTATCACCCATCTTGCCCGTTTTGACAGCTGCCGATCGAAACTTGAAGTACAGTACTCAGCTGAACAAACAATGGGATGAAAAAGTCTGTGCAGAAAAGGGACGGGATGGACGAGATTATTCGGGACCTCCCCCTCCCGACGCCGACTTCCCATTGCCGACGTCACATCTCCACAAGCGCCCTTTTTTTCTTCCCACTCGGCGCCGGGCCCACGAGATCTTCAGAAGGAAAGAAAGTCCTTCTTTTTTCTTCCACCACGTCAGGTCACACGGGGGGATTTGTTTCGTAGATCCCTGCCAAGCCACGTCGACCACCCCCGCCAGTTATCCTCCAATCCAACAGTGAGGAATTCTCATCCTGTTGGCCCGGAATCATGTTGCAGCCCAGGTTACGGAGGGCCGTCCTCCTCTCCACTCTAGTCCGCTCCGAAACCCGGATGCCGGCCGGTCGTCGATGGGCCTCCCTACTTGTGCATCAGCACCTCACCGGCTCCGGCCCCGGCGCCTTCGTACCCTATGACGACGCCGATGCTGCGCAGGAGGAGCTCCGTTCTCGTCTGCTCACCTGGAAGACCCTCTCCGATGACAAACCGCCCCATCCACATCTTCTCTCTTTCGAAGCTACCCCGACTCTGACCCTCGGCCGCCGTCAAACCGACCTGACATCAACACAGACGTCACGGTTCCGTGCGCCTCTCCGGGTTTCCCTCCCGCACCGCCGTGATGCCGTCCCCGAGCAGACATTCATCCCCGATGTGAGACAGACGGCCCGTGGTGGGTTGACCACCTACCACGGGCCGGGACAACTCGTGCTGTGGCCGGTGCTGGACATGCACTCTCCGCTATATGCGCGGTACTCTGTCATGTCTTACGCGGCCCATCTCGAGGCCACGACGCGGCGTCTGCTCGCCGATCTATTCGGTCTGCAGACGTACACGACCCGTGACGAGCCCGGCGTCTGGGTCCCCACGCCGGCCGGGGAGCCAGCGCGCAAGATCGCGGCCATGGGAGTACACCACCGACGGCACGTCACAGCGCTGGGCATCGCCGTCAACATCGACGTGCCGGTCGAGGGTCCCGAGGAGGTGAATCCCTGGGCGCGGTTCGTGCCATGCGGTCTCGAGGGTAAGCTCGTCACATCTGTAGCTGCGGAACTAGGGGGGGCTCTAAAAGATTGGGACATGGCATCTTTGGCAGCGAGATGGGCGGAACTGTTTGAGGAGGGCTTGGGGGATGAGACTAAGAGGGATGTGGAGGGAGAGGTGAATTCGGGTCTTCGCCGAGCAGTAGTATAGCAGGGAGGAGGACTTAATATAGATGGTTTATCACTCGAGTTAATAAAAAGAGCTTGATAAAATTTCAATCCTCAAGAATACCTATGTACACTCAATACATCTCTTAATTATTTGAATATTATATTTTATTACTTAGTATTTATGGCTAGTAGTCATTCCGTTCTCAGCACCCATTTCGCCGAGGTTATTCGCTCCTCGAGGAGTACAATTATTATATACCAACTAAGGTAGGTACCTAGTAATATCTTACCCGCCGTGTCAGAGCTTTTTTTTCCAGTACTTATATTATATATCATCTGCTAGGGGTAGCAGACTATTGTCATCTGGGACACTGACTTGAGCCTCTATTTTGGCATTTGCCTTCGAATCTCACAAGAGTTTCTGACCTCCCTCCAAACCCCACTCGACCTCCCGTCGAAGCCCCACTTCACCTTCCGAGTTTCACAAACCGCTTGCCCGAACGATTGGGCAGCAGACTTGAAGGTATCCAATGCGGCCATTTCCGCCAACCTGCCCCCTCCCTTACATTTGCTCTCCAAGACTTTTGATTTGGGGCATTCTTGCTACCCTCTCTTCACAGCCACCAGGTCCTCCACGGTCGCCTCGTGACAGACCACGTTGAAGCACGATTACATCATACGCTGCGCGAGGATAAGCGTTCGGAACAAATCCCTAGAGTGGACATCTGATGGTGTGTCTTGACCCCATCTCCTAGTTCCTGATCTGATGAGTTTCCTAGTCGTTCGAGAAGTCCGACTTGACCAAGGAACCAGGCTTCTTTGAAGATGCCAAGGTGACCCCTTTTGGGGTCGAAGGCACCGGCCAAATGGTCTACTGGACAGATTGTTTTATTCGGGTTTACAAGAGCAGTGATAAGAGCAAAAACTGTGGGCATGTTGGCCACTTGCGACGGGGAGGGGAGGGTAGAAAAAGGCACGAGTCTATGGTTTGGCGGAGAGGCAGGCAAGAGGGGAAGGGTGAAGGAAGAATAAATTCACTGTCTCGTCGCCCACTGAAATAATGACGCTTCGATTGTAGTTCCTTCCCATAATCCCAAGGATGCATAGATAATGGCCCTGTCTTCTGCCCGGTGTGAGATCTCCATGCTAATCGTATTCGTGGTATCACGATGTTTGCCAAGTTCAACTGCATAACCAGGGCTCGCCATAATGGCTTGAGATACTTCGGGACCAAAGCCAGAAGCGATGGCATCAATTCGGCAACCTTGAAGGATGAGTTTAGGCTGAGGAAGTATCATGGCGCCCCTTCGGCAGCGCTGATATAACGAAGACCAGATTTTGTGTGCAGCTGGACTCCAAACCACTCGCGAGCATAGTACGATATCTCACTCTGCTCTATTTCTATTGCCATTTGACAAGCATAGTCCTCGGAGAAAGGAGTAACCCTAAAGCTCATCCATATGGCAGCTGAGAAGCTGTTCGCCTTTGTGGGGTCCGGGTTTCTCGCTACCGCGTTGAATAGGCGGCGCGGAAGCAGTCCTGAGGCCATGCCAAGATCGGCATTAAAGGCCATCTCTGGAGCAAGGGGAACAGCCGAGTTGATGGGAGGAACCCAGGATGGTTCCGAGTCAGACAACTGCCTTGGAGGCTGATGCCCACTTGCACGATCCGACTGCGAGGTTGAGGGCGTCGGGGTCGGTATGCTGTCATGGTCGATCGTGCCTATATCCCGTCAGTAACGAACGATCCTTTCTAGGACGCAGCTCACGCACGCCTTCTTTTTATTTGGCCGCTCTTGTGAGTCATTGTCCTGACGGTGATGAATTCTGGCCTTAAACAGAGTTTCGATCTTGTCCCTCGTTTCTTTTTGACATGGCCGATGCAACCTCTCGTGCTACTGCTCTCTGTGTAGAGGCTGGCTGAGCTTCCAGGAGAGGGATCAGGCGCCTGTACTCCGCCTGGCCCGCGAAATGACTGCTCTGTATGGCTCCATTTCTGGCGAGGAGCAGTGCGAACTAGGGGGCCTCGCCCTCGTGAAGAAAGACGTTGTCCGTGGCGAGGCTGTCCCACGACGCTATTAGATTCTTTGGCCCACGAGCTGTATCCTTCTTGAATTGAGCCAACGGCCCCTTGACAAGTAGCTCAGTTGCCCATTTTACGGTAAAGCCGGTACTTGAGTTGGCACCCGCATTGTCCGTTGAAGAGCTTGCGCTTCCACCATTGTCTGTTTCACCAACCTCGGTCATGACTTACTGTGGGCTTGGCGGATCACAAAAGGCAAGGCAGTCAGCCATAGGCAAGCACAAAAGGCAAGGTAGGTAGGCAGGTCAGGATAATTCCAGGTGGTTTGCGCGGACATGCCGAGGCGGGTGAGGATAGTTATTGTAAGTACCTCCCTATGTAGGTATGTTGTAAAGGTCGGCGGCGAAGGGAGGGGAAGTGGGGCTAACTGTCCGGGGGCTTGCCGGGGGCCGGGATGTTGGGGGCCGGGGATTGCACTTCTGCCTGGTAACAATCATCTGGCGATGGCTTCCCAAGTTGGAAACCCACGCAGCAAGAAGTGCAATGGCATATTTCTATGCTCACCATGAAGAGAGAACAAGTCAGATAGGATACGAGTCGCGGAAGGATGAGGCTACACGAAAGGTAGGTTTCTTATAAATATAGAGCCCGCTACCACTACTCGTTTTTACATTGGCATTTCTACTTTATTACTCACTTTATATTTCCCACTTCCTACAAAACAATCATCAACATGTGCATCAAGTACGTTGCTCTGATCATTTACACCTGCGGCAAAAGGGTCATGTCGGATGTAAAGTTCGATGCCTGCGGGAACACCACCGCCGCCGGCCACCAGGTGCTGGTGTCCGAGATGGGCTCCACTCGGGGCAGGACTCGCTGTGGACGGTACGACTGTGCGGTTTGCAACCCCCCAAGTTAAAAAGGTAACAGTACATTTCTCTTCCAACGAAAAGGTTCCATGGGGCTCATGCTTTTTAGGAGACTGATAGGTCTGGCCTCAAAACCCGGGCCTTGATGGGTTTTGAAGTACTGCAGGGTCTCACAACATGTGGCGCAGACGAAGGGGGTGGCTGAACCATAGCGCAAAGGGGCCGTGCAGAGGAGCTATTAAGCACCCTGCTCACCTTAGCTCCCAGTCTACCGAGCTTCACTAGATCCAATTCCATCTACCTTATCCATTCCGCTACCTCACTCCTCTGAATGACGCTTGTAACTGAGAAGCAGCAATGCTAGACTGTGGCTCGTCGTGTATCCTTGAGCGCGTTTCCCCGGGCGTCGCTTTGAAACAGCCAGTTGTATATCTGGGCCAAACCGAAGTCGATGAACGGGTTGCCAATTGTTTTTCTGTCGAAAGGCAAATCCTCAAGAGACTAGGTCATCATCCCAGGATCGTAAGGTAATCCCAAAGCTGCAAATGGATGTCTAGTCGCGGGGTGGTCACTAACTCCTCTATAGGTTCCTTGGACTTCAGGGCGAAGGTATTCTCCTAACCGAGGCCAGCCATGGAAATCTCCAGGCCTACCTAGATAGCCACCCGTCCACAGGACTTGGGCAGCGCCTGACCTGGTGCCTTCAAGTTGCAGAGGCCATCGACTACATCCACAGCCGCGGCGTCGTCCACTCAGACCTTCGACCAGCTAACCTCCTTGTACATGAGACAATGCCGGGAGCTCTGGACCTGCAACTCTGCGACTTTGGCGGTTCAGTCTGCCAGGACCTCGGCCTTGACGGGTTTTCCCTGCCTGACGGTCCGTTCTACAGCCCCGTATTCGAGAACGAGTCAAGCACGCTGTTGGATATCTTTGGGATGGGTTCGCTTTTCTACACCATCCTCACTGGGAGGTGGCCATACAAGACAAGCCCAGGCAGGTTTGCCAAAGTTGACGACAGGCTAGACTGGGAGGAGCGGATTGTGTACCCCAACTTCAAGGCGGGAAGGTTCCCCGACGTCGAGCAGCTGCCAGGTGGAAATGTCATACTCAAGTGCTGGATGAGGCAGTTTGCGACTGCACGAGATGCTCTGGCCGCACTGGAGGAAGCTCTGCCGGGGACTTCGAGCTCAAGCATCCACGATGGCCTGGATAATAGTACCAAGACGATGGGAGCCCCAGACCTGTCGGATGATAGCCGGAACATTCAAGACACAGCGGCTTGAAACGAAATGGAGACAAGAAACCCGGGCCCCCACAATCACCCTTTGCCTCAAGTAATATCGGATCCAATAAAGGTGGCAAGTTCGATTTCGGCGTGCATAGCAGTGCGGCTCGGGAATGAGGACGTGAGGTGCACTCGGCGGTAGACCCTGAGCCGTTCGCTCACCACTTAATTCTCCTCGCAAGATCGATCATCAGAGCCGTGCCTGTCACCTTGCCATGGATGTTGCGGTAAAGATTTGGCTCGCCCCGGATAAATCAAAGACTTTTAACGAGGTCGCTTACAGAGCAAAAATATCAAGGATTATTCAGATCGAACATTATTTCTCGAGTTGTTAGTATTTATCCAGGCCGCCGGCGATCAAAAAAGACTCGGCCCGCCGGCGCTCGTCAAACAAAAAGCCAAGACCGACATTCAAATCCTTCAAAACAGTCTGGGGAAGAAAAATATCCATGCGAGATAAGAGAGAGAAAAAAAACATATGCCAAGACGATGCCTTCAAACTGGGGAGGCGGCCTTATCAGGAGACGAATTGTCAGGGTCGTCTTATCAAGCCTCCCTTATTCGTCCAGCCTTATTACCCCAGAGAATCTTGACAAAGCAAGACGAGCAATTTATCTTTTGATAGCGCTGAATCACGATGCATTGTCATTGAATTAAAGTGCCAAGCTAAGTATGTGTGCATGGATTGACCCATGACATTGGATGGATCTACGGAGAATAAACGCCATGAACATCCACTCGTCCGTTGCTGAGGCTCTCTCATGACAAAACACCTAGACCTTATCACTATCGAACCAACTGCCATGCATTTAGCACTTCTTCCAAGCAACAAACCTGTGGGGGCAGAGCATTACCCCCCGGATCGAGCTTCTCCGGCATCGCCATGTTTCTTTATTCGCTTCCCCATCGCTTCCCCGGCGTCAGCTCCAGTTCCCCGGCGTGATCCTGAGTTCCCCGGCGGCGGTCACCCCCTGTTACTGATCATCGTATGCCCTCCTTATCTCATGTAACCGATATTCCAAGTCCTCAAATGTGCTTCTGCAGGATGGCTTCAACGCCTGCAAGGCTTGGCTTTGTCTTGGCCTTGCTGATAGGGCTGGGACATGTTCAAGCATGTGTAGGGTAGTATATATGGAGAGTGTTCCTGTCAGTCTGTTCCAAGATCTACACTGCCAGCTACATCCTGTGAAGCTACAGAGCAAAGACTCCAAGTGATATCCACCAGCTTAAACAACATGGCTGGTTCTGGGACTCCAGCTCTGAGCCAGGGCGCCGGCTATGGTATCGTCCTCGGCGTCGGCCTCGCCTTTGCCGTTTTCATGGTCAGTCTCTTTGCCTCAAATGATAACATCACAGCTCACATCTAGCAGATCAGCCTCACCCACATCCTCAAGCGCCACAACAATGAGGTCCAAACGTCCGAAATGTTCAACACGGCCGGCCGCTCCATGAAGTCAGGACTCGTCGCCGCCGCCGTCGTCTCCTCGTGGACGTGGGCAGCCACCCTCCTGCAGAGTTCAGGTGTCTGCTACCGGTACGGCGTCTCGGGTCCGTTCTGGTATGCTTCCGGAGCGACTGTTCAAATCCTACTCTTCGCAACACTGGCCATTATGCTCAAGAAGCGTGCTCCTAACGCTCATACCTTTCTCGAGGTTATCAAGGCTCGTTATGGATCGCCTGCTCACTTTACGTTTATCGTCTTTGGCATCTTGACCAATGTGCTTGTGTCTCTGATGTTGATCTCTGGCGGTGCTACAACTGTTAATGCTCTGACCGGCATGAACACTATCGCTGCAATCTTCCTTCTCCCCGTGGGCGTTCTTGCTTATACCTTCATCGAGTTGATATGTAAAGAGCAGCTTGATTCTTCTAAATCTAGGTGCGAGGGAAAGGGGATATTTATACCCTGAGTCCCAAGGCAGCAACTATCTCTATAAGAGTCACATAGGTTTGCTCTCAGGCAACCTGCATCGCAAATACATATACCAAATACAAACATAGGCAAGCAAAGGTAGAAGAGCCCTTTCAACTCATCGGAGGCCTGAAGGCTACCTTCATCACCGACTATATCCACGGCGGTGTTGTGCTCATCATTATTATCATCTTTGCCCTAACGGCGTATGCATCCTCCGATGTCCTGGGCAGCCCCTCTGCTGTGTATGACCTCCTTGTCGAGGCAGCCAAGGCCCATCCGGTTTCTGGCAACCAAGACGGCAGTTACCTGACCATGCGATCCAAGGGAGGAGTCACATTCTTCGTCATCAACATCGTCGGTAATTTTGGCACCGTCTTCCTCGACAACGGCTACTACAATAAGGCCATTGCCGCGCACCCTGTCCATGCCCTCCCTGGCTACATAATCGGAGGTCTTGCCTGGTTCGCCATCCCCTGGCTGACTGCCACCACTCTGGGTCTCTCAGCTCTCGCCTTCGAGTCGAACCCTCGCTTCCCTACGTACCCTGAACGTATGAGCGAGGCCGACGTCTCGGCTGGTTTGGCTCTGCCATATGCTGCCGTTGCTCTTCTAGGCAAGGGTGGGGCCATCGCTACTCTTCTCATGGTCTTCCTGGCGGTTACTTCGTCCTTCAACTCTGAGCTTGTTGCGACGTCGTCCATCTTCACGTATGACATTTACCGAACCTATTTCCGTCCCAATGCCAGTGGCAAGAGCCTGATCTGGATGTCCCATGCCTGCATGGTCGTCTACGCTCTCATCATCTGCTGCATTTCTGTCGGATTGTGGTACAATGGCATCTCGATGGGATATCTGTATCTCCTCATGGGTGTTCTCATCTCAGCGGCTGTGCTCCCAGCTACGCTGACTCTCATCTGGCGCGGTCAGAACCGATGGGCGGCCACCCTATCTCCCATCCTCGGCGCCGCCTGTGCCATCTCAGCCTGGCTGGCAACAGCAAGCAAGACATGCGGCAAGTTAGACGTGACTTGCACTGGATCCAACGACCCCATGCTCGCTGGCAACCTCACCGCCTTGCTCTCCCCAGTCATCTTCATCCCAATCTTTTGTCTGATATTTGGTTTTGACAAGTATGACTGGCAGTCGATGATGGATATTCGCAAGGCAGATGACCACGATGTGATCAAGGAGTCTGGTCTAGACGAGGAGGCCCAGAGACAGGTGGCCGTGGCTCAGCAGGCCGACTTTGAGGAGGAGCAGCGAAAGCTCGAGAAGGCTTTCAAAATTGCCAGTACCATGACAATCATTCTGTAAGCTGTCTGCCATATTCTGAAGCAGTCAGATCCATGCTAACCAGTGTCTCTACAGAACTCTGTCGTTCCTTGTCCTCTGGCCCATGCCAATGTACGGTTCCCGCTATGTCTTTTCCAAGCCCTTCTTCACCGGCTGGGTCAGCGTGGGTATCATCTGGATCTTCCTCTCTCTTTTTGCAGTTGGCATCTACCCTCTATGGGAGAGTCGCGCAACGATTGCCCGAGTGTGTACATCATTGGTCAAGGGTAGGCGTCCGAATACTATTGTGCAGGGTGAGGCGGTGATGGAGGAGTCGAGCGGCCGAGCCACGCCGGAGAAGGAATAAGAGATGAAAGAGTTGATGGATATATCAGGCCAAATAGCCATGGAAGTCAAATTCGAACAAAACTGATTGAGAGTGTGCATATCCTGGTGTCTTTAGTGAATCTCGAGGGCAACAATGATGAGTGAAAAGGCATCTAAGGCCATAGTCAGTCTGCGAAACACCTATATGAGTAGCGCCCTATGAGTAGGTAGTGGACCATATCTTAAGAGATGGCATCGCTAACAACAAACCACCTTTCACTTCTCAATATCGCAAGATTGCAAAAAGATAAAGTCCCTAAACTAAATCAGAGTTAAGAGACGCAAAAAACAAGTTCACATGCCCCGTACTGGAATCGAACCAGTGATCTTATCATTACTAGTGATACGCTTTACCACTAAGCCAACGGGGCTCCTTTGTGAGCTTGTTATGGATAGCTGACGAAATTGGGCCTATGAGGGGGTGTCAGACACTATGAGCAGGTAGCAAAAAGGTGACGAGGGCAAAAAGAGTGGTTCCGCCCGGGATCGAACCGGGGACCTTCTCGGTGTTAACGAGATGCCATAACCAACTAGACCACGGAACCTGCGTTGGTTGCTTGATGGGAGTAAGAGGCGATCGCAGGGCTCATCAAGTCTGGAAATCTTGAGATAGGGCGAGAAGGAGTGAAAGTCGAGGTTGTGGTCGACAGCAGATATAGTCGAATTGAGAGGCGCTGTTTGGTTTGGCGTGCTGAATAGGTACCTAATGAGTGGGGCGAGCGTTGTCTTAAGTAAACCTCATCCTAAGGTTCAGGATCGCTACTCCTAGCAGGCCAACATCGAGCAGAACTTGGACCTGGGCTCGAGAGACATGACCACCAGGACCAAGGGGTTAGATAAATAGAATCATTTAGTAATTTTGAGTATCAATAACACGTTTCCAAAAGAAGGGAGTTATTTCTTTCTCTAGGTCAATCAAGTTGACAATGGACGGGAGGCAAATGTATTGTCCACCCTGAGTTTAGGTCCTAGTTGCTCCTGCCTCAACTGCCAGCTGCTTGACACTGCCGGCCACCTGCCAAAACCCACCCCCCATGAACCTCGTTCGCACTTGACCTTGACGCGTGACACTTTCCCCTCCTTCTCTTTTCACGCTTTCCTCTCTCCTCCCCCTCAATTGTCTCCTCCGAAAACCTCACACCAGCATCCTCCAGCATCACGACCAGCATCACGTCGGTGCATCGGTCAAAGGGTTCGATAGGACCACGCTGACAGGCTCTGGTTTCTCTTTTTCTTCTTCTTATTATCGGGTACTTTCTTCAGCTACTCAAGGATCCAAATGAGCAAGGCAGACCACCATGTTCTATAGTCACGAGAGTGTGTTCGCCCAGTATCACTCGCCCTCAGCCTGTTGCTAACTCCCTTCTTAGTTCTCTGCGACACCCAATATGGGGTTGCTACCATCTGGTCCATCTTCTCTATGCTCTTCTCCTTGATTTCTACTGACCTTTATTCTCAGGTTGATGGCCACGGGCAGCAACACGGCTCAGAAGAAGTTGACGAGAAAGGCTATCCAAGAGGTCAACGTCCCCAAGGCATGCGAGACCATCATCAATCCCGGGGCCCCTCTGTCTCTGCGTCTTCAAGGAAATCTCCTCTATGGCGTCTCTCGCGTGTTTTCCCAGCAGTGCAATTACGTTCTTGCAGACGCCGAGAAGATGCAGTCCGACCTAATGACCTTCTTTGGAGGCATGCAGACAAATCAAACGGACCCACGCGCAGGCAAGACCAAGTAAGCTGCCATTTATTCACATCTCGCAAACTTCACTAACCGTTCAAGGCGTCACAAGATCACTCTGCCGGATGATCCCAACTTCGACCCTTCCAACAGCGCGCCAGACCCTGATATCCTTACCAGTGTCAACGACTTGATTTCTTTTGCGAACAAGTTCTCTTCTCTGAAGATTGACTCCCAGATGACCCCTTTGACTCAAGTCACCGGCTCCTCAGGCAGAAGTCATTCACTGCTGGGCATCAACCTGCCCCAGTCCTCGCATTCGGGAGGCAGCTACCGTCTTCCAACGGACCTCAACCAAGACTCTCCTTTTGCGAAGCCTTTCAACCCGCAGGATCCTTTGACCCGCTTCAATCCTTTCGATGGGGATGAGCCTGAGCTTGAGAACCACCCTGGTGTCTTCCTCGACTTCGACGCCGACGGCAACCTCGTTGGGCTTGACGAGTCTGAGTCAGAGCTCCCGTCTCTTCCTGGTTTTGGAGGGTTCGACATTCAGCCTCAGGATAACATCGCTAGCTCTAGTCCTGTGAAGGAGCAGGTCCGTGGTGAAAACGTGGTCATCATGGGAGAAGATGCGCTGCCTGATGCGGAGCCCTTTCCAAAGCATCGACGTGGTAAAAAGTCCACCTCCTCAGTTGTTCTTACCACCGAATCGGTTGAGACAGAGCAGGCTCAGGCCCCCGCTCGTCAAAGAAGACATCGCAAGTTGTACCACATGGTTGATCAGATAGACCATGTCCCCTCGGCAGAGTTTCGAAGCTGGTCTACCAACTATCTGGCCAATATGGAGGCAGAGGCAAGCCGAAAGCCATTTCCAACAACGACTGTAACTCAAGCACGAAAGAATGCCAAGGCTTTCCTCTTTGGCAACGGTATTGCAGATGTTGGGAGAACTTTCGCAGGGTCCAATCATCCACTTGTCAAGGACTTTTCTGGCATGTCACTTCGGGCCCGTCTTCAAGACAATGAGCCCAAGCGCCGTGGGCGACGTCGTGTTTCTGCCGAAGCCTTCGAAGAAGACCAGGGTGACGAGAGACGTGTTCGCCAAAAGACGGATGGTGTTGCTGAAATTGGGCGCGGTCTGCATGGCGGTGATCGACACTCTTCCTCCATGGTTCCCTGGAGTCACCCTCCCTCTGTTGCCCCCGGCTCATCCATCCGAGGACATGGAAGTGTGCAGAAGAATATTCCTGCCCCAAGCCCTCTTGTTGGCCGCGGAAGTGCCGTTCGCTCTATTGAACGTCGGAGCGACCTTCCCCGTCTACCCTATGATTCTGACGACGACTCCCCACAGCCTCGCTCTCTGAACGACTCCGTCAGGCACGAAAGCTTCCGGGATCGTCTGAAATCCCCTGCTAGCAGCGACACACGGGACTCTACCCAGGGTCTCGACAATTCTACTCTTGATTTCCTCGGATATGCTACAGATCGAGCCCAGACCAAGGGCTATACCCGCTCTCACGATCGAGTTGACCGCCGCTGGATCAACTTTGACACCCTCACCGACGAGTTTGAGGATTCACCCAGCGCGAGAAAGTTCACCACGGAGGCTTTCATGCATGTCCTAACCCTTGCAACCAAGAGCGCCCTCAGTGTTGAACAGGATGGCATCGCCGAGAACGAACCCTTCGGCACGATTCGCCTCGGGTTGACTCTTCCTGAGCAAGTCGACGACATGGTCGACGAACTGGCCTAGATTTCTTTTCGAACTCCGGGATATACATCATTCTTTTCTATTTTTGTTTTCATATGTGACAAACTGCCGGGACAGGCGAATGCACGATGTTGATGGGTCATGTCTCTGCGGAATATCGCGACATGGTCTGCTTTGATTTTCGGGAGATGAACGGGAATCTGGTTTTGGAGCTTTAAGACTGCATCGGGTTGCAGCAATATGGGAAATATCGGGATCAACAAGTTGCCTGGGGAAATGGGCAAGGAATACGGATACAAATCAGTGGGATCAGCACAAGTGGTGATTTGGGGGTATGGGTCAATAAGGCAACGGGCAAAATGGGAAGTATTCAAGTGCGTGGGCAGAAGGCAGGCAAGATAGCCTTCATGATGCAATCATCATCATTCACATCGAGAGAGAAATTCAAGTCATATTATTTCATTATGCGTTCAGACATTATCTAATCGTAAGCATCGTCATCGCCTCCACCTTCTCGGTCCTCAAACTTCATGTATTCCACCTCGTCCTGGCCTGAACCAGCTGTGACTATCTCCCAGGCCTGTTGAACAGAGTCCAGTAGGGAATCATCAAAAGCGAGACTCGACAAGGAGGACGAAAAGGTAGCAACACTGCCGTCTACGTTCAAGGTACTGGCACCAATACTCTGCTCATAGTACAGCTGGTAGATAGAAGGAGGGACTTCCTGGCCGTCTACTACGGCAGCGAGAAGCGACGATAAAGCCTTTTCGAGGACAATCTTGGCCGACCATGTACGAACGGTACTCAGGTAGATGACATCTATTATCATTCGTTAGCGGCATGTCATACAAGTATGTACAGCAAACAAAGATTGAAAGGCGTAAGGTGTGTATCAGGTTGTCAGAGATAATGATCGTCAATGAAATTCAGACAATGTAGATAAGTATTCGATATGTGAATCATCATAACACCAAAGCAAGCACGAGATAGAAAAAGAAGGGTAAAACTCACATTGTCCAGCAGGGCACTCCCCTGTGTCGCTCGAATGCACCATTGCATACACTGGATACTCTGAGGATTTTCCATCCTCGTCAGAGATTGAACCAGTTGGGAAGGCAACAACTGCAACAACTGGCGTGGGAGCGCCCTCGGTCAGCAGCTCAAATAGACCTGACAAGTCAGATTTGGTCACCGCGGTGACCCTGCTGATTCGACGGTTTTCCGGGTCCGATTCCTCGTTGCCTTGGACCACCAGCTTGGCCTTCACCTCGATGTCGTTAGTAAACGTGAGCGCTAATGGCGCATCCGCCTGATCAGACTCGAGCTTCTGCAGGTCCTTAATGCCAGAGCCCAGCATGTAGACTGCGCCGCCCACGGCAGCAGCCCGGCAGCCCACTTGAGCCACCTCTGAGAGGCCACCCCATTTGGGGTAGACGGCAGCGAAGCCAGGCCCAAAGACACCCATAGATGTCAGGTGGCGGCTGATGGTCCCAAGGCCGTCTCTGACAGAGATGTTCCCATCATGACTCAAGGTCAGGGTAACGACGTAGGACTGGAGTGTAGCATCAAGTTTGAACTCGGACGCCAAAAACTCTCCCAATCGCTCATCTGCACGAGGGTGCCACACATCGGTCTGAGGTTCCGACTCATAGTCAAGCACAAACTTGAGGAACTTCATCAGTGACCGCTTGGACCGGGCCGGGATAGATGTGTTTGAGAAAACATCTTCTCGGGTTGAGGGGATCCTACTGAGCGAAGGGGTCGGGGAGGATTCTGAGGGTGGTTGGTGGATGTAGAAGGATCCGACGGCGAGGAACTCGATCTGACGGAACGCTTTCGAGTCGACCAGCTGTGTCACCAGCTTCGATCGTGAGTGTATCAGCTGTGGCGCGAGGGCCAAGCTGCAAGCTCGTGTCGAAGCAGGGCTTTCGCCATCGCGCTTGACCTCTGCGGCAGCAAACAGTTTCCCGTCGTCGGAAGAGCTGTGCTTCTCAGCCCACTCATCCGCCTCTTCAAGACTGAAAGCCGCCTCGCATCCCCCGTAGTAGTCGTTGGGATCGACGTGGAGTATGTTTTTGCCTGAACGCGACAAAGCTCTTCAAGCAACAGAAGAAGGCTGGGTCAGTCTGATCAAGGCACACCACAAACAGTTCTCGACGATGGAATCCAAAGCTTACAGGGCGAGTAGGGACTGCTGTAGCCCAGTGCCGCTGATCACTACATCCCACAGGGTGTCTGAGAGGGATTCCATGGTGAGGGAGAATTAAGATGAAGGAAGAAGGAAGTTGGAGTCTGACTTTTTATTTTTGCGACGGCGGAGATTTGAAGGCCGAGGTGGGGCTGGGTTCGGTTCCGTGGTCCGTGGTCCGTGCGCGGAACCTCAAATCAACTAGTTGAAATTGTCCTAGGATTTTCTCTTCTCTTTTTTTTTTCTTCTCCTCATCATCCGCTCAGCCCTTAATACAGTGTCTACCTCCTCTGGCGGAACATTGTCTGCGGCGTGAGTAGTTTCATTACTACTCACTTTTTCTGAGTGGTAGAGCGATTTGTCTTCCAGTATCTACTGCCCTAGAATAAAGTCTGAAAGGGTGGTTCGAATGGTTTTGACACATTTCTTCACCAGAACCCAAGAATGAAGTATCAAAGCTGTAGATCTAAGCAGCTACCACTAGTAGCCCGTGTTGCACGCATTCCATGTCATCTTTGTATTGGGGTATCATTTTTCTATGACTGAGTGATTGCCGCATTAACCCCCTCCCACCGCTTCGTTGCCCAACTCAAGAATTGCTTCGATGTGAGAAGCTGAGGAGTCAAGGCTGTGCCTCCGTGCTTCGATATGGATAAGATCTTCATATCCCCATCCTTGCAATCCACCACGATAGTCACACTCTCGTCGCAGAGCGACTCTTCGAGCCTGTCAGGGTCGGCGAGCATCCAGAATTTGCCGTCAGTAGGTCGGTCGGTCTCCTTGCCAGTAAAGACAGCTGCGGTGCAAGCAACAGGGATACTGCTGATTGTGAGGGGAATCGGCTCTTTGCGAGTGCAGACGATCATTTCTCGGTCCGCATCGTATCGTGCTCTCGGGAGCTTTGTGTCTTTTAGAGCAGCCAGCGTGCCAGCCCAGGCAGCATCGAATGGGTTCCCATCAAACGAGATGAAGAAAAATGTCGATGTAGAGCACCCAGTATGCCACCACAACCTTCTCTCCGTCTTCCGTTTCCGGTTCGTCTTCTTCCATGCGATCCTCGTCATCTGCTTCAGGGTTTTCGGTTGGCAGGGTGTGCCATATCCGTAGGTCCTCAGGCTTGATAACTTTGGAACTGTGGATGAGGGAGTAGACACGCGTGCTAAGAGTCTGCGCCAGTGTGCTCGGCGGGCCACCTGGCAAGAACTGAGGGGCGCAGCCCGTAGCAAGCTCGATGTTTGGGACCAGGAGATCATACTCCTTCAGCTCGGTCTCGGTGTTGGAGGCACGATAGCTCGGGATGTTAGAGGTCAGAATTGTCTCGCCTCGAACACCGCAGATGACAGTGGTGTCGCCCATCCGCACGAGGGAGCTGCCGTGTGCGTGAGACAAGCTTGACGCGTTCACTGTTGGGATGCGGACATCGGTCGGCGCTCGACGATTGCTTCGAGCTGGGGCTGCATCGTCGGAGGGATCGAGGTTGGCAAGCAAGTAAGGATGAGGGGAGAGCTTCGCAAAGGTGGAGCGAGAGAGCCCAGAGGTGTGAGACATGTTGAAAGCAACTGTCCCTTTGTGCGATGAGACTTGCGTGTGGTTGTGGTCGAATGGTTTTGGAGAAGGTGAAAAGTTGGAAACAATGGTAGCCTCGTGAGGTTGATTGGTGGATTTGCGAGAAGCTTTGGCCAATCATACCAAGGCGGGGTACGAGGCTGAGGTCAAACCTATCTCCAAATCTCAGATTGACATCGAGAATATAGGGTAACTACTCCATATACCACTTTTCACATGTTGACGCCGAATTGCGCTTGCCGCCGTCCCTAGTACTATAACACTGGTTATTATTGACTCGGCTGGAGATGCACGAATCGGGTTCTCTGCGATATAATACACAGTTTCCCAATCTGGAGCGTGGTGGGTTGTGCTAAAGTGTGATGTCTAAATGTCACCAAGCAGCTCAAGCGACGACTCAAGGCATATCGATCAGCTATTACCATCGGATGTATAATCGACCACAAACTTGCAAGCGCGTGATGATAAACCCTTGACTCGGACGACTCTACGGATCCTCATGTCAATACCACCCCAGATGACGGATAGCCCGGATATGTCATCATATAGGATTCACATCCAAGTAACGATCAACCCTAGTGCACCGGTCTGTTGGTGGTGGCCGGAATAGTGGCCGGAACATTCAGCACTCAACAGCAGAAAAACGTCAACTGGAAGGAATGACAAAGCTGCGAGAGACGTCGAGCTATAGAGGGGGCGGGAAAAAGACCAGGGAGCACAGGGTCTTTTGTTACTGTTGGTTCTACTACATATGGCACATCGCCCGCCGTCCCGCTTCGGACCGCAGCGAAGGTGCATGGCATGGCACGCGGCTTATCACCAACAGATTCTGAGGAACATGTCGTGCGACATGGTGAGAGTCTTTGTGCATCGAACGATGAACGGGTGGCCGGATGATTGCTGACCCCTTTCGAGCATCAAATTCCCGAGACAAGCAGCGAACTCCCCTCTCGTCGGTCGAATGAGGCCAACCGCCCGCCGATGAAGAAAAAACAAGCGGTGCAGGTGCAGGAATCGACGGACGGACGCACGCGATTAAAACCCTAGCAAAGTCCTCACGGGAAGTAGCGAATCGCGAGTCGCCTGTTGCCGCCCGCTCGAGAAGCCATGGCACATCCGCAAGGGTCGTCACGGCGTCTCTGGGCCAATCAGAGACTTGCATGGCCTCATCACCGCTTTGCATCTCGGAGCTCCACCTTGATCCTGCACCCTCTTCCTCCACCATCCCATCCGGCCCCCAACAAGTAACAAGCCCTCCCGGCGGCTTCCAACCGCAAATCGACTTATCCTGAATGGAAAGACGATGGACGCATGGACCGCAGCAAGTGCCAGGAACCCTGTGCTTGGATGCACCTGCGCATCCAATCCCGCCACGTTCTCAGACGCTCATCTTCCGTGGCTTTGGGACGAGCCAACGACGGTTGAGAGCTTTGCTCGTTCGATTCACTCAATCACAATGCCCAGGCTCTAGCAGCTTTCGCGAGTCTGGACCTTGTTTGTTGACATTGTGTATAGCGCCGAGTCATTCCGTGATGACATTCGTAAGATGGATGTTGTTGATGGTTGTCAAGTGTCGGGGCCCATAATCACAACCCTAGCATGAAGAGAAACAGAAGAAACAAGAGGAAACAAAAATCAACCCCAGCCATCCTTCACGGCGATCCCCAGCTCGAAAGTGCAGACCGCACGCAGCCAACGGCCCCGGCAGACAACCGGGACCTCCACCTCCCGCCATCGTGTTTCCTCGTCTGCTCTAGCTTGCCTGCATGCTACCCTCCCCTCCACTATCATCACGCCGGCTGCTGCGTCTGTTCCTCGCTCAACCACGCCAGCTCGCGGCTGTGTGACGGATGAGCGGTCCACAGGCGGGGAGACTGCATTTGGAGCGTCAGCCAATATCGATGCTCCGTCAGCCGCTTGCCCTGGAAAAGCTGGGTGACCTTTCACATTCTGCGCGGTATGGCGCGCCTCTTTACGGTGCCTGTCGAAGCTCTTCCCTGCTGTGATTTGACCGGTCAACCTCTTTCCCACATGGCAAATCTCGAATTCCGCCTCTCTCTACCCACCCCATACCCATGCTCACGGTGACAAGCTTTGCCGCCGTCATATCACAAGAGGCACCCACCATCTGCCGTTTCCCTTCGGACCCTGTCCAAGTTCCCTGGTCTAGTCTGGTCTGCTAAACGGTGAAGACGATCGCCTGAGGCCATATATCCGTCCGCATGCCCTCACGGACCCCACCGTAGCTCTTGTTTTTAATCCTCTGCTCTCCCAAATCCCGCCAGCACCAAGGTGTTTCTGTATACTCTCGTTTATCGTCCGTGCCTCTGTCACTCCTACATCCAATCGAAGGATCTGGTATTCTTCGACTCGGTGTAGTATAGACTGGTTATCCCTATCGTGCACTTATAGACCCTCGCAACTCGTACAGCAATTGATAGAGCAGCAACTGGAGGCGCCGATTCGACATCGTCTCACACAATCAAGGCCCTTACATACCGACCCACGAGCTTGAATTATATACCATAACTCGCCGTTCATGTCGAATTAGAGAAAGGCCTTCAACGCGCTTCGTCGCCTCTTTTTACCGCCCTCACCTGGAGCTCCATCGCTGGTCGAAATGGCTCCCAACTTGCACATCCGCGAGGCCGTCAACGGCGTTTCAAGGTCCTTCTCACACCTTGTCAAGCGCATTGAAATCGCCATCACGCCTACAAGTCCACCCGGCCTCATCCAAGCGCAAACAGTCGACCCCTGGGAAAAGTCTGGCAAATATGGCCGAGGAATGTCATACTTCGCCATTGCCTTGATTGGCACCGTTCTCATAATGCGGGTCTGGCATCTCTGGCAGGATAAGATTCGACAGGCCATCTACAAGCAAGAGGTGGAGGAGCATTACCGGAACTTGTATAACATGCAGGCAGAATATGCCATGTCTGGAGGAATTCCGGGTGCACAGAGCCCGCGGTTCTTCACTGAAGGCGGCGATGCGCCTGGCGAGAAGGCTTTCCGACCAAAGGCGCATTTCTCTTCCGTCAGCATTATCAACGATACCATAGCTCTGTTCCGTTGGATCTTTTACCGCCCCATCCCGGACTTTGTATGGGGAAGACGCCGAATTACCTTCTCGTCACTGGCTGTTCTCACCACCGTCTTCATCTCGCTCATCTTTGTCGTCCTTTACTGCTTCCTCCAGCAGCCCCTGTACTGGCAGAGCATTCAGTTTGGCTCACCACCACTGGCGATTCGTGCGGGTATGATTGGTGTCGCCTTGACGCCTTGGATCATCGCGACGAGTATGAAGGCAAACCTTTTGACCATTCTTATCGGTATCGGCCCTGAGCGACTAAACGTATTTCACCGATGGGCGGGCTATCTCCTGCTGTTCCTCTCGCTCGTCCACGCCATCCCCTTTTATGTCCAGCCCGTCTGGGACGATGGTGGTATGGAAGTGTTCCAACGTTTGTTTCCTGGTGGCAGCGGTATCATCTACGGCACTGGCATTGCCTGCCTCGTGCCCCTTATCTGGCTTTGTGTGGCGTCTCTCCCATTCATCAGGAGAATGGCATACGAGGTTTTTGTCCTCCTTCACATCCCAGTGGGAATGCTCTTTATCGGCCTCCTTTTCTGGCACACAAAGAACTTTCTCATGTCATGGGCCTATCTCTGGACTACCGTTGGCATTTGGGTCTTCTGCTACTTCCTGAGGCTGTTTAAGCTCAACTGGACTAAGCCCTGGCGCATGTCCTTCCTTGTTGGCGACGAGGCTGCCATCACACTCATGGCCGAGAACGCCATCAAGATTACCATCCCGACCCAGCAGCGATGGAAGCCTGGGCAATACTTCTACCTTAGAATGCCGGGCATCTCTCTTTTTGAGAACCACCCTTTCACTGTCGCTTCACTATGCAGCGACGACTTCCCTTCGGAGTATGGTGAGGAGTACCGCGACTGTACTCTCGTCTTCCGACCCTATGGAGGATTCACTCGTCGAGTCCTGGAGACGGCCATTGAGAAGGGACCGTTCCATACTTATCGTGCTTTCCTGGACGGCCCCTATGGTGGTATGCGTCGCGATCTCGCTGCCTTTGATACCTGCATTCTCATTGCGGGAGGCAGCGGCATCACTGCGCTTGTTTCGCAGCTCCTGAACCTTATCAAGAGAATGCGAGATGGCAAGGCTATTACCAAGAAGGTCGTTGTCGTCTGGGCTCTGAAGCGACTTGAGGCGATGGACTGGTTCCGTGAGGAACTGCGCATTTGCCGCGAGGCTGCTCCCCCTGAGAGTGTCACTTGCAAGTTCTTTGTCACCTCAGCTGTTAGAGCACGCCCTGGTATGGATGCGCCAGGCCCCTTCAACATGGGACCTCCTAATGCTGGCCCCAACAACCCCAGGGTTCTGAGCCACATGTTCCACGACAAGCTCGATGGGTTTGTGGCTGGTATTGCCTCTAAACGAAACTCGGCCTTGATTCAGTCCGAGGCTCAGGGTGATCCGGAGCGCGAACGAGAACTCCGTGCTGAGGATGAGGATCGCATCACTGCTCTTCCTCAGCAAAAGTACCTCCAGCCTCATTCGTTCCCGCCTCCACCCCCTGGACCACCACCCACTAATCGGGATGAGGCGCTCAAGAAGCTCGATAATTATGGCTATCCCGAGGACAAGAAACCCGCAGTTGATGAAGATGACCAGCCTGCAAAGGAGGAATTCCGATTTAGGCCAATGAACGTTGAAAACCCACCTCACTTTAACTACGCACCACCGAGACCATCCCAAGAGCCGAGGCCAGAAGACGACGACTTGCCGGTTCGGGCTCCCGAGCTTGCGCATCTCCGAACTACCAACTTGGAACCGGCACGGCCGCGACCTACATCCACATTCGGACCCCCTTCGGGCTTCGACTTTGGTTTCCCTAACACGCCGACCGAGTTCCAGAAGAGCTTGATGCGATTTGCATTCCCCGTGCCCCACCAGATCGACGGAGGATGGAGCGTGGAGTACGGTCGACCTGACCTGGGCTACATGCTCAAGGAGTGGGCGACTGGCGGCCCCGATGGACGGGGTATTCTAGGCCGGCGCACGGCGGTGTTTGTGTGCGGGCCCCCGTCCATGAGAGTCGGCGTTGCCAACACGGTGGCGCGGCTACAGGCCGAGATCTGGGGCGATGACGAACTGGAGGAGATTTTTCTTGCACACCGAGAACTTTGCCCTATAAGAGGCGGGTTACCCGGAGATGCATTGCAAGATGGACTGTATTTTTATGGGCTGGAATGATCTGGAGCGAAGAGATACCATGAGCGATCTGACTTTGATGACCTAGTACATACAATAACTACTAGTACGACTACTACACATATATGTCCTTGGATGGACGGACTATATCATGTCCACACACTACTATACTATTACTCTAATACCATCATTCATTTATCATATTTTTTGCCATTTATAATCCCGTGATCGGCCAGTTCAACGGGTCATGACATGACATGATGACGAAGAGGCAGGCCAGAAGGGTTCCTCAAGTCGCCCCTCCCCCTCATGCATGGTTGATGGAAGCCATGACGGACCCCACGCAGGCTCAGAGCCGCAATCAACCTTCTGTGGACGAGGGGTCAATGAGCTGCTTCGGGCGACTGTGATTGGAGAGCCTTGACAGATTTTAGCCAGGCAGGGACGTGGGGAGTCGAGGCTGCTAAAAGTGATGGACCGCAGGGTGAATGAGGCAGGCACCTTGATGGCTCCCTTCCACGCGACTCGCCTTGATGTGGGTGATGAGCACCTGCATGGACAAGACGTAAGGCAGGTACTCGAATCAAAGAGGTTCTCAGTAAGGTAAGAGAGGCTGCTCAATTATTTTTCCAACTCGCGCCTGTTCTCTTTCATCACCCTGAATTCTTCTCTTGCAACTCCTCTCTATCAAGTCTCGCATCGGCATCCTACTGCGAAGCTCACTAACACCACCGCCATCATTGCCTTTTTTCCAACCTTTCCCCTCCGGCCAGCCTCAAAAATCTAGCCATCATGTCGGAGTGGCCCGAGCGAGATATCGACAAGATTGCCAAGGGGTGGTCCATCGCCATGCGTTGCTCCAAGGAGCGCCTTAAGCGAGTCCATGGTCTCGAGACGGAGCAGCAGCTTGATGATGCCGTCAAAAAAGGCCAAGTTGTACTCGAGACAGTCTGCCTTTTCATGCACGCCTGTGTCAAGCGTGGACAGTACAAGTAAGAATATTTCAATGCGCCCACATTGACGACTGAACTGACTGAATATACAGGCTTCCCCTTGAGTTCTGGCGGATCCTCCATGCTGAGTACGGCATCGTCGTCTACCCCTCCGCATTCTCAGAGGATATCGAGATTCAAGGGTTGGGTATGGACGTCACATTCACAGAGGCTTACCATGGCCACATCGGTAAGCTGCAAGAAGCCTTATGATATGTATCTGTACAGGAGCTTACGCATATCTAGTGATGTTTGACCGTTGTTCCGGGGGCACAAACCCTCCTCCCTGTCCCTTTGCGATGCTCACCGAGCCACCCCCGGCCTACCAGAAAGAAACCCCCAAGGTGGAGGCGCCTAAGCTTGAGGCACCCAAGGTGGCATAGACAGACATTGCCGTGGAGAAAAAAAAAAAAAAAAAAGGAGTGTGATTTTCAAGAAGGTGCAACGGTGCGGGAATGATACAATGATGAAGGTTTAACGTTAGCGGTTGGAATTTGCCGTGGAGGCATGGATGTATGTTCGGAGCATAGAGCTATGGTAGGCGGGGAGCGGGTTCGAGATACCTCACGACGACATGGGAATTCGTCTAGGCTCAGGGTTTATATGATGACAGCGAATGAATTTCTTATATTCAACAGTCTTTCCTTTTCCAATTGTTTTTTGAAAATGTTCAACTCTTCTCCTCCCGCTGTCCCATGACTCCATCGCGATTTGCCCTCCAAACGCCCTCCTCACCCTCAAATTCCTCACGCTTCCACACCTCGACCTTTGCCTTGCACTCCTCCAGCGCTTCCTCACCCGCCCGCCAAGCCGCTTGCCGGTGCGGCGCCGAAACGGCGATCAGGATGCTCTCCTCGCCGATGGGCACCGTCCCGAGCCGGTGAATCATGGCGACCCCGCGGAGGCCGTGCCGGTCCCGGACATCCCTCGCGATGGTGAGCATGGAGCGCAGGGCGCGCGGGCGATAGGCCGTGTACTGGAGCTCCTTGACGGGCTTTCCGCCAAAGTTATCACGAGTTGTGCCTGTGGTTGTTTGAATGACTGATCAAGGTGAGGAGGTGATGCTTACCTGCAAAAAGCACAATGGCACCCGCAGAGGGGCTACGCACATGATCCATGATGGCTTGGGCGTTGAGATGATCATGGGTCAGGGCGACATGGCAGCCTTCGTCTGACAGTTCCCAGGCATCTTGAGCATTGTTTTCCGAGGCTGTCATTTTTTTTTTTGACTACGGTCTATGTGATTGTGAGAAGATTAGGCTCCCCCTCGGAGTTGTCGTTGTCAAGAGTGGGAGGCATATGTCATTAGGTTGATTGGGTTTCTGACGGCTAGTGCCCAAGAGGGGACGTCGAACATGGAGAATGGACGTCGAACGGCAATGTTTCAGAGAACATTCATTCTAATCAAAGAATAACTGCCCCAAATAATTCTCTATTACTCTGTACTTTCGTTTATTTCAGAATACGGCATATATGGTGGGCAAAGCGTTGTGTCCCTACGGATTAAGCTTAGGTTCATGTATAAACCATAGAAGGATCTGGAAATCCAAGGATCCGCATGCGGCGATGAGAGAAGGGGCTTTTGTACAAGACATAGAGACAGCCGAGACACGAAGCTCAGAATCCGGGCTCAACATGTCTTGTTCTTGAGTGGTGAGAGTTTCTAATTTACTAGGTGGCTCTTGTGTATCTCTTATCAGCGACACCATATAGAGGACTGGTTTCATAAAGAAAAATAAAAGATAAGCACGTCATTATATTCTCGTATATTCAACAAGGAACCCTAGGATTAAAATGCAGCCTTAATTTATATTCAAGCTGAGTGTGACCACGTTGGTTAATTAATGCACATCACTGAGGCCTCGCGCAGCGCATGTCATGTCACAAGCGCTATGCCTTTTTAGGAAGTATGTCATCAGCCTATATCTTCCCGTCCAAGCCTTGCCAACAACTTGATCTTTTTACATACTTTTCACTTTGCTTTTTTCTTCGCATTCTTATCTGTTCATTCACCCTTGTTTTCTTTGCGCGAATACGATTAATTCATCGTTAGTACGCGCCGACACCTTTATGCGCAACCATCACCATACGCAAACGCTCGACTTGGACAATCAACCAAGATGAATATGAATCCAAACGACAACTACCAAGACGGCTACCGATCGCGGCAGGGTAAACACACAACCCGGGCCTCAGGCAGTGATGGAATACACGAGAAGGACCTCCATGGATAATTTGAGCTTTTCGGCTGACTTCCCCACGGGATGGCGAGATCATTCCGGGTCTCCGCCCAGGCAAGCTTTCCGCGACGAACCACGGGGGAGAGACTCTCGACACCGGGACGACGACATGCGCTACGATAGGGAGTACGATCGCAGGCAAGGACGCCCCGATGATGGATATTCGAGACGAGGCCCCCGGTACAACGCCCGAGACGAGCATGACTATGGCGGCATGTATGATGAAGGCGGCTATACCGGCAATGAAGACTATGGCCGTGACCGATACGAGAACGAGAGGCACCGAGGTGGAAAAGGCCGGTACCGAGATGAGGATGACACGAACTCGAGGTCACCGTCAGGAAGCTACAACAACCGCAGCGGCTCCCACAGCCCGACGCGCGAGGCCGGCAAGCCAAGCGACACGGTCATCCTAGAAGGCCTACCATTCAGCATATCGTCGAACGAGGTTGGTACCCTGCCGATCTGAGCAAGTGAATCCAAGCCCTGGAAATACCTTCTGGTCATCGAGTTGGAAAACCGCTTGTCCAGGAGAACCGCTCCCATCTGTTGTTATATCTGTTCCGCGCTGCTTGTCCTGACCCACGAACAACGGCGCCGAGCTCCATATCCGATCACCGGATCAGTGTATCAGTTCGCAAGACTAATTGGAGAGCCTGCAGCTGCGAGAAAGCATTCTCAGCAACTCGATTGCCGCCGAGTTTCCCTCGATCGATGTGCGCGTGTCAGCCTCAAAGGGTGAGATCTCTACAACCGGACGCCTGTTGGTTACCATCACTGACATACTCGAATAGGACATCGCAGGGCGTTTGTTCAATTCCAGGAAGTCGATCATGCAGTTACTTTTTATGAGAGAGCATTATCCAAAGCTTCTCGTTGAATTGTCGCATCCCACTGATGACGTACCAGAAGGGAAGTTTGATGCGTATATTCACTACGCTCGGAGCCGAGACACCCGCGATGAGTCTGATGTTCGAGGAGGTCCTGGCGAAAATTGGATTTGTCCTACAGTAGGTATTCGTCTACGAATATGCGCTTCTTGTGCTGATTATAGGCAGTGTGACTTTTCAAACTACTCTACTCGGACCAAGTGCAAGATATGTGGTGGTCCTCAGGCTGGTAAGAAGGGCTTGATCACTTGACTGCATCAGCGCTAAAGATATTACAATAGCACCAGCGTGGCAACTGAGCCTTACCGGAGTAGCAGATGCTGCCGACTTACCATCCCAGATTCTCGTTGTCTACCCCTTGGCGTCATTTGTGAACGAGAACATGCTGGTGGACGACATGAAGCGTCTGGAGCTTGTGAAACCAGAGAACCCCAAAGACAGCGCAAACGGGGCTCCCAAGCTAAAGTCGACAGCGCCAACCGGTGACACGGCAGGTTACGGTGCCAGACCCGGGTCCCTGCATCGCGTATTTCTCATGCGTGACGTCAACACCAACGAGTCGTTTAAGTACGGCTTTGCAGAGTTCTGGACAGTCGAGGATGCCACAGCCGCCATGACCAAATTCCGCAAGTCACGGTCGTTCACTGTTGCGGCATGCCCTGTCACTGTGTCTAGCACGCACATGGGCGTCTTTGTGCCTGAGCAACGCGAGGTGACGCCCGAGATTGAGCACCTGTCCTTCAAACCTCTGTTCAACCCGAGCATTCGCGTTTGCTACCGAGACTTTCACGTCTACCCCAGTCAACAGGTGGTTACCACACAACCTCCGGAGGGGGGGAGCATCTCAAAGCGACCCGCAGATGAAGGAAATGACAAGAAGCCAAAGAAGCGCAAGGCGGATGGTAGTCTGCCTGCGTCTTCTACCAAGAAGATGGTGCCGATGGCTGGACAGATGGCCATGTGGCAGCGAAAGAGAGATGAGCTCCGTGATGCACACGACCAAGGATCTGATAAGCCTGAGCTGAGCGACGTCAACCGAACTCCCCTGCGGATATCGTTGTCAGGGAGTGGAGTTGATGGACCGAGAGCTCAATCTGCGATCAAGATTTCAATATCTGGAGCCTCCAAGATTGGAGCCCCTGAACCTGCGGCTCCCAGCAACCCGGTTGTGTCTGAGACACTAGCTTTGTCTGATAACACAACGAAGCCACCTACCGATATCGCAGAGAAGCCACCAATCTCGTACGTCGACCGTGATCGTCTGATGTGTCTGATTTGCATGCGCAAGTACAAATCAGTAGACGAGGTCAACATCCACGAGAAGTCGCGTAACCATGCGAACGCCATGGCGAATGATGAGCAGGTCAAAGCTGCCCTACCCAGGCTTGCCGCTCGGGATAAGCGACTGCAGAAGGAGGCAAAGGAGAAGATGGATGCAGCAGCTTCTCAGTACCGCGATCGCGCCAAGGAGAGACGAGATGCATACAGTCAACCCGCCAAGCCTACCCCAGCACCGCATGGCAGCAAGCCAAAGCCGGCGTCGAAGCCGGAGGAGCCTGCTCCGCCAGCCAAGCCAGCCCAGTCCAAGGGCGCTGGCATGCTTGCCAAGATGGGCTGGTCAACTGGTGCAGGCCTGGGCGCGAATGGAGACGGACGAACCGATGTGATCGTGACCCACGCCTACCAGGAGGGTGTCGGTCTCGGCGCAGAGGGCGGTAATCTCGGTGATGCAGCACAACTGGCTGAGCGCAAGACCAAGAATAGCTACGCCGACTATGTGAACACGGTGCAGGACAAGGCTAGAGAGCGGTACAACAAGCTGGGATAGGGGCAGTCATCTCGTCAAAGCAAAGGGACGATAGAATAGACTGGGCGTTTGGGGGGTATGCACATGTTCTTTCACTTTCGTGTGCACATGGGACACGGTCCCTGGGGTTTGTGAATTAAAAATGAATTAGGAGTTAAACAACAAAGCGATCTATCTATATGATGTGTGTACTGGCCTGACCCTTTATCCAAGCAATGGATAATAGAGTGAATCCAGCAGGCTGTATATGCCTTGTTTTTAAACTGAACAATCAAGTATCTGGCGTGTCTAGTTGTGCGAGTATCAGGGTCGGGATAGGTAGGAGTAGGATCATGTACAAATGGTGGTTGATGTGTGCAAATATGACCATGTTTCTTTCCAACAAAGGGGGTATCGTATATACATGTCGTGAGACGTAAACTTTGACGGGAGGATTCTGCCCCCGAAATGGATGTGACAACGAAATACATCAGTCCATGCTACCATGCATGTCCTACGCCAGCCAACTTTTCTATCCTCAAACACTGAACTCCCGCCCAAACCCTTTTACAGAACTGTCACCACGGCACCCAAAGCCATCATGAACATGGCCATGACGGCAGGGACCAGGTGGCCAGCTGCACTGTCATCGTCGTCGCCGGATTTGCCTGAGGACGCGTCAGCTCCGGCGGTGACAGTGACAGTCGGGCGGGAGCTAGTGGAAGAGGAAGCGTCAGTAGGGCTGAAGGTGGACTTACTGGCGACACCACTGATATCAGGGAAATCCTTGTCGTCAGCATTGAGCTCGACAATGTCGCTATCGTGGCTGCCGGGGTTGGCCTCAGCAATGCCTAGCTGCTCGTTGGTGAGGTCGTAGACAACGTAGGCGGAACGCAGGAATGTGTCGCCAAGGAGGAAGAAGCCCTTGGAGCTGACACCGTAGTTGCTGGCGGCGCTGAGGCCGAACATGCAGACACCATCCCAGTCGCCAAAGTACTGGTCTAATCGGGGGTCTTCGAATGCACTCTGCTGGGACGCAAAGGCATCGATCACCATCTCGTCCATGGGGACTGAGATGGTCTTGCCCTTGAACTCGAACTCAAAACTGATACCCTCACCCTTGTCCTTCGCGTAAGCACAGTCGACCAAGGGGACCGCCGCAGAGCCAAGGGAGAGGATACCGAAGCGGTCATAGATGTCCTCGACCTGGCTATCAGGGATAAGGGAAATGGTGGAGCCAGAGTCGAGGATGGCAACAGCACCGGAGCCCAAGCCCTCCAGACTAAGTTTGGTTTGGCCGCTCGGCATCGTAACCTCCATGCCCCTGATGTTGACGGCGAACGAGGTGACATTGCCGTCTAGGGAACTGGCTGAAGCCACGAGAGGCAAGGTGGCGAGCTTACCGACAAACTTGGACTTGTCGATGCCGCCAAAGAGGATGTTTCCATCATCAGCGGAGAGGTCGTTCTGTAACCCATGTTAGTTGGACTGTGTCGGAGTGGTGGGGGCACTGAGCGGCATACGAGCCAGAGACTGAAAGCTGCCCTTTCGATCAAGCCCTGAGAGACCATAGTATCAACAATGGCTGCATATGGCTTCTCGGCGGCGACGTTAGCGGAGAAGCCCAAGCCCATGATGCCAGTTGGGCGGACGGAGGTGACGGCGAGGCCAAGCTGCTGCTTCTTGATCCCCTTGCCATCAATGGTTACGGTGTCCTGGAAGTAGTCACCCTCGATGCGACGGTTATCGAGATACTTAATATCGAAACCATCGCGATCGACAAGTTTGTATGTGCTACTGTCATCGGGGTTAACTATCATGATGTCAGCTGAGCGACTCGTATGCGCATCGTCTGGTGAACATGCATGTGGCGTAGCATGGGCCAATCCCCTCTTGCAAATCAGGGTCGGTACACAAGTCGGTGTCGTCCGAATTCACCCAAGTGTCGCTGCTGCCCGTGTCGAGGAGGAAGCTGAGTTCTTGAGGTGGTGTGCCGACCTGAAACTTGGCGTAGTAGCCTCCGCCCGAGATATTGTTGAAGCCATCGAGGTTCAGTGTGCCGTCGCGCTTGTGGAGCGAGGATGGAATCTCAAGCTTCAGCTTGTTGACGGGAGCCGAAACGGTGCCAGCTGAAGTTCCCGCGACGAGGGAGAAGAGGAGGGGGAGCGTGCGCATCGTGTCGATCGATCGTTTGTTGGTTCGCGATGGAGTCGTCGGAGCGCCTATACCAGCCGTGCTTGCCCCAAACTCTATCTGACGATAAACCTCCTGAAGATTAAAGGAGCAGCGAAGAAGAGGGGAAATAGAAGGGAAAGAAGAGTGGTGAAAAAAAAAAAAAAAAAAAGTAAGGATGGACTGCGAGAAGAAAGAATCAAGAGTAACACCTGGAAAACCACCAAACAACACTTGCTCACAGCGGGACAAGATGGGGGGAAGGGAAGAATGGAGGTTTGCTGATTTACCTATGCGCGGGATCGACTTCCATATCTACCACCTTCCCATGTTTCAAAGGCCGGCTGAGCTAAAAATTGCAGGAACTGACGACGCCTCGACGCCCCCCGGACATTCCCAGGCCCACTCGCCCACCCGCTAAGGCAGGTTCCTGGGAGCGCCTTCCCTTGCTGACGGTAGCGCCAGCGCCACTCTACGGAGTCAAGGTACCACTGAACGTGATTCAGCCTAGAGGTAGAGGCACCTGAGATAGATGCCTGTAATGGAAGCCTTCTTCTCTTGATGTAGATTCCTCCACTCGACATGAGAATATCTTGAATCACTCACTCTCTGGTTGCCCATTATGCGCAGTTTTAAAGGGACTGCCAAGACTTGTTCTACCCCCGGTCCCAACACACATGGCGTTCCTTCTTCCTTCCAACAGTCCAAGGATTTCCTCCAATCACCGACTTACCAAGGCAGAACCGAGACATTGTCATGGCCAGCGAGTCTTGAATGTGTACAGACTCCAGAGGCAGAAACAGGACGAAAAGATGGATCGAACTGGGCCAATCACGATAATGACGCGTTCGTCTTGACTCGTTGTCCATCCTTTCTCACTGCGCCTCAAGTATCGACACCCTCCGCCCTTTTAGCTCGACACCTCAGCCTCTCTGCCCTCGGACCTTGGCGCAACTCGATTGTCATGCAGTGGTGGGCTTGGCATTACCCTTGCAGGGCCGTAATCGAGGTTGCATGAGTTTCGCAGGCGCCTTTTTTGTCTTGATGCCACAAGAAAACGCCCCTACCTCTGTTGACGAACAACTATGACTTTTCTTGGATTCCATATATCGTACCAGCAGTGTCTTTGATGTGGTCCTAAGCGAACGACTGACAGAGGGGATTCTACGTGCTCATTGCCTACCTACCTAAGCCCCTGTAGGATTTATTCCTTCCCCTCGCAGTGCTCACTCACATGGGTCACACGGTAGCTCAAAGCTGCATGTTAACGTCATGGATTCTCTATGAACAGCCCCGCTTAGACTCCCGTCACCTCTGAACAATGACGAACACTACATCAACAATACAACTGAGTCATGTTTATGAGTTCTATCCTGTGAACACGGATCTCGCTATTAGCCGATGGAAAGAGCCTGTCTGTCTGCCTCCTCACCCAGCTTGATGGGTGTCTTGATTATGTGGCGTACCTCTTGAATGGAAGCCATGGTTCGATTTTAGAACCGAGACTTGTCTGAGATCTGATTGCCAAGGAGAATGCCATGTTTAAAGGCCAAGCTTGCTGGAATGTGCCAGAACTTAGTTATTCCGGCTGCTTGGCTCTTTGTCCTGCCAAGCTCGACTAGAGCTTATTCACATCGACACTATCTACTATTGGATACCACAGCAATACAATTTACAACCAAGGAGGCGCCGTCACATCAGTTCGTTTACAATATCAACATTGACAAGGGAAATTTAGAATTTTATGAATCAATTAACAACCTGCCCATCCGCAACTCCCATAGGTATCTATCTCTTTGTGCCAACATGGAAACACCCGCCTCACCTACCTATGGTAGGCTCGCTCCGTCGCACGTTCTTCCATGCCAATCTCTATCATCACTCACCTACTACTTCCCAGGAATCCACTCTAGTAGACTTCCTCTTAAGCAAGCTGTTCAGGAGCCTTGCCTTTGGCATCTCATTCAATCCTCTCTGAAGCCTTCTTATTAGGGGCGGGAAAGTCGCTGATTTTAGGGAACGAGGGTCCATCCACTCTTTCAGGCATACCCCATTCGAGCGTGAGGCGACAGGCCTTCTCGATGATAGCTGGAAAGTCGGCCGGCCCGGGGGCTATGCAACTAAAGCGCTTCTCGATACAAATTCTCGAAGCCCCAAATGCGTCAATCGCACGCCGCAGGATGTAGAGCTCATATCGAGTACCATTAATCCTAATGCAGTCAATCTCGCCTTTGCACTCTACTAGGTTCCTTGGGAAGAGTTTGGCATCCACGGGGTGTATCCAACCTGCCTGGCTCTTAAAAGCCCAGTACCGAGAGATGAAGTCGGGAGATCGAGGATCGAAATTTTTGCCTACAGTGCTGGCGATACCATCGGCACGGAAGACGGCCTCGCACTCGGCGCACCAACCGCGGACCAGCTCTGCCTCCCTCGTGACGATACATACACCCTTAGCCAACTTGGACTTCCAAAAGTTCTCGCACTTGGCTGTGTCGAGCTTCATGGAGTGTGCGCACGCCGTGAAAAATGCGGTCTTCTTGTGACACATGGTGAGTATCGCTGTGAAGAGCGGTGGTGTTGATCTGATGAAATGGATGAAGAAGTGGTTATTGACGAAGGTGTTGCTGCTTGAGAGGTAGGCAAGAGTCTGGATACCAAGAGAAGAGCCCAACTGAACAAGCGACCAAGTGTGATATTTATGCAAACTCTCGAAGCCTTTTCTCTCTCGGCCAAGTGTGAATCTCATTGCGAACATAGGCAGTCCAATGCAGCGTATCCCACTTGTTTCCGGGTGATTAAGAATTGGGTAGAATTGAGTAGCTCGATCTTGATAGAACATAAAAGAGAGAGACCTGCATCATCTGCGCAATACTTGAGTTAATACTTGTTCTGCTGGTTTCCATATAGGTTCTCTTCATTGTTCTTAGAGTCACAAAAACAACAACTGAACAAAGGTATACTTCACTCCAGAAAAAGAAAAAACTTGTGTGGATTACCAGTTGTAAACTTTGAATCATATCCAGGCCAACAGTGAAAACCTTCTATCTCGCTCCTTGACAATATTACAAACCATGATAATGTTCTCGCTAATCTATAGCTTTGCACTCTTTTCTCCCCCATCTTGCTTAAGTCGAACAACGCCCTAAACTTTTTAGTTAGGATGACATAAAGTACTTCAAACAAAGAAAGACTCACCTCTTGATAGCAAGTAGCCAAGAGTTCCCCATCCTTACTAAATATCCTCTGCGCAACTACGCCCCTCCCATCACCAGCCCACGGGCTCTCCATCTCGGTAAACATCCATTCATCCGCCTTGACGGCTCTCGGCTCGTGAAAGTAGATGCTGTGGTCGAGACTCACTAGCATGCCCAGGTGCGGCCGACCTCGCCATTCCTCGACGCTGCTGCCCATTCCTTCAAACTCGCACAGGCTGCGCACCTGCTCCTGCGTAGCCTCGTCCAGGCTTGGGACCTCGTCTGGGGAGAAGGGGAAGCGCCAGAGTCCATGGATACGGGATACGGTGCCGATGAAGTAGCTGTCCGACATGTACGCTAGCGCGTTCAAGTGTGCCTGATGTCCACCTGACGGAGAGATCTTTTGCCGGGATCGCATCCACTGTCGACACTTACGGTCCTGCGGTTCAGCTTTTGGGTCGCCGGCCCGGAGAACCTCAATCCTATGACTCTGGAACGGCCCCGTACGAGCCCACTCAGGCTCACCATCCCAGTCATCCGGCGGCGCAGACACACCCTCGGGCAAACTAGCCGCATGCCTCACCTCGCGTCTCTTCTTATCAGGGGTGGCCTCACGGACAAAGCTGATGGTGGTGGTGAAGATGCAAGCTCCCTTCTGCCGAGCCTGGACTGTGCGCGTCGCGTACGAACGACCATCCCGAACGTGCTCAACGTGGTACAAGATAGGCGTCTCGGATGATCCCGCTAGGAGAAAGTAGCAGTGGCACGAGTGAACTAGGAACGTCTCTGGCACTGTCTTTTGTGCCGCGGCGAGGCACTGCGCGATGACGGCGCCGCCGTAGATACCACGGGCGCCTGGGGGATGCCACTGTGGGCGCGTGTTTGTGAAGACGTCCTTGCGCGGTCAGCGTTACAATTGGTGAATTCTACAATTTGATGGACTTACTTGGCCTAGAACCTTGAGCTCCGTCACGTCCAGCACGTTCTCAATAAGCGACTTGCTGGAGTCGCCTCCGGCGGCCGAAGCAGCGTGGGTCTATCTTCCATAGGTGGCATATTTGGCTGTGCAGCGATAATTGACGGAGTAACTGATCACAGCGGCACTGGATGTAACGAGCAGAAGACAATAATAAGCAGAAAACAAGTGCTACAGGATATGAGAATGTCCAGGAAGGGAGAACAACAACAATCGCGGTTTTTCATATGTCGTCCTTGTACAACGAGCCTCATACGTAACTTTACCCCCTTAGGTAGCCAAGACTTTTTGCCGAGGTTCGGATCATCAGCCGGGGGTGGGGCCGAATCGGCCGAATAATCATACCTTGGCAGCCCGTGAAAACCGGTATAAACAAAATCTCAACCACCTCGACCTAGCCACAGGCTCGTTCGGACACCAATTTCCTTGGGCATAATATACACTATCAGATCAAGCCAGAAGACTTCCCCCGTACCGATGAATTCAGTTGGCTTCTAAATGATGTTTATGAAGTCGAAGATTGGCACCTGGACGAAGACGCCGAGCTAGAGCGATCTCGACGCTTCTTCAACCAGTCATTCCGGGAACCACCTCCGCTGTTTTTAGCGAACCTCGACAAGAGCCCCGACCTCCATCCTGCTCACGAACCTTCTCTTCGCCCACCGCAGAAGTTCAGATCTCCCCTCCGGCAGCCTTCTGGACAAGACCCAGCAACTCTCGCGACCCTCGCACTAGTCGTTCCCTGTTGCTAGGCCTTTCGGACCTGCATCGCCAAGACCACGGAAAACATGGGGCACTGTGAGAACTTGGTGCTTACAGAGGGCCTTGTGACTGTCCGGTTTTTCGGGTCGATATCTGGTTACAAGGCGAGGGTTGATGCCGATCTGTCTGTTAGTCGTGGTGGCAGATGGGCCAGATGGGGCCCACTCGAGAGAGTTATTTCTGCGACGTTGGCTGTGATTCAACTTCTCACGATGATAACTAGGATAAAGAAGAAGAGAATTAGTAAAAGAGAGACTGTAAAAGTCATTTATTCTTCTCTTTTTATGATGCGCATTTGATAAACTTGTGTCATCTTGAGTCTTCGAAAAGGAGAGCTGGACTTCCGCCAAGATTCTTGAGAAGGTAGGTGATTTTCGAGTTGGAGAAATGGGCTTGGCCCACCTCAGTACAGGGAAGGCGCCTATTTAAACCATCCTCCGCCTGCAAATCAATGTAGATGATGATAGCCGCGATGGCAATGTTCATGGGAACATGGTCAAGTGGGTGCTTCGCCAGGAATTCTCGAACGTGTGCGATCATCCCGTGCGGAATGACCAGCACAGCCATCGGGGACCAATTTGATGGGTGGATGGAGATCAAAGTACTCGTGACTCCTACCGTACTTCCCAAATATAGGGAAGTTTTCATAGTTGTCGATGTTGAAGGTTGCCATCAGGGCTCACGCCCTTCCAAAGCGTCATGTGATGGTCACGACAGGCCTTCTGTTTCATCTCCTCATTTGGTCGCTTTTTCTCCCATAGAGTCTTCTTGACGGTAGCGAAGGCTACGCGAGTCAAGTAACCTTCCAGAAAAATAACACCCAGTCCATATTTCTCATTTTACTAAATGCCCTTCAGCTCCAGTTGTCAGATTGTATCCTGTACAATAGCTCTGAGGGTGGTCACGTGAATTCGGCGGTGCCTTGGGTAGCCCTCGACCCGCGGAAGTGACTAGTCCTAATTAGGAAGGTCAAGATGGCCCTTATTAGGAAAGGAGGAATTGCCTCCGACAGCCCCCCTTTAGTCGCTCGCTAAGGTTATGCATCTACCGGGTTAACAGCAGAACAGGCCCACTTTGGTGACAGGAAATGGTCTGCCAATCAGAGTGTTCTTCACCTAATATGAGGGAAGTGCGAGGTGAATACTCTAAATGGTAGGGGCGAGTCATCGTGACCCGCCTCATCAGGGTCCCAGATCCCAAGCCGTGTGTCACTCCTGCTCTTGAGAGAGACCCGTCTCGAGTCTTTTTTAATATAAGCGCTGTCGGAAAGCTCATCTTTAGCCTCGCACTCCGTGGTTCCAGGCCAGTCATGCTCGTCAAATCATCCATCAGCATCAGGGCTGCGCTCAATTCAATTTCAATCCCCCTTTTCGGGCGATTGAATTGTGAACTGTCAAATTTGAATTGATGAGGCCATTCAGCAGTTTGAATTGAACTAATTGAATTGAATTGATGGCGGCTAGGGGGTCACAAAAACTACGGGAATCAACCCCGCCTACTTGGTGCAGTTTTTGGCTGGGAGCGATTCCTGTGTTTTTTGCAACCCGGGAAGAGGGGGGGGGGTTCACGTAGGAATGCACTATACCCGATTGGTCGGTGATGACCCAGCCCATTGCGCGATCACGTGACCACCAACGCGACCACTTTTCCCTCTCCCCCCAAAACGTCAAAAACACCATTACAGAGGCATCACCAAAATTATCTCTCAGATTGAATTAATTCAATCAATCTGACTATATGGAATTGAATTGTGGAATTGAAAAAAACCTGTTTTGAATTGGATTGAATTGAACTTGAAATTGTTACGATTGTATTGAGCGCAGCCCTGAATCATCCATCAGCATTTCTTCTCGAGATCATGAAAGAGTAATCCTAATTTAGGAGGAACATATCGAAGTTTATTTAATCCTTATATTAAGTCTTGATAAGACCCCTTCTAATTCCCCGAGTTCATATTTAAAACTCTGAATGGACGTCTATCGAGTGGTCAAGGTATTATTCTAGACATCTCATCTCACAACGAAGGTCAGACGAGTTTAACTTGTTCACACGCAAACACCATTTATAGAGCTCAATATCGCATCAGGACAGATCAAGACACAAGTTGATATATCTAAAACTGTGCAAATTCGTAGTCTCATTCGCTCATGCTACCTATTACATCCTTACTCTAGATCTGTCCAACAGGTCTATATCTTAGTTTTCTGTCGGCCGTGACTTCTCATTACATCCCACTGTTCGTATGTACAAATACTCCAGTTTCTCAAGCAGTGGTCTTCTGGGGCTCCTCCTCGTGGGCGAGGCTGGTGGTGCCCATGACAGCGCTCTTCTCGATATCGTTAGGGAGGTTACCCAGGGCGCGGTCGCCAAACATGAGATCGATCTCCTCGAGAGAAAGTCCCTTGGTTTCGCGGAAGAAGAACAGGAGGACGGGGAGGGTGATGACGAGGTTCCAGGCTGTTTCACGTTAGTTGGTGTTCTCAGGGGATGAAGTTGAATAGGTGACATACCAACGAAGAGGAAGTAGAATTTCCAACCAAGCTCCTTAAGACCGTAGGGGCTGACCTGGGCCCAGAAGGTGGCAACTAGCCAGTTGCCGATACCAGTAGCAAAGGCACATCCCTTTCCACGGATCTGGTAGGGCATGATCTCAGCCATATAAGTCCAGCTCACGGGGCCGAAAGAGAGGGAGAAGATGATTGTGACACAGAAGAGGAAGGCGACACCAGCAATGCTGAGACCTGTCTTGTCGCCGTCGACGTTCTGGCTGTTGATGGCGCTCTCGCAGATCAGGGCGACGGTGATGGCCAGGATACCGTAGATCAGGGGACGCTTTCGGCCGATTCTGTCAGCGATAAAGGTGATGAAGAACAAGTCTAGGAGTTGTTAGTAAGCAGCTGGAGTTGCGGGGTGCCCCATGGGGAGCTTCATATAGGAAAAACCTACTGGCGATAGGACCGCAACAGTTGTAGATGCCGGCAACGAGCAGTTTCTTGCTTCCAGTAAAGCCCAAACTTTCATACATAATAGTCTGGTAATAGCCAATCACGTTGATTCCTGTTCTACGGGTCAGAATTGTGGTTGTGAAGGTATCGCCAGATTTGGGTGTGGTGTTTTGGCGATTTTCGCCAGAGATACGTACCGGTAAACTGAGTAAACACTTGGACCAGGGTACCAAGAGCCAGACGCTTCCTCCATTGGGGAACTTGGAACATGACCAACCATCCGGGGGCGGTGGCAGCCTTCTCGGCGTCGATGGTCATCTTGATCTCCTGGAACTCGGCCTTGACCCAATCCTCGTTTTTGCCATCAAAATGAAGCTTGCGGAGAATTGCCATACCCTCTTCAAGGCGGTCAGAGGCAATGAGGTGTCGGGGGGTCTCTGGGAGCCACATCATGCCGACGCATAGGAGGGCTGAGGGGAGGGCCTGGAAAGCCAGGGGGAATCGCCACTGGAAAGATGAGTGATCACCCATGTGGTGACTACCATAGCCAATCCATGTAGAAACGATGAAACCAACGCCAATCATCTGCTGGGCGAGACCGACGATGAGACCACGGTTCTTAGGGCTGGCGCATTCAGACTGGTAGACGGGGACTAGGGAACGTTGTAAGCCAAAAAGTTGTGAAGATGGGGGGAAACGGGAGAAACTTACCACTCATGGAAAGAAGACCAATTGCAAATCCAGCAATGATACGGCCAATCAACATCATAGCAAGACTAGAAAAACTCGGTTAGCAGGTCAGATCATGAAGGGCTCGCAGATCTCTACTTACTGGTAGGCGGCCGCTTGGAGAACACCGCCGACAGTGCAGATTAGAGCGCCGATTCCGATTGTCATCTTTCTGCCGTACTTGTCCATGATGACACCTCCGAAGAGGGCACCAAAGACGGCGCCACCGTTGAAGGTTGAGTTGATGGCACCGACGATGGGCGATGTGTCTGTCGTGTCGAAGAAGTTGAGGAAGTTCTTGGATGCAATGACATCCGTCATCACACCAGAATCATATCCGAAAAGGAAGGAGCTGAAAAAAAGAATTGTTAGAATGGTTTGTTTTTGGTCTGTTGAGATGTGAGTTTGCATACCCAATGGCTGCAAAGCAAGCCAGGCCAATATTGTAGGCTTTTCCCATATTGAGGGTCCAACTCTATTGAGTTGTGTATAGTTGTTTGTAGTTGTGTTTAGTTAATAAGAGGCAAGAATGCCAGGAATCTTGTAGTCGATGATCGATGTGAGAGAAAAAGTCGGCCCAGAACGCGGTCCCTCGAAGCTATTTGTATCAAGAACTCCCCATGGCTCCATTCTCGAAACCTCGCCCAGGTCCGTATTTTTTCAACCATGCTATTGCTACGCTACCCGTGGTCTCCTCCTGATCTCCGTTGGCCCACAGAACTTTACTTACCCCAGGGGACGACCCCCCGTGGGCATCTCCGCACCCGTCATGCTACCAGAGGACAGACCATCACGCAAGGTTGACGGGCTCCTCCAGCGTCTAATTCTCTTTAGCCGCGCTGCTGGGAACCTGCAACTGGCACATGACAAGCAAGACAAGAGAGAAAACGGCCCGTCTCCAAAGGTCGAGATGCAAAAAATCTCCACTCAACCCCGGCTTCGGCCGACGCTTCTCTGTGGTTTGTCTCGATCCAGTGTCGTGATGGGGTCTGCAGGGCTCTGCTCTGCACCTTGTCCCTGAGGCGATTCATCGTCGGCCCCGAGCGGCTGGGACAGCTAATCCCTTCCACGTGCCGGCCGTCAGCCGTCTCACCGTCGTCGCCCGGGTAAAGTGGGAAACCGGTATTACCCAGCCTCTCAGAGCCCAGTCGAGAGTCAGTGCATGTCGTCTAACGAACGTGTTTTGAATCGAATGAGCCTCCATCGTCAATGCCAAGCCAGCCAAGGCAGGGAGGCGTTCGAGAGCCGAACCACACTCCCAATGATCTGACCAGTTCCGTTGCCGTCCGTCAGCCACAGCTTGCCGTGTGCCGGACGTAGAACGGGACAAGGGGGGCCCCGGCACGGTGGGGCCGGCAAGACGGACCTAGACTCCGGCTAAAATGCTGTTCTCTTGTGGAACTCTTCGCGAGGGAACCTTTGGTGCTCGTGTGCTCTTATATGCGGGCCAATAGCAGCAGAGCTCGAGTCCCTATGACACGAAACCCTGGGCTGTCCGACTTTGACAGCAACAACATCATATCAGATTCAAGAGTAGGCGAAGCCGTCGGTCAATACATCGGTGATCGAGCTACTCGGTCATCCGAGTTTGAGATGCAGAAAATGCTGATCTACAGTAGTAATACGGCCACGCCCGAGATGATGGTTACCACTTGCCGCTAGGTTGCATGCAAGAGAAGACAAGTTCGTGTCCTTGACATAATGGACCATCTGAGAATGGGAATTTCATGATTTGCATTGTGAAAGATTGAAATCCGTGCCATGCTACCCTGGTCCCTTTGAGAGGCAATACTACGCTTGGCGCAGCTAACCAACATGCACACATCTGTTCCAGAACGAATTGACAGGCGGTACATGTGATGTTACAGTCTCATCCGGCATATCACAGAGAATAAGCAAGTACTTCTTAGTATATAGCTTGGCAATTGGTTTAGGAGGTCTCATTGACAAGGTGTTTGCGCTTCATAACCTAAAATATCTAGAATAAACACTAGAAGGGTTGTGGAATGCTTCTCTTCTGTTTCGGATATTATCGTAGTTTCTTTAAATTGCCCATATGTAAGGATCATGAAATATCTGAATGCTTATTCACAACTCATGATCTCGTTGGTATGTTCAATAACTTGGGTAGTGTACAAAACATTGCCCCTATTACGTTCAATATTGACCTTAAAATTACCCTGAAGCTCTAATAGCTAACAAAACTGTCTCAATTAGTCGTAATAATAATTAAAGCTACTCGTAGAAAACCCAATAGCCTGGTTCTTGTGTTCTTGGTGGCGTGTAGCAGTTTATTGCAGGGTAGATCATCCCATTCCGCGCTGGGAGATCTCCGTCTCAATATGTGATTGAAGAATGCTCGGCCTGTAACATGACCAAAAACACCACCAAGATGTTGTTGATTTTAGCCTCTTGAAATCCATGTGATAGACATTCGGGTGTTAATGATAGTATCGCACATGTCTTGCTTCCTGTCATCGAACAAACCTTGTCACCACCCTGAGGTGTGTGCGGCACAGTCGATACACGAACTGAACCCGTGATACAACATGCAAGTAAACAAGCTGATCGATGGAATACAGGATCACTTCCATGCAAAAACGATCGCCAAATCCAGCTCCTATGCCACCCCGTAACCAGACGCGTGGTAACTCAGCCAAAACGGCACCGGCAGAACGGATCATGAGCATGTGTGGCACGAGCTTTTCCGGTTAAATAGAGAAACCGGGTAGATTCAACTTTAATGAGAGATACGTAGATCTAGCGGGGGTCGAATCCGTTTTACCCTTTCAACATCACACTCCCATCTCATGAGAAGGTTGAGGCTCAGAGCGGAGGAACCGGGTCTTACACGGGAGTTGACCGAAGCCCGGCGAGGCCTGGTTCGCCGAGTACCCCATCTGGGTCACCCAATCAAAGGTCACATGGGCTCGTTCTGTTTACCGTTTCCGGCAACCGTCATGGCTCTAGAGTCAGCTCCGCTAAAAGGAGGCTGAGAAGCAATACTGGAACTGGGTAAGGGCTTCCAGGGAGGAATGTGGGCGGGGCAGGGTCTTTGTCATGACGAGGTATGGGCTTCATCACAAGGCAAGCAGAGATTTTCTAGCGAGAGTGAAAGCCTGGACCTGATCACGGAGACCGGACCCTCGCGACACTCCGGAATCACCCGGGTTTCTGATCCTTCGTTCAGCGATATCTTACCCATGACCAATGACCAGACCACTGGGTCTAGGATAGCACATGATTCGGGGAAGATGGTATTGTTGAAAAAGGTCTGATGGTAAAGTAGTTGGCGAGAATTACCCCATATGTTCTAGATCGGCTTTACCCCTGTCATATCGGTTGAAGGGTGTCATGGAAAAGTGATTTGCGAAAATTTCCCCATACGCTCTAGATCGGTTTACGGGCTGCATGGGTCTGTGGAGTTTGCTGAGACCCTGGTCCCCCCCGGCCTCATGGTTCCTTTTTGGCTTGGTGTTCTTGAGCTTCATGATCTGTTCCATTGTCAAACAATTATGGCCCAAAGTCGCGGTATGATCAGTACAGTGCTGGATCGCTCTATTGGGGGGGGGGTTCTTTGGCTTGCTTTTGGAATGACGCGGCTACACTACTGAGACTTTGATCCTCCTTGAACGAGAGCTCAGGAAAATGCCAATGTTGCGTTCTCATGTCTTCAATTTCCTTGGCTGATGATAACAATCACAAACTGGATCAATGATAATAAACCGTGAAATAAGAAATCATCAATCATATCATTAAACTATATAGACTTTCATTCTATGTAAATCATCAAATCCCATTCAATCAGTAACCCAATCCCTTACAGAGCCTCAATCGACACAGGAGCATCTCCCTCAAGGTCACGACCCTTCTCCACAACCTTGAAATCACCCTTGAGAGCCTGAGTACCCTCAAGCTTACCGTCAGAACCAACAGTAAGCTCGGCAACAACCTTGCCGTCGCCATCGACAACCGTCGTCTTGGCGCCGGGGGAGGTCTGGTACAGGGCAACCTCGACGTCGCTGGCGTAGTCGTATGCGGCTCCGACTTGCTTGCGGCTGCCGAGGACTAAGATGGTGTTTTCGCGGACGTAGAGAGGGAGTGTGCCGAAGGCGTGCTTCTCCTTGAACCAGCCGGGTCCGGTCTTAACTTCGTTGGTGAAGTAGGATGTCCACTTGCCCTTGGGGAGGTAGAACTCGACCTCGCCCGACTCCTCGAAGACGGGAGCTGCCAGCAGCTGGGATCCGACCATGAATTGGCGGTCGAGGTACCAGGCTGTCGGGTCGTTGGGGAACTCGAGGGCCACGGCTCGGAGGGACATTGGGATACCACCCTCGATCGACTCCATGGCCTGCGCGTAGAAGTACGGCATCAAACGCGTCTTGAGCGCCGTGAACTTGGCGAGGGTCCTGGAGCAACCCTCCTCTGTCTGGTCGTCATTATCGACGGTCCAAGGCACACGGTAAGAGTTGCTGCCATGGAGACGGCTGTGACTGCAGAGAAGACCCATGGCAACCCATCGCTTGTAGATCCAGGGAGGTGGGTAACCCTCGAAACCGCCGATATCACAGCTCCAGAAGGAGTATCCACTCAGACCCATAGAGAGACCGCCACGGACGGACTCGGCCAGAGCCTCAGGGGTCGACTCGCAGTCGCCACCCCAGACAAGAGGGAATCGCTGGGTTCCGGCGCAGGCAGCACGGGCGTAGAGAACAGCCTCGTCCTTTCCGTAGCGCTTCTGCACGGCCTCGTATACAAGCTTGTTGTAGAGGAAGGCGTAGTAGTTGTGCATCTTGTGAGGGTCGACGTTGGGGTCGTGCCACTGGACGTCGAGTGTGGGGATACGCTCGCCAAAGTCGGTCTTGAGGGCATCGACGCCCTTGTCGAAGAGACCGTTGAGGCACTCGACGTACCAAGCACAAGCCTCGGGGTTGGTAATGTCTAGAAGACCCATACCGGCCTGCCACAGATCCCACTGCCAGACATCGCCGTTCTTGCGCTTGAGGAGATAACCCTTCTCAGCGGCATGCTTGAAGGCCTCGCCAGCCTGGCCGATGTAGGGGTTGATCCAGACGCAGACCTTCTTGCACAAGCCACTCTCCTTGAGTCGGGCAATCTGGGCCTTGGGGTCTGGGAATCGCTCGGCATCAAAGACAAAGTCTGTCCAGCGGAAACCCTTCATCCAGAAGCAGTCGTAGTGGAAGACGTCGACGGGGGAGCCACGGGCCTTCATACCCTCGAGGAATGAGTTGACGGTGGCCTCGTCGTAGTTTGTGGTGAAGCTGGTGGTCAGCCAGAGGCCGAAACTCCAGCTGGGAACCTTGTTGGCCTTGCCAGTAAGGGTAGTGTACTTCTTGAGCACATCCTTGGGACCGTCACCGTAGATGATGTACATCTTAAGACGCTGGCCCTCGACGGTGGTCTGAACACGGCAGCATCGCTCGCTGCCAATCTCCATATCCACACGACCAGGGTTATCGATAAAGACTCCGTATCCGCGGTTGCTCATCCAGAACGAGACGTTCTTGTAAGCCTGGTCACTAGAAGTGCCACCGTCGGCGTTCCAAAGGATCACGTTCTGGCCGACCTTGTTCCAGGCGCCGAAGCGCTCTCCAAGGCTGTGAACCGACTCGCCGACCGAGAGAGTCGTCTGCATAAACATGTAGTGTTTGAAATCTCGCATATCACCCAGCTGCATGGGCGTGCTGGGCGCTGTAGTATAGGCGAATCCGGTGCTGCGGTTGCCCAACGTCGTGAGGTGCTTGGAGCCGTCGGTGCTGTGCAGCTTGATCTCAAAGTTGTGAGTGTCGGGATGGATCGTAGCAGACAAGGAGCCAGACTGAAGAGTGGTGCCCTTGTCGCTCTTGACGATCTTGCCCTCGACAGAAGGCTTTCCGTCCGGGAAGAGATCAAAGTGAGGACCCTTGTTCTGGGCGCCGGCCCAGTGTGTAGACTCGATGGAGATGACGCCGTCCATCTCGGCCTTGAGGTCGAGGGTCACGGTAGGCTGGTTGAGGGTGTCGCCTCGGGAGTTGATGTGCTTGACAGGGCACAGCAGGTTCAATGCCTGCTGGTCCTCTTGGGGAGTGATCTCGTAGACGTCCTCGGCATATTCGGTGCGGACGCCCTCGGCGGGAAGCCACATACCATCGCGCAGATGCATTGTGGTGTTGTTGTAGGTTTTAGAATATGATAGAATAGAGAGAAAGGTGTTGTTTGGCTCAATTGGCCGTGTTTGAGAGGAAATCAACTCAAGAAAACATTCCTAGAGGGAAAAACGGCTCCCTTTGAATCAGAATGGTAACACAAGAAACCATGGTCTCACTCTCCACCTCTCATCATGGAACCTCATCCTCACGACTCTTGGAAAGCAAAGCAAAGCTCAGATCAGAATGAATTCAACCGCCCCCTTCAAACAATTCGCCATCATTGGATCCAACTTTCTTCCTTTCCCCTCTTGACCCCACCATCTCTCATGACATGGCAGCTTCTGCAAGCTCATCCCAAAAGGCCCATGACCCTGCGATAGTCATTCGCCCGGCTCGGACAGCAGACACATCATGCTTTCTCGAGCTAATGAGGTTTACTGCCTGTATGCCAACTTTACTGACCGGGACCGGGGGCACACCCTGGCATGGCTCGATTGGCGGGTTAATAGCCTGTAAGCCCACCCGGCTAAATGCAACCATCGTGGGGTTAGTGTTAGTTACAGGGCAGGGCAGGGCAGGGCGTGTTTCTCGACCTACACCGACCTTGTCTCTATCCTCTCACCTGACCTACTCAACTCTATCCTCTCATCAGTTCATCTTGCGTCCCGTCCCGTGCTAGGAACTTCGGCGCGTCGTTCCACACCCTTCCGGCTCCGGGCTCCCGACTCCACGGTGAGCACCCCCCCGGTAACTCATCTCAGTTCCACGAATCCCATGTCTTTGTCGTCCCCTTCTTCCTGCCCGTCTTGGACTTTCCTCCCGTCCTTCAATATCCACAGATACAGCCAATTGGTGGGCGTCCCCGCATTTCCCCAGGGCCAGGAGCCACACCACGGCACTTGGTGGTGCGACGAACCATCATGATGATCTCGGTGTCATGTCCCAATGGCATATTGATCCCGCAATTACGGTCAGATACTTTGTCTGATGTTATTTCTATATGTACTCTTGTATCTATATGATCAAGTTGAGTCTTGGGGTCTTTACAGTATTGTCCATTGAACATTTCAACCACTGCTGACAATGGCAATGCCCAGCAAATAATGTCTCACGAATACCTCTCTCCATGATGCTCTTCGTATAATAAACTCTCAAACCACCCTCCGAGCTCCAGAACAAGCTAGCCATGTACAAGTGGTACTATCAAATTAACAAGGGTCACATCGTAGAGGGTCCTATGTGACTAGAAGGCATGTGCCATGAGCCTCGGGCTATCACTTCACGATGGTCAGCCTGAACGGTTAATTGTGTAGCTCTCCTTGGCCCCATCAGTGTCGACAATATAAATGCCCGCTGATCCTCCCACTCAAAACTCTACTCTCCAGCCTTCTCACGGGATAGCCACTCCGACATGAAGCTCTCATCATATCTCTGCGCGGCGGTCCTGGCCACGGTTGGTCAGGCCGCCAAGGACACGCCGCTGTACAAGGACCCCAAGGCCTCTGTGGATGATCGTGTTGCCGATCTCCTCAAGCGCATGACGGTCAAGGACAAGATGGCCCAGCTCATCCAGGGCGACATGTCCAATTATCTCAACCTGACTGATGGCACGGTGAACAAGACAGGCCTGGCCTGGAACATGGACAACCGTGCCAACTCTCTCTGGACTGGCTTGTATGCCAAGATGGAGACAGTCAAGAAGGCTGCAAAGCTGGCACAAGACTATATGCTCAAGGAGACTGAGCTTGGTATGTTTCCCCCTTTCTGATCATCTTGTCAAACTCTAACAATCCTTAGGTATCCCTACCTTTGTCCAGAGCGAGGGTCTCCATGGTGTCTTGATTCTCAATGGCACCATCTTCAACTCTCCCATTGGCATGGGATGCTCCTTCAACCCTGAGCTCATTGAGAAGATGGCAGGCGTGATTGCTACTGAGAGTCGAGCTCTTGGCATTAACCAGCTGTTTTCCCCTCAAGCTGATCTCGCCCGAGAGTTGCGATTCGGCCGAGTGGAGGAGTGCTTCTCCGAAGACCCTTTCCTGTATGTTTCCCTTTGCCAGATGGGATCAATGGGATGTACTAATGGCTCTACAGTGCAGGAGAAATGTCATATCGGTACGTCAAGGGTCTCCAGGCTGGAGGCGTGTCGGCCATGGTTAAGCACTTTGTAAGTTGAAGCTCACCAAGACTTTTACCGGCACAACTAACATGGGTGTCAAGGCTGCTTTTGCTACCCCGGAGCAGGGTATCAACACCGCTCCAGTCCACGGCGGTGAGCGCGAGCTGCGGTCTCTCTACCTCCCGCCTCTGAAGCGAGCCATCATTGATGGAGGTGCCACCTCTATCATGTCTTCCTACAACTCCTACGATGGAGTCCCAACTGTCTCTGACTCTTACCTCCTTACTGATATCCTTCGAGATGAGTGGGGTTATGAGTACTATGTCATCTCTGACGCCGGTGGCACTGCCCGTCTCGCCAACGCCTTCTACATCTGCCCCATTGAGGACAACGAGTGCATTACCCTCGAGGTATGTGCCCATACAGCTCTATTTCCCAGCATATTCTAACCAGTTACAGGCCCTCCCTGCCGGTAACGATGTCGAGATGGGCGGTGGCTACTGGAGCTACGAGATCATCCCCGAACTTGTCAAGTCTGGCAAGCTCGATGAGGCCATCCTCGACAAGGCTGTGTCCCGCGTGCTCCGCTCCAAGTTCACCATGGGTCTCTTCGAGAAGCCCTTCACTGGTGTCTCTGATGACAAGATCTGGGACTACATCAACACCAAGAAGCACAAGAAACTCGCTCGTGAGCTTGATGCTGAGAGTATCGTGCTCCTCGAGAACCACGACAATGTGCTGCCCTTGAAGAAGGACGCCAACGTGGCTGTTATTGGTCCCATGGCCCATGGCTATGTCAACGTGAGTAGCTCCCCTATTGACTTTAAATATTCAGGGATACTGATCCGATCCTAGTACGGAGACTATGTCATCCACACTGCTCCATCCCGTGGCGTCACACCCCTCGACGGCATCAAGGCCGTTAGCAAGGGCAAGGTTACCTATGCCAAGGGCTGCGAGCGCTGGTCCAACGACGACTCTGGCTTCGATGAGGCTGTCGCCGCCGCTGAAAAGGCCGACGTCGCAGTCGTCGTTGTCGGAACCTGGTCCCGCGACCAGAACGAGCTCTGGGCCGGCCTCAACGCCACAACCGGTGAACACATTGATGTCAGCAACCTCGATCTCGTCGGTGCCATGCCCAGACTTGTCAAGGCCATCATCGAGACCGGCAAGCCCACCGTTGTCGTCTACAGCTCTGGCAAGCCCATCACCGAGCCCTGGATCTCCGAGGAGGCCGCTGCTCTCGTTCAGCAGTTCTACCAGTCCGAGCAGGGTGGAAATGCCCTTGCCGACATCCTCTACGGCGAGGTGAACCCCTCTGGAAAGCTCTCCGTCAGCTTCCCCTACGACGTCGGAACCCTGCCCATCTACTACGACCACCTCAACTCGGCTCGCACTTGGCCCAACCCCGGCAAGGTGTATGAGAACGGTACCCTCAAATTTGGCAGCAACTACGTCCTCGAGAACCCCACCGCCCTCTACGAGTTCGGCTACGGTCTCTCCTATAGCAAGTTCGAGTTCTCCAACATTGCCGTGTCCAAGAAGAATGTCACCGCTTCTGACACTGTCACCGTCTCTGTCGATGTTTCCAACAAGTCGAAGCGAGATGGCGCCGAGGTTGTGCAGCTGTACGTCAAGGACATGCTCGCCTCTGTCGACGTGCCCCGATTCCAGCTCAAGGGCTTCAAGAAGGTCGTCGTCAAGGCGGGCAAGACCACCACTGTCAAGATCGACCTCAAGGTCGCCGACTGGGGTCTGTACAACCGCAAGATGAAGTACGTCGTCGAGCCTGGTGACTTTACCGTCTATGTTGGCAACTCGAGCGAGAACTTCAAGGGCAATGTGACAGTCACTGTTGCGTAAATGAAAGTCATTGGGGTACATGTGTAGATACTTACGCTTCTTATGAAACGCTTTAGTTGTACATTACGATTTTGAATACGAATTAGCTTTGGAGTTCATTCATCAGTCCCATGCCCTTATGATCTACAATAGTAGTGTCGTGATATACTGCAAGGGCGTAGACAATGAACTTGGGTGTAGGAGTAGCATCAAGATGTCAGGGGAGCGACAAGTCCTTTGTAATGGAGTCAAGGTATGTTTGTATTCCGAGTTCGAAATACGGCCTCCATACCGACAATTGATTGAAAGTAATAGAATAAAAATTTTTAAGTGCCTGGTATTTGAACTTCATTTCGCCCATGCGATCCTGTACTTGAAGTGCCTCCTTGTCTTTATCCCTGCTTTCGGAGTCAAGGAATTCATTCAGGCTAATCCATCAGTCACAACGTGAACAGGGTGTGTCAGCCTGGAAATCCCATAATCGTTATATCATAATACTTAACGTCTAGTTCTCTTCCCATGGCTCTGCCCTTCATCATCCCTGGCATGGCTATCTGGTATATCATCTCTCGAAACTCTCAAAAATAGAGGAACAAGAGACCTACTCTGAGCAGCAGCGTCCGTGAAATTGCAGGCCATGCCACAACAGACTTTCACAAACTGTCCTCGGTAGATTTCTCTTGAAGTCACTCGTTTGCATCTCTAACCAGTCTCGGGCGATTCTTCTGGCGTCCGAGTCCGGTCGAAGTATCAGGCCAAGTGGTCCCATGATGTTATCGAGAGGTTCGCCCACCCAACAAGGCACACATTGACGAGATTCGAGGGTAGAGGGACTCGGCTCTCCATCACTCGCCTCCTGTCAGCGGCGAACTCGCCTTGGGTGACATCTGGCAGAATCTTCCTGGGCTTCGCCACCTGTGGTATCCCGAAGCCCTCCAGGAACTCGAAAAGATAATTGCGCGGCTAGACACAATTGGAGAAGCCTTGGATGATGCGTACCGTATCCTCATTGGTAAATTTAAGCCTACCAATCTCTAGAATATGGAAAAGGAGCTCTGGGTCACAATTGCGCAGTTCTTTTTGTATCGGCGATGGGGTTGACAGTGGTTCGAGTGGCTCGCTCCTTCCTCACTGGGACCTCACCCCAACTGAGCACTTTCCTTTTTACCACAGCTTCCTTCCATAAAACGACCCGACACTTTCTTGGCTGCGACGCAAATTTTCATCCTCGGGCCTCTTCTCTTCTTCCACAACTTTCACCTCCATTTCTCCTTACGACCCTTTGGCACTGCCAACCACGTTGCCTGCCTGCTCCTGCTCCTCGTCTTTGACACTTCTGACTGCCTCATGCTTCCTGATCCTCGCCCTTGACCCCACCAAGGATAGCAGTTGCAATGAAGGGCACCCGTCGAAGTTTGAAGCGCAAAGGTCAGTTACAAGATCCAGGTCATTGCTCTCGGCAGTTCCTAATTGGAGAAAGACCCGCCCAGTATATGGACTGGGAGGGAACAGTTACCTATCTCGGAACCCGTCAAAAAAGCGCCCCCAGTCTGCTTCCACACCCGCATTCAATGCGCACAACTTCGCAGATTCCGATTACAATTGAACCGATGATGACGAGTCCGATGAGGAGACACCCGGGAATGAAGATGATGACTCTATCATCCGGCACCCCAAACTCCACCTAGGCTTCGAGCCCGAAGATGAGGCCCCCAAGAACGAAGACGATAAACTCAGCAACCTCGACACCATAGTCGACCTCGGGTTCGAAGGGTCTGAAGAGGTAGTCCAAACGGTGCCATCTACCATGGATGATACCAGTTGGATTCGTGTGGGCCCGCAACCTGTCAAGGCTCATTGTCCGGACGTCCGTTCCGCTCCTACTAAATTCGCCCATTTCAAGGTCCTACGAACCGGCAAGCACGTTTTGAAGCTCATGGATAGACATCTTCCTGGTGTTATTGGGGATGAACTAACTGGGAGCGCTGATCGGATCACGCAGTATGTGGAGGCAAATCTGTCCGATTCGTCTGCCATCTCTGTAATGGGACTTTGCGACTATACCGGCGAGAACATCTCTTGGTCGCCAGGGGCTCGGTCCCCCTCCATTGAGGCCGTGTACACTTTCGTCGATGTTAACAATAAGCATCTATATCACGCCTCGCCCAATATCGGAGTCGTCATGGTGTCTCTTAACGTCGCCAAAAAGACCCAGCCCATTCTCGTCCTGCCTGTTATCTCCACCTGTCGAGTCGCCAAACCAGCAGATTACGAACTGAACATATCATAACGCATCGGCGATAGGCGATGGGAGATCTGACTAGAGTGTGCTCGCACTATGGCTTATGGTGAAAATGAGATTGGGGGTATTGCTGATGGATGCCGCCACTATTGTGAGTACTTACTCAACTTACCCTGGACTAGAGCCTGAAGACTACCTAGCTAACACAACTATTCAGATGGTTCCAGAAGATGCGCTGGCTGTGTCAATAAGGGGTACGATTGCACAGAGGTGTGTATCCGACAGTCGGCAAAATGGGTTATACTAACTGAGACAGATCAAGAATGAGGAGATGGCCTAGGAATCCCGCAAGCTTGGAGAACACCCACGGTACCTGGATTGTCAATTGCAGCCCCTCCACGATCCCCATGGCCCTGCGACATGCTCGATCACAATTCAAATGGCTCGTCACCAACCGCAAGAATGTTAGCCGGCAGCCTGAAAACACGATCGCCAGACTGACTTTGGCTGTCCAACTTTGCAATGGCACCATCGCCGATATTCAGCGTACCGTACCAATGCTGCCTTTTTGGAAGAACTGCGTCGTCGAGGCCCAGAAGAGCCCCAGATAACAGCTGTTGCGCACGATGCAAGAGGATGGCTACGGCTGTGTTGTTTCCGTTCCCCACCGCTTCTTCGAGAAAGAGGATGGCACGTTTACAGAGGCTCAAACCCAGTTTTTCGAGAGGAAAGCGGCCGAGAGTGCACTTGGAATTTGACGACATCACACTTCATGATACTGACTTCGAGTCATGTCTCTAATGCAGTTTGTGATTGAAATGTTGCCGAAATTCTGTCAAATGGTTTCGCCGAGGGAAGCGCTCAATGATTGAGATAGCCATTTGCCAAGCTGCCTTAACCATGACCAAAGCTCTAACCGATGCTCAGCTGGAAACAAAATCCTCAGAAACCCATCACTCGAGTAGCAGCTCTGCCGACATTCTCCTACCGAGAGTGATATCAGATCACCCATCACATTGCTGCCGTCGACAGTCACTATCACAGTCACTAACTCGATATATCACCGCGCGATCTGCACCACTGCAACCATACACAAGCTGCGTGCTCCTCGCTTCCGGATTTCGGCATCACGTTCACCGCATCCTCCTCAAGAACTGAGCGATATGATGTGAATTATGGAGTTGGCTGAATTGTGATGGTCACGGAGCTAATGTGCAATCGCCAACCAAATCACCAAACCCCCTTCCCCGAGGGTAGCGTGAAGCCTCTAGTCGTGCGATAGTAGTGCGACTCTAGACGATAGGCGCCAGTGATGAGTATCTGACCAACTAAACCGTCGCCCTTGGGACGTCGAGCAATGTGATGTCACACAAAGAGGAGCATCTCATTCGAAGAGACCGAAGCATCACATGATGAGGAGCTGGGCTGGGACGCTCCACCGCCATGCAAGGCCCGAGAGTGTGGACAAGGCGGGCAACGCAGACAATTGGGCCTCAAATTGAGGCCTACGGACCCCTAGACCAGGGGACGCATTGTTTGTTAGGCCATGGTGGTGTGGGATGGCTGATGATTGAAGGGCTGGATATCGTAGATCCAGGAACAATCAAGCTCTAACAAGAGTGTATGTCCACGTCAGGCGGGTCAAGGATCGACGTCTTCTCTTAGCTAAGGCATAGTTGAAAGGATAGGTTGGTAGGAAATAAGATACCTAAACAAATGGAAACACACATGACATCTCCTTCATTCCCTTAACAACCTCATGTCCAATTGCTTGTGAGATGAGAGAGGAGTTGGATATCACCATCCATCGTGGCATCCACCTCTCTGCTGGGTGATGGTGGCTCGCCCCGCCCCGCCCCGCACCGCCAGACCAGTCCCGACCACAGACAAATCTTTTTACAGGCACAAGAGCGATTTGCAATCCTGGCTCCCGGGATCCAAGAGGCAAAAGAGGTCGAGGCATGTGGAGTGAGGTGGTTGGCGAGTGGGAACTGACCGCCAATCACCCGCTTCCACACTCTATTGCCCGGCGGTTAACCAACCAACCACAGCTCGTAGATGGCCTCGTCACACTCTCAACTCACATCTCGGCTGCAACCACTCTTCTGCCGTCACCCACCTAGGATGGCGAGCTATTCTCGGACGCCTCTCATGCGTGTGCCACCATTCGATGGTTGCCAGAGGGCCGGCGCGGCCGTGCACCCTGGCGACTCAGCGTCCAGCCTTCGAGTCCAGCGGCTAACTTTGAGCAATGGGCCATCACCACTCAGCCCGCTATATACCCTATTGATACCGCAAGTTCCGTCTTCCGTGCATGATACTCTTCTCCTAGTGTTTCGTCTCTCTGTGTTCAGGAGGTCACATCGCACAAGCTGGCTCCTCCCAATAAGTGAAAAAGGTGCCTCGCCTCCGACCTCTTGTCCCCCACGATGCTTCAAGGTGCCCGCTTAACAATACCTCCCGGCCTGCTTCTGCTTCTGCCTCTTTCACTCCTTTGCACTGCTCAGCCTTACCTTGCCCGCTCCCAGCTTCTCGAAGCCCGAGGTAGCGACCCCAAAGCCACAGACGAACCCATCCCAGGCGGACCTGTGAACGACCATCTCCCCGCTCAGATCGGCGGTATAATCGGAGCATACGCAGCTTCGTTGGTGCTGGTCGCCCTCACACTGGTTGCTCTGTCAAAGAAGCGTCGCCACCATATTGCTGCCGGAATTGACGAAGTCGAGTTTGCGAAGCAAGATATCAGCCCGGAATTTGGATCCAAGCCCGGAGTGCCATTGAATATCATCACCGATCACTCTTTTGTCCAGCCTCACTTCAAGAACAGCACCGACACCAACAGCCCGAACCCATATATCCACCCATCGCCAGACTCAACCGTCGGCGCACCTGGTCTCAACCCATTTGTTGATCAGAGAGTCGTAGCAGCAGACAGAGTCATGGCTCAGTCACAGCTCGAAGATATGTACCGACACGTCTTGGAGGCCGAAGATGCCAAGAAGCGAGGAGTTGCCTATGATCCCCTCCCGCCTACTGCTGCCCACCAGCGAGGTCCCTCGACAGCGGCCTCGATCTTGTCTCTTAGGTCTGCGGCATCATCGCCATCCAAGAAGGAAAGGACCAAGCCTGCCAATCTGGACCTCAATGCCTCTCGCGAGGAGAAGAGCCGATCAAGGACTTCCTCACTCCTCTCGGCCCTCCGATCGCCAAAGAAGAAGTCTATGAAGGGCATGAACATCTCATCGCCCATCATGACACCCCAGTCTACCGAGTTCCCCCGCCACGAGTCACAAGAGATGAGCACGATCCCACCCCGACACTATGCTCCGGCCGCGCCACCTCCGGTCCCCACTGATCAGGTTCCGTATCCGGCCCCAGCCTCTCACGTGTCTCCTCCGACCCCCGACATCTCACCCGAGAGTGTCCAGTCCATCGATGAGCGTATCGGATCACAGCTTCCTCCTGTTGGCCACAACCGGAACGAGTCACTAGCACCTACCGAGCACGAACGCGATCCCGAGTCCGCAACTTCGGAGGCGCCGCTGGTCGGCCTCCCTTCGTCTCCCAAGCCCGGCTCCCGGTTCCCGTCCAACGTCTCACTTCCGTCCTTGCCTTCATCGCCTAAGCCTGGATCGACATTCAACCGCTCCAACACACCTGCTTCGGCCGTCCGAGCCGGTGGTGCCCTGCCCCTGCGCGCCTATGAGCCTGCCCTGGCCTCACCCAACAGCATTACTCAGACCACCAAGCAGACAGTGTTTGAGAGAAAGGGACCTATGTCGCCTGGTGGTGGCATCACCCCTCGCACCGCTGGTGCAGTCCCATACTCTCCTTATCAGCCCTTCACACCCTGTATGCCGATGACCCCATCGCTCGTTACCAAGGAAGACCGAAAGAGGATGAAGCGTATGGTTCCCAAGACTCCTACTCTGGAGATGGTGAAGAGCGCAGATGATATTTGGTAAACGAAGCATGCGGGAGTTGGTAGGACTAATTTTTTTTCTTTCGGTTTCTTGCGTCACATATATTTTTCCTAGATGTCAAAACGGTGCCTCCACTTGGATGGTTACCATCATGTCGCCATGACTTTGGATCTCCTTGGCTGGAAGCCCTGGGTATTGATCAAGCATGCAAGATAGCCTGCTGGGAGGGGGATAGTATGATACCAGGAGAGGGACAGGGCATTATTTGCATAAAAATCTTTTGTACACGTTACCCAAGTTGACCTGGCCGGACTTTGAAGTTGTCCCGACCAGAGCACCACCGCATATGCGGTGCTTCTTCGAAATACGATTTGTTAATTCTCTCATAATCCGGGGTGCACCAACATGTGATGTGGTTTCTAGGATCGGGCCGCTAATCGAAGGAGAATAGCAACAGATGCAGCAAGATTCGATCATGAGCAGGAAGCGTCGGGTCGGGACTGAGAGGGTGACGCAACTTAATCATCGGAGATGGGACCCCCTGATATCCATTGCATCACGACCCATTCCCATTTGGTGGCGGCGGGGGCATCTGGTATTATTTGTCGCTGGCCTTGCCTTGACTTGCCCTGCTCAAGGCAGGCGGGCAGGCAGGCCCGAGAAGAGCAAACCGGAGGAACCAGGAGAGGTTGCATCGTCAAACTTAATTGTTTTTCTGGCCTTGTTGGGATTGGTAGGAGATCGATTATCGCTTGCTGGTGATCCATACTACGTATAGTGAGGTTACAACCGTTACAAGGGGGACGATCAAGAAGAGGGCAGCATCCGAAGGCTCCACTGTGCGGGTTACCAAACAGGTCAAGTCCCGGTACAGTAACCACCAGCACTGACGAGATGCACCCGGGTTCCGGTACGAAAAGAAAAGAGGCACTGCTATCGCTGGAACGTGTGCTCTCTCTCGTGTGAACCACGCGCGGGGCGGCCCAGAATTGTACGACAGTGAAACTCGCGTGGCTAGGCCGAGACAAAGCCTTACCCATGCCAGGGCTGTCTCTTCCTGCCACGATTGTGCTTTGAGAGATAACAGCAACAGGACAGGACAGGACAGGACAGGACCAACAGAATGATGATGAGGGTGAGAATTGATGGGGCTCGGACCTGATTGGGGCCATGGAATAAAAACCCTGGTCTCGTTGGAAGTTTTTTTTTTTTCCATCGACAAGGTCTTGTCTGCAACAACGGAAAAACATCATCAGTCCGCGGCGAATGGGGACTGGTTGGATGGGTTGCACAGTGTCTAGGGCTGGCTGAGTCATCCGGCTCGAGAATAGACAAGGGGGCGAGAGCCATGCAAGAAACACGACCATGTCGAATGATTGGCATGAAATAATAAAACACATATAGCGTGGATAAGAAAAATATCGTGGAGGTTGCACTTGATGCATTTTCCCGAGGTTCCTGGGCCTGCATGGTGTTTTGCCGGCATCTCAAGGGGAGGTCTCGATTGAGCAATTTGGAGGGGAGGGATGGGCGAGAACCTAGGTAGGTGTACAGTGTCAAGTCCACATAGCCGGAAAGGAAACACTGTACGGCTCCAACCGCAAGCCCCCCTCCTTCCGGGGGTGTTCCGTACCAATAAACCACGACAGAAGTGTCTCTGGCCAGCAAAAGGACCAGAAAGGAATTACGCACTGTATTCCATTTCCATGCGTGCGGCCCAGCAGACAGACATTTAAAAAAAAAACAAGTGGGCCCCCTGAACTCCTCACGAGCGAGCGAGGAAGGAGCGAGAGTGAAAAACGGGCTTGGCCAAGCGCGGACTCGACTGGGCGTCGCTGGGCTGATATCCGGGTCCCATCGTACGATTTTCCGCCCATACTCGTCCCTCTCCTCAAATCGAATTCCTTGCAGCCATCGCTTCCCTCAATCACCCATTACCATCATCAAGCGTATTTTGCTTCCAGTCAGACCACCATTGCGAGGTCGCGCTGTTATTCCCTTGCCGCAAACCCCGGCCTTCCATCGAACGTTCGGCCGCATCCGCCGTCCATCGGTCGATCCCCATCCCATCCCATCCCATCCCATACCCGGAGAACACACCAGACACCACCCGTGGGCAATCGTCAACCGCCTGTCGTCAGGTCAGAGCCCGTCAGCCGCTGTCGCATCTACGCCCACGCCTCTGAGAGATAGAGGTTGAGGCAGAGCCAGATTGAAACGGTGATAGAGAAGAACATCAGCGAGACGGGGGAAAGTAGGTAGCCGTCACCAGCAATTCTCGCTCCGGCGACGAGTCCAGCGTGGGAGATCTGAGTGCGAGGGCCTCACCATCGGCTCACTGCTCAGGCTCTCCCGAAAGGCCTCGCACCTCCTCTTACACGCCACCCGTCCAGCTCCTCTACCGGCGACACCCCAACAATTGGGTCTGGTCTGGTCTCCCCTTCGCCTCGTGGTGCCCATTCTCGCCCTCAATCAGCCCATCGCTGATGCATGGTGCTGGCCCTACCATGCCCAGCTCCCACTTCTCTGACATGGCCGACCATGACTCTTCGAATAGCCTTTTTGGCCTCCAGGATCCAAATCTAGGCTTCGTCGACGATGGCTCGGTCGTGAAATCCGACCCCTCCTCCTCCTCCCTGCCCAACGACTCCTCCTCCCGCCGTCCCCAGACCCAGCAGCAATACTACGACGCCGCCGCATGGCAGTTCAACGGCACGCCCCCTTACGACTCGTACGACCCCTCCAGCACCGCTCCTCCCACTCAGACTAGCTATCAGTCTTCTCCCTGGGCTCTCACCTTCGGTCAGGATCAGCAGCAGAATCTCCAGCAGCTGCCCGTCTCTGCCGGCCTCGACAGCCTCGCGGCCACCACTCTCAGTCCCGAGTCCATTTACGCCGCCTCCATCCCCTCGAACCCGCCCTTGGGCCCGGGCAACCTTCAGGATCCCGCCATTCTTCAACCGCACATCATCAGCCACCTAACTCCTGCACTGCAGGAGAAGCTGCGCAACATCGCCATGCCGCCCCATCTCCAGTACAACTCCCCCAAGAGCGCCTCCAGCCCCGACTCGGCTGTTGGTGAGGGCAAAGCCGGGCTTCTCTCTTCGCCAGATCCCGCCGAGCTGTCCTCAAAGGCCTCACGAAAGCGCAAGTCATCCGCTGACCCTGACGAGGAAGAGGAAGATGATGATGGCAACCAGCCCGTCAAGAAGACGGCCCACAATATGATCGAGAAGCGATACCGGACGAACCTCAATGACAAGATCGCCGCCTTGAGGGATAGCGTTCCCAGTCTGCGCATCATGTCCAAGAGCGCGCGAGGCGAAGATACGACCGAGGATCGCGAGGAGCTTCACGGATTGACTCCGGCTCACAAGTTGAACAAGGCTACCGTATGTCGCGTCACCTCTGCATGATGGTACATGAGGCTAATGCTAATAAACAACTAGGTTTTGAGCAAGGCGACGGAATACATTCGACATCTTGAGAAGCGAAATACTCGATTGCTCGACGAAAACGGTGCGATGCAAGCGCGAATCGCTGCGTTTGAAAAGTTGTTCATGGCCGGCGCCATGAATGGAGCAATCAGCCCTCTCCAACAACCACCTACACCAATTCAGTACGCCCAAGATTCTCAACAGTTTGTCGGGTCGCCAATGTCGGCGACACAGGAAGGTGGCGCTCCACCGGCGGGCATGATTCAGGTTCCCGATGATATGAAGAGAATCATTTCGGCACAGATGGCTGCTGGTCAACCATATCCTGTGCCTCAACAGCCTTACCGAGGAGGTAACCCTGCACTTATCCGCCAGCAACAGATCCAGCAGCAGCAGCAAATGCAGCAAAATAGATGGAGCAACGCTGGCCCTTACTTTGGTAAGCTCATGGTAGGCTCACTTGCCGGTCTGATGATCTTGGAAGCGGTGCGAGAGGATGAGGTTAGCAACGAAAAGCCCGAAGGCCGAGGCTTGTTTGCTGTGCCTCTTCACCTCCTCCGATCTGTGGCGTCTGGCCTTGACATCAACGTGATGGGCTACCATATTCACACTTCTCTACGGATAATCCTGCTCCTGGGAACCTTCCTTTGGGTCTTCCTCCCCTCTCTATTCGCCAAAGCCCAACAGAGGCCTAAGAAGCCGCAGGTTGGCGTTCTGCAGGCGGCGCCATCTTTGGCCTCGCCCATTCACGTTCGCCGACAAGCTTGGCTCACCGCCATTCAGACTGTCTGGGTTCCTCGCCATAACTTCTTCCTTGAGGCGACTGCTCTCATTCTCAAGACGCTGAAGCTGAGCCTTCGCAATGCTATTGGTGTCCATGGTTACCAGATGCTTACTGGTTTGACCGAGGAGCAGGAGACTGCCCGAGTCAAGGCGTGGAGCATTGCCCTGGACTCTCAGTTGGCTGGTGGCGACGTCGAGATTAACAAGAGCCGACTAGTTCTCACTCTGCTTGCCTCGGGTACCCTTCCTGATAGCCCTATGAGACTCATGCTCAAGGCTCTCCATATCCGCCTCCTTCTTTGGGACCCTAGCCAGAGCCGACTACATCTCGGCGCCAGCAGCGCCATTGCCGCCAAGCTTGCGCGGACCAAGTGGAACGAGGCTCGACAACTGAAGCGTCTCCTAACACACCTTCGCCGAGGATCATCCGAGCAACACGACGATGACTTGCCTGAGCATCTGGCTGCACTGGTCGAACAGGAATGCGACGATGTGCTTAATGAAGATATCATCCAGCGAGCGCATAACCTGGCCTTCAACACCGAGACTACTTACAACATTACAGCCCCCATGGACGGAATGGATTCGGTGGTTGACGACACGGCGATTGGATCCCCCCTGGATGCTGTTGCAGCCTGGTGGTCGACTCAAACCCTGCACCGTGTTATGCTGGCAACTATGGAGAAGGACGAGGAGGCTCTGCTCACCAAGACGGACGACATTGAGCTGGCTATCAATACCGCCCCTATTGGATCTACTGCGCAGGCTCGTGCTATCGTCGCACGTGCAGTCCTGATTGACAAGGCCCGTGGAGTTAATATCGCCGCGGCCCTGCAATCAATGGGAAACGAAAAGGTTGACGCTCTGCTGAGCACTTCTATCTGCATCATCGACTCGAGCTTCCAAGCCTCAACCCCCGACCTCCGTCTTGCTCTCCGCTGCGCCATGGCTATCGCCCACCTTCGACGGATCGAGTGCACTCCTGGCACCACGCATCAAGGTCTCCGCATTATTGAATCCATCATGACAAGGGGCAATGCATCCCAAATGTCTCTTCTTGGCTGCACAGCGGCTCTTCAGCTAATGGAGGAGCTCTTTGAACACAAGGTTGCGGCAGAGACATTCCAGTCCTCTCTGGAACGACTATCTGGTGGTCTTCGCCTGTGGATGGGCGGAGCGCCTGGAGAAAAGTGCGGCGTCACGTCTGATGTCCGAGAAAAGGTGGTAGATCGGTGTCTGACCATCACCAAGAGCGTGGTGGGTATGGACTCGGACACTGGCTACGGAAGCCTTGACGAATGCGAAGACGACGGATGCTAGACGACGACGACAAGCGATTATATATGTTTACCTGCGACTTGATACACCCATACCCATACCCATACCCATACCCATCCACTCATCATCCATCTTCTTACCGACACAACACACACATACATCTACCGATATATTTCCTATCACACACTCCACTTGATCACCTCTTTGCAATCTGCTTCACTTTGCTCTTTTGAGATGACTTTGTACGATCATGGGTATCTGCTTCTTAGAAAGGTGGCATCAGGAGTTTTACTTGGTAACGGATAAAAAGGACAATACAGGACGAAGGAGAGGGACACGCAAAGGAATTGGCACAGCGCAATCGGATTTGTGTCAAAGTGTTTCGACGACAATAACCACCACTATTTCATTTTTTCCTCTTTTTCTCAAAGGTACATTATTCTTATTTACCAATCCTTCCATTTTTCTATGTCTCCTCTTGTTTAGTTGCGTCATGTGCCAGGCGTAAGCCACACACACACACACACACACTTTTATAAGCGAAATGACGGGAGAAGATTGTCTGGTCGACTGGGTTGACCAGACGGGAAATGGAGAAAGGAAACCTCGACTTGGAGGGAACTCATTTTTACGGAGTTGAACGTGCTGGGCGACCTTTTTTTCGTCGAATAAAACCCTTTTTTGGTGACGGGACCTTTTATTTATCCAAGTTATCTATCATACGTTTACGTCACGGTCACGGCGATAGGGGGGATTGACCTGGTTTCTGTCGAGGGGTATATGTCTATTAATCCACAACAACGAAAGATATCCCATACAAATCAACCCATGATCGAATCTCATACCGCCGCCGTTCCCATCTAAAAACAATCAAGTGATTTATGAAAACGCTCTCAAACTCCAGGCCGTCTTCTTTTTTTGGTTTGTTTGTTTGTCTTTCTATTTCTACCATTCTGGTGCACCGCCTCCGCAGCTGTTGACGCCAGCCATCAACTCAAGGGGCTTGGTTGACATCTTGCCACCAGCCGTCGGCCTCACACCTGGCTTCTTGCCGCGCAGACCAACAAACTTGATACGTCGATCCAGCTCGGCCAGTGGCGCCTCACCAGCCTCTCCCTTCTTGACCATCCACTTCTTTGTGCCCAGCGCGGCGTCGAGCTCCTCCACGGGGGGGAGCTTGAGGTAAAGCATGCCATCGGGACGGGCCTCTGTGGGGAATGTGGCGATGGAGAGCTTCTCATCTGTCTTGCAGGAGCCGTTTCCTAGGTCAAAGTTGCGCTTGTGGTGAGGGCAAGAAACCCAGGGTGAGGTCTTGGTATCTTCAGGTGCGTCGGTCGACTTTTTCTTGTCGCAGGGTTCCTGGCCGACGAGACCGTCGGAGAGGATAAAGGCACGCTTGTGAGGACACATTTGCTGCGTGGCGTAGTAAACGCCCTGGATGCGCCAGACAGCAAGTTGTGTGTCACCACGCTTGATGGTGGCGGATATACCATTGGGCAGTTCATCAGCGCCGTCAAAGTAGGACGTCTCGATGATGGGCTCCCACGCCGTCATGGACCACTTGTCCTTGAGGCCCTGGAAGTCGTCAGTGGCGGCGTCACCAACCCAGAAGGCGGGCCGCTTCTGCCCACGATCAGACTCGACCTCCATGTTGGGCGTCGTCTCGGGTGTGTTGTTGAACTGTCGGAACTTGGCGGCGATGGCGGGTGTGCGGATGGCTTCGGCCCACTCGTCAAAGAAGCTGTCGACGAGTTCTTGCATCTGGGCCTCGAGTGATGCGCAGATGCCTAGCTTGTCCTCGAGGATGACTTCTTGGAGGTACTTGAGACCGCCGGGAAGACTCTCGACCCAACGTGCTGTGCGCTGGAGCTTGTCTGCCGTGCGGATGTAGAACATGAGGTAACGGTCCAAGATGGGGACCACCTCAGCGGGAGGCACATCCTTTGCCAGCAGCTCGGCATGGCGAGGCTTTGCACCTCCGTTGCCGCCAACAAAGATGTTGAAGCCCTTTTCCGTGGCGATCAAGCCGAAACTAAAGTTATGTTATGTTAGTGATATAGAGGTGGATGGATGTTGGAATAGGGGATGAAACATACTCTTTGCTTTGGGCTTCAGCACACTCACGTACACATCCACTTACACCACCCTTAATCTTGTGTGGTGCTCTTACACTCTTATACCGCTCCTCGAGACGAATGGCCATGCCGACACTGTCACCAATACCGAATCGGCACCACGTTGAGCCGACGCAGCTCTTGACCGTACGCAGGGACTTGGCATAGGCGTGGCCAGACTCCATGCCCGCAGCGACAAGCTGACCCCAGATGTCGAGGAGATCCTGCTTCTTGGCTCCGAACAAATCGATACGTTGACCACCTGTGATCTTGGTGTAGAGGTTATACTTTCTCGCTACCTCACCGATAGCAACGAGCTTCTCGGGAGTAATCTCTCCACCCGACACACGAGGGACGACAGAGTACGTGCCGTCACGCTGAATGTTGCCCAGGAAACGATCGTTGGTGTCTTGCAAGCCGTAGGTGGTCTTATCCATAACGTGCCTGTTCCAGAGCGAGGCCATGATACTCGCCACGGCAGGCTTGCACAGCTCGCAGCCGACACTGGTCTTGTCATTGCCAACCTCGCGCATCACCTCTGGCAGCGACTTGAGACGCTTGACCATGACAATGTTGAAAAAGATCCACGCGGGAGTAGTTGAAGTGAGGGCAGAGGTGGTTCGTCACCTCGTTGCCCATGGATGCCATGGTCTGGTTAAAGATGGTAGTGACGAGGGGAACGCAACCACCGCAGCCTGTTCCGGCTTTTGTGCACTTCTTGAGGCTTGTGATATCCTTGCAGGTACCGTCCTTGACGACTTTGACGATGTCGCCCTTTGTCACGTTGTGGCATGAACACACCTGCGCATCATCGGGGAGGTCATCACCACCATCGTCGTCCTTCTTCGCACCGAGGATGAGCTCGCTTGGGGGGACGTCAAGCTCCTTCATGGACTTGACCAGGGGAACAAGCTTGACGTAGTCGTTGACGTCTCCGAGCATCATACCGCCGAGGAGGTACTTGCCATCCCTGGTAAAGATGTACTTCTTGTAAATGTTGAGGAAGGGATCCTTGTATGTCAAGGCCTGCACTGACTTTGTCGAAGAAACATCGCCGTTTTGCAAGTTCTTGGCAAACTTGGGTGGAAGAGACGCAGGACCATCACGGTCAGCGAAGCAATCACCAAAGCTAGCGACGTTGACACCAAGAAGCTTGAGCTTCGTGCTCAGGTCAGGTCGCTTAAAGGTTCGGGGCGAGTGAAGCTTTGCTTGTGTGAGGTTAAAGGCGAGGACCTCTGCCATCTCGACACCAGGGGCGATAAGACCATAGGCCATACCCCTCCAGCAAGCACACTCTCCAATGGCGTAGATATCTGGCATGCTCGTTCTCAAGTCATCGTTGACAACGATACCGCCTCGTTGACCGACTTCAAGTCCAGATACCCTCGCAAGGTCATCTCTGGGCTTCACACCGACGGCGAAGCATAGCGTTGAGCAGTCAATCTCCTGTGAATCTTCAAACACCACACCGGTAAGGTTGTTTTCCTCATCAGTCTTGATTCTGGAAACGCCCTTGCCTAGCATGACGTCCACGCCGAGCTGAGAGACTTGGTCCACCACCATCTTTCCAGCAACATGGTCGATCTGTCTGCTTAGGACATAGGGTGCCTTCTCAAGCAGTCTGATCCTGTTGAATCGATCTAGGTCTAGCATGGCCTTGGCAGCTTCGAGACCGAGAAGGCCGCCGCCGACGACCACGCCATTGGTACCACGCTTGGAGTCGGCAAACTCGATGAGTTTCTTGAGATCGTCGATTGTGCGGTAGACAAAGACGCCGTTGGCATCATGACCGGGAAGACCTCGAGGAAGGATGGCATCAGATCCAGTGGCTAGAACGAGGATATCGTAAGGGTATGTCTCGCCATTGGCGCACTCGACCGTTTTATCGTCCGTATTGATGCTAGTAGCTCTGGTGTTGACGTGGTAATTGAGAGATGCCTCTGCCTCGGTATACTACACTATTCGTCAGTAGCTTGCCAGGATTATGTTCAATTTGCGGCTCAAACCTACCCATTCTGCCGGGTTCATGTACAAATTCTCAATCTTCCTATGCTCAAAGAAACTTGTGAGTCCTACACGGTTGTAGGCGAGATATGGCTCCTCTCCAAGAACAGTGACGGAGTATTCTTTTGCTGTGGCATCGTACTTGAGCAGCTTTTCTCTGTAAAAAAAAAAAAGGTGTCAGATCATTGTTTCTCACCCCTTGTTAAGTCCACTTACATGAAAGCAATGCCCACCATGCCTAGTCCGACAACGACTAGGCGTTTCTGTGTTTCACTCATACTGGGCGGGATTTGAATTGACTTGTGAATAGTCCCTCTGGGAATGAATACCGTCAGAGAAAAAATCCTGTAGGCGGGACCTCAGGAGACTCCATGGTTATAAACAAGTCACCAGGAGCCCTGGACTCCGTGAGAGAGGGTCTCGAGGGCCCCCATGACTATGGATCCTCTCTCTCTCTCTCTGCGTTGGTGTCTCATGGGTTCCTTATTCCCTATCGAGAATTACATCTCCGGCTAGGTCGTGGCGTGGCGCCATGGGCATCTCCGGAAGAAAACCGTTTTGCTCGCCATGGGGGGTTAAACTCGTTTGTGTCTCGTTATCAAAGAAGATCGACCAGCCGGGTGGCCGTTCGGAAGGGGAACCAATCAGTAAGCCCGGTGAGAGCAGCGGCCGCACGGCTCGGGAGTGGCCTTTGTTTAGGCGTCTCTTTGACAACTGCTCCGCGGAGATGGACTTTCAGTCAGGGACGTGGGGCTTCGGGGCGGTGCGTGGAAATCCGACGGCAGTCATACGTCGGACAGACCATGGTGATGTCGTGAGATGAGCAGATGAGTGAGTGACCTTCTGATGAGGTTATACCGTTTCCTTTCTGTGGGTATTTTGTTCAAGTGAGCCCTGTCACGATGGTGATGAGTCGCGGTGAGCCACGGTGAGATGAGAAGATCCAGTACAAAACATGGGTCTCCGAGTTTTTACCGGAGCCGCAAGTCCTTCCTTCGAGTCTGGACCTGATTTTTGTGACCGAGTTATTTTTGATGTTCCTTGCAGTTGAACCTATTTCCTCGGAGCCAAGTGTGTCTCCTCCCCCTTATCAGTTCCGATCGAGATAAGCCGCATCTTTTCAACACCAACGCTGTGACTGGCTGGCTGGATGAGCTATCCCCCACAAAGATAACAACAAAAAGGATACTTGTTTTCCGGGGAGAAAGAAGAGACAATTGTCAATTGGAATGCCGAGGTGAAGCGTTTCAAGGACGGACAATTGACGGGCGCACTAGGATTGTGTCTGGGGTCTGTACTGTACTGTAGTATGGGGGACATTGACCAAGCTCTGGGCGAATTGGAATCATCTGATTGAAAACACGTATTCTCTGATATTGTCGAATCCTTCGAGGAACTAGTTGCATAGGTAGTCTTTTCATGAGAATATGACAAACTCGTATCAACCATCAATTCGATGAATTGTTGAAAGAAAAAGAAGAATTGTCGAAAGAAAAAGAAGAATTGTATAGGTAGGTAGGTATGTGCCTTCCTCACTGGGCAATGTCACATGCATCTAAGCCGGTCTCGGCCGAACCAGCACGTGGTCGCGCCTTCATGAACCCCCTCCACACACCCCCACGTCATCACATCAACCCCTCCAAAATAGGTAGCCATTCTCCCTCAACACCAAGCCAAATAACCATCACGATAAAAACCACTCCTTCCCAGCCATGGCTGCCACCACTACTACTACCGACAACGACAACAACTCTTTCGTATTCCCCCGTGAATACCACTTCCCCGCATTCTTCACCCGTCAGACAAACCTAACCACACTCCACGCCCAGCGAACAAAGTGGTCCGACTTGATCCTCTCGTACGCACGATACCATCGTATCTTTCGTCTTTCCCTCTCAGAGGCTGCCGACTCGGACCTGTTTGTCAACCGTAAATTGGACCGTCGTCTGCAGTTTGACGATATCCGAGATGTTGTCGTCTTTATGCATAAGGATGGTCGTGTAGAGTATGTCGGCGGTGGCACAACTGGTGACGTCGTTCTTGTATACTGGCGTAAGCCTGATGAGTGGGCTGAGCTCATTGAGAATTATGTCGATGAGACGGGTCAGAAGGGCAGCGTCTTGACAATTTATGAACTTGTCGAGGGCGATGGCACCAAAGGAACTGGTAGGTTTAAAAGGGATACGCTTGGGCAGTCAGTCACATTGCTCACCAACAGTAGATATCCATGGAATGGACCAACATGTCCTCATTAAAGCCCTAAATGTCCTTGTCAAGCGAGGCAAGGCACAAATTTTTGGCCAAGACGACTCATTAGGCGTCAAATTCTTCTAAACGCTGAACCCATTTTCACATCTCTATACATTACGCCGCCCCAAACGAGCCATCATCATCAATCAGTATAGTGCAGCGATTCGACCTCCAACTCTACCACCAGCCATGTTCCCAGACTTGAACCAAGCACCGTCAAGAAACCTTTCCAAATCGGCGTCCGAGTCTGAGTTACTGCTGGTCCGAGTAGTAGTTCTCCACCAAAAACTTGTCGTCAAACCTCACCTGCTGGGCCATCGCCACGTCAAGCAACCAGTCAGGCGCAACCACTCGCGGCTCCATGTTGCCCTTTCGTGCCATGTCCCGGAACCGATTCCACAGTTGCCGCTCATCGGGAGTCAGACTGCTGAGGAGGTAGACAGGCTCAGGAGGCGCGTTGCCCTCCTCCTCCGCCGTTGTTGGACGAATCGTCGTCCCGCTCCGCGCCCGATAGATCTTGAAAATCGCACCATTTGCCTCGGCAATAGCTTTATAGCTGTCAGGACCGTTTCGGATCTTTTCGGTGCAGTAGATGGGAATCCCCATCAGCAGCTTGCCTCGGTTTGACTTGGCACGAGCCACCGACTTTTCGAGATTCAAGTCATATCGCATCTCCGTCTCCTTGTCTTTGAGGATATAGTCCTCGATATCGGGCAACTTGCCCGTCTCCAGGGTTTTGTCAATAAAAGTGGAAGAGATGACAGTTGGTCCGCGAGCTAGAGCGCATAGGAATTTGACGGTGCGGACTATGTGAGGGGCTGCCAGGTAGTCGCACGGCTGCCCCTCCTGAACAATCTGGATACCTAGATCCCGTAGTTTTCTCTGTTTGGCATATTAGAACATATAGATGTAGACGAGGCTCACGCCTACTTACCCGATCTTGATCTTCCTTATTCCTTTCCCCAACCCATCTGCTGAAACCGGTCAAGATGACGCGCATCTCGACATCTGGAAGTGATTGTCTGGCCTTCTTGGCTGGCCGTTTTGCCGCAGCGGTATCCTCTTCAGCTTCTGGACTCTTGGCCTGTTTCGGTTTGCTGTTTTCCTTCTCAGCTTGATCCGCAGCCCGCTTGCCACCCCAAGGGGCGTTGCCTGCTTTACTGCGCTTCTTCTCCTTCTCGTAAAGCGCAATATCAGGAGCAATGGTCTGCAAGAGATCTCGGGCCTTTGCCTTGGCGCTACGACCTCCTGTAGAAACCACAGATGGGGTATCATTCTCCTTTTCGGCATGGCGAGCGCGAATTGGTGTTGCCACCGCGGCAGCAGTCTTTGTCGTCGTCTTCTTGGCAGGCCTTTCCACCTCGGTCTCTTCTTGGAGATCATCCATCTCCACATCCTCACTTACACGACCAACAACAACGCCCTCTGCTGGTCCTCGAGAATATGCATTCTCTTCTGCCGCCTCGAGAATCTTGCGCTTTCTCTTCGCTCGAGGAGACAGTTTGTCATCACCTCCAGGATAGTAAAGCTCTCGCAACCTCGACTCATCAAAAAAGGTTTGGCCAATAATCTCCCCAAGGTTGGTTCGTGGAGGGAAGTGGTTGAACTTCTTAATGTTGATAGGCTTCAACTCGCACTTAGCGTAGCTTTCCTCGATCCAGAGGTGGTTGATGACTGCAATGCCCCATTCAGGGGCGGCCTTGCATTTCTCGCTCGAGTCACGCGCGGTGATGAGGTGGGTGTTGTCCGACTTCATCGTCTTGGTGAACTCGGCTCCGCAGGCTCTGATGAGGTTTTCCAGATAGATCCGGGCCTCACCACCGTAGTTTGACACGGTGATACGCATATTCTTGAATCCCTCGATTCCATTTTTAGGAACCGGGTAGTGTAGCAGTCGGCGAAGAGGCGATGTCCAGTCATTATGGACGATCAGCCAGTAAAGCCAAGCAAGGTTTCCGACATCCTTGCAAGACTGCGCGGCCTGAACATACTGAGGACCGTCCCGGTACTGGCAGATAAACATGTCGCAATCATCGACCTGTTTTACGACCTTGCCACCACCATTGACAATGATATCTTTAACCACCTTGGTGAGCCTTTCGGTGATGCTCAAATCTGATGAGAGCATCACCCTGCGGTCTTGAAAAACAGTGACTGGCGGGCGGACGACGTCTCCATCAGGTGGCAGTGGTAGATATGTTGGAGTGGGTGATGTCGCTCCTGTGAGGTTTTCATTGGTCGGAATCTTGAGGTCGTCGTCGGGAGACTTCTTAAGAATCTCGGGGTCGGGTAAAAGATAGGGACCTTCGTCAATGCGCTTGCCTAGCTTGAAGCAATCGTCGAACCTAGACATGTCAGTGACTCTCACTTTGGATTCCCACATTTCACTTACCAGTGCGGCAGAACAACTTTGCCCTTCCATCCCTTCTGGAGGGCAACTTGGACCTTGGGATGATCCATTGATAGCGCGCAGATATGTGTAGTCATTCGAGTCGCGTCCTTGGTCTCTTGTCCACCCAAAGCCATCGTGGCACCGGCGATGCTCTCCTTGTCCGTCTCTGGCAGATCGGCGCAGGTCACCACGACCTCGGCAAAAATCAGCCTCGGGTCAGGAGAGAATGGTCGGATCTGTGCTTGTTTTTCGGCGGGTGAGGGAGCTGGTGATCCATTGCGTTGTTACGACGGGGATCATTACGGCTTGCGACTCTGTGAATTGGGGAAAATCAATAGTGTTCGAGATGATGTGTGTGACTTTCTCGATGGGGATCGAGCCGTCGCGTCGAGGTTCGCAGATAGTAGCGCCATGGTCCTCTAGAAGAGACGATAGCTACAATATTATTAGTATGGCGAGAATTAAAGAACCTCAAGGTCAGCATACTTCACTAATGAGCTTCGGAGTCAGTGCACTGCTCGAGACAAACGCGACGGCGCACTCAGCAAAAAGCGCTGAGCCTTTCGGGGCGTCTGCCATGTCGCGCAGCTCAATAGTACACAATTAGATGAAAAGAAAAAAGAAACCTAGAAGCAAGGCGAGCACCTTGGCCAAGACATGAACCCGGGAGGTGCTGGTGATTGAGCTCAGTATTGGTTGCGCAAACTTGTGATGCTTGCCGGGGAGGTTTGTCGTGGGGTGCCTGATTGTCAAGACGCGCCGTCCACTCAACGCGAAGACGCCAGGCGCTCACGTGACAGCAAACACATACATGACGTTGGGGAAGGTTCCACCCACCAATGGAAGCGGCACGTTAGAAGTGGAAGGAAAGGAAGGAACAGGAGGTGTGGAGTCTCGCGCGTCACATCGCGAACCACTTTACGCCACAAACTTGACCGCGTCTTAAGATACTTCAATGTATACCTAGGTAGCCACAAGAGAAACCATGTAAACCGGAGATGGTCGAAATTCCAAAAGTGAATCTTCATCAACATAAACTGCTTTTCATCAAATCCATCCATTCGAACCGTTCGTTTAACAACCATGAGCCTCTAATATAGCTCGAGACTCTAACATTGGCGTCCGAGTCCCATTACACATGCTTTCGTCCAAAAAGAAATATCGCCGAGCGCCAGTGCCATTGTATACTTGCACCCATACATAATACCCCATCATCACATCATTTATCCTATCCCACCACTCCCAGAGACCCTTCTCCATCTCCTTCCAGAGAGGCTAAGGCCACTGCGGCGCCCATGAGTGAGCTCTCCTTAGCCGAGACGAGCTTGATCGTCTTCTTGCTACTCTTCTCCTTCTCTTCCGCAGCCACCAAGTCATTCAAGTATGACTGGCAGCTGGCGAGATATCCCGGGTAACTTTCAATTACGCCGCCGTTGTAGGCGACGGTTGTTTCGTTGAGGTCGCGATCTGCCTCGGCGCTGTCACGAAGAGGCGAGTCCACAGGCAGAGTCGAAATAAACTTGTTCTGGCTTTCGATACGCAGGTTCCAGAAAGTGTAGACGCCTGTGGCCACAAGTGCGCTTGAGCGGGTTGAGATGAACGAAGCCAGTTGCTTGAGGAATGACATATCCGAGGGTGTGGGGGTGTGTGATGATGGGTGGCGGAGAGAAAATTCTTGACAGGCTTGATCAAGTTCATCACTTGTGTCCCTGCAAAAGGTTAGTATCCATGGCTTGCACAAACTTTGCCACAAACATACTTCTGAATAATGGATAGAGTCTCGGTCGACAGCGAGTATGGCTTCTCCAGTGATGGTGGAAGCATAGCCCCAAAGACGCCGGTGGACTCGATCGCCTCAACAAGGGCAAGTCTGCAAATCTCGCCCAGATACATGCCGCTGACCATGTGCTCCAGGGGTTGAAACTCGGGCCGAGAATGGTTCTCAAGCAGCTGCCTGTCCCATCTCGTCAAGGGCAGGATATCACGCCCCATCATGCTAATCTCGCTATTGATGATGACATGAGTGGCCTTCTCGAACCACTCATCAGGGCGTTGACCAAACTTGGAACGTCCAATGGCGGAGACGGGGAGGTAGGCTGCCATGTTGACACCGGTTCCGAGGATGAGGCCGAATCTCGTCGAGATGTGGTTGTACGACTCGGATAGCAAGCAGGCACTTGAGTCGTTGACGATGGCTCGGAGCTCTACACTAAGGCCACGGTTTAGACACGCCGTCCGTACGATTTGTCCGAGGTCTTGGCCGACGAGCCCCTTGTTCGCCGAGAAGCCTTTTCCCATGCCTTGCAGCTTTCCACCTGCCAGCGAGGTTTGCCTAAAAGATATACGTCAGCTTCAAACATAAAGCAGGGGAGTATAGAAAGGAAACTCACTCAATGGGAAAGCTCCACGCCATCGACATTGGTAGAGGATGGTCAGGACTACGATGCTCCTCCAGTTCTGCGGAGAGAGTCTCCAATATCCTCTCCGCCATCCAATCGAAGAAGGCCATGCCTTCCAGTGCTTTGATTTCAGGGCCTATGTGATAATTCTGGATGCTGACGATCTTGCTCTCCTCTCCCACCTCGGCTGTGCGCCCACGCAATTCGACCAGTGCTACTCTGAGGGTTGAACCGCCAACATCCAAAGCTAGAAAACGACCGCATTCAGTGCCCCTGGGTAGTTGGTGGCTGTATGAGGGGAGCATGCACTGCATGTCGGTCTGGAGTCGGTCTAGGAGTTGCTCCCGCAGGTCTCGCGATAGTTGTTGTAGGCCATCTCGGTCGACGGGACCAAGCAGCAGAGCCTCAGCCTCTTTGAGAAACTCTTGTATAGTTCGTCGCGATGTGGTACCAACACGGGGTTTGCCATCACTGCCGAGCTTCACGGGACGGATCCAGTAAGCCAAGATGGCTTGGACCAGTGACTTGCCCCGCAGGAGGCTCTTGATGATGGCAGCTAGGAATGTCTTTCGAAAGGTTGCCATTGCAGAAACGAGCGGCTGCATACCATGGGCAATGATGACGAAGAAGTAAGAGAAGATCGGAGGAAGAACCAAGTCATGGACACGGCGCAGAGTAAATACTTGACGGAAATACGAGCAAGAGGATTTGCCTTTGAGGGGACAGATGGGGTGAGATGAGAGCGAGAGAGTCTTACGCCCCGATGGTCCCAGTGAGTGGATGGACAGGTTCGGCCGTGGATGGATGGCAGCACGCGCTCAGACGAGAGAGAGAGGAGACGTGAACCACGGATGGAAGCAACCTACTTGACAGGGGGAGCTGATGAGACCTGCCAGGACTGGGTGTTCAGGTCAGGCAGGCAGGTCGGCGGGTAAGAAGCAGAAGGAAGTGACAAAACCGCCGAAGACTCGAGGTGGCAGGGAGGAGTCAAGCCGAGTCGAGCAGCGAACGGCGGGTGTGTTTGTCGCCAAAGCAAAGGGATAGATGAGAGAGTCCATCCATGGTTGATGGTGACGGGGAACGGGAATGGATGGAGGGGAGGTCCTAGATTCAACGTCGCACAGGCGACACGCGACAACCGCCACCGAAACAAAAGGCTTTTTAGGTAGGCGCTACAGAGAGTGCCGGCGCCTGGGAACGGGCCTCTGATCGCTGGAGCCGTTCAATTCGTGGTCGGGTCTCAGACTCGACTCGACTCGACATTTCTGTTGGGTCAGATGGAGGAGGAGATGAGGATCAATGCCAGATGGGGGGAGTTGTAACGTTGCGTGAGGTGTGAGCGCCGCCCCGTGAGAAGTGGATGTTTAAGCCAGCCAGCCCGCCGCCGCCGCCGCCCACCTCTGCCAACCCAGCCAGGCCAGGCCAGGGGATGGTCACCTCTTAGTGGACCAAAGACACGGGAGTATGGGAAATTGTTAGTGCACCGCTAGGTATCCTCTAAGCTGGGCTACCACTAAGCTACCCCACGCCGAGGCTTGGTGGGCCAAAAGTCCCATCTGTGCCTCGCAACAACAAGGATTCATCTCGGCCAAAGCCAGCATCTATTGTTACTTCTGGGCCTCCGACAGCACCTTGTTGTACAAGGAGAGCACCCGCTTTGCTTGTTTGGAAGCCAACAAGTAGAAGAGCCCCTTGAACCCTGTCGAAAAATGAGCCCTTTTGAGACCAATCCCAACACGTAGAGCTGAGCTTACGCAGACCCTCGCTCTCGTTGTGCCAGAACGGTCACCTCGGGTTGGTATCCAACATGGGCTGCGGCTCGGCGGGGGGGTATTCTAGAAGGACAAGAAGCGTGATGAGATAGATGGGCTTACAAGATCTTGATGTAAGTCAAATACGAGAAGCAACGAAAGATTCGATCCTGTTCGTCGCAGATTGACATGGTTCCAAAGGTGCCATCGTAACTAAGGTAGCCTCCCTCCATCGATCATCAGGGACCGGACGGACTGTAGATAACCTCCACTTCTGCCGAAAGCTACCTTACATCGCCGTCTACACTTTACCCCGAGTGGCCTTTTTTATTCACGCAGAGTTGCTTCAAACCTTTGCGGTTCGTCCATTGTCAGCCAATTGAACGGCCGTTGGATCATATGACTCTAGACAACCTTGGGCCATCATGAGCAATACAGTGCGATCTCACGACCCGAACCACCCAGTTCAATCATATGCTTCTCTGGTAAACGTTTCATTTCCCATCCAGTCACGACATCCAATAGTGTCTACATGATACTGTACAGTACATTGCAAGGCCACCCCCGATGCCGCTGGCTGTCTCTCTCCACGCACACACATGATGATGGATGGGCAAGAGGCGACCAATCTGGTGGGTTCCGCGACGCAATGCACCACATGGCAGCTGGGAGGTTTTTATTTCTTGTTTTTGTTTGGCAGGAACTTTGAATTTGACTGCGTGTGCTCCCCCCGCCTCATAAGAAAGTCACATCTCGTGTGAAGAAGTCTGTTTTTTTTCTCTGCAAAAACCCTCCATCATCGGAAAACCTCACACAAGCAACAACAGACCCTTGTCTATTGATATTCAATACCCATACCCAGCACACACTATCCCCCTTCTAGACATTTACCTAGTCTACATCCTTACATCATGCGGCTCATCATCCGCGACGACGAGAATGCGGCATGCACCTATGTCGCCAATTATGTCGTCGAGCGCATCAACGCGTTCCAACCTACGCCAGAACATCCCTTCGTTCTAGGTCTTCCTACAGGATCTAGCCCTGTTGGTGTGTACGATATGCTCGTTCGCAAGTACAAGGCTGGCCAGGTAAGCCTCTCTGCAATATCATCCACTTACACGGCAGCTAACTAAACATCCAAAGGTCTCGTTCGAGAATGTCGTCACCTTCAACATGGACGAGTACGTCGGACTGCCTCGAGACGACCCTCATTCCTATCACACCTTTATGTGGGAGCATTTCTTTTCCCACGTAAACATTCATCCTTCCAACGTCCACATCCTTGATGGCAATGCGCCCAACCCAGAAGCCGAGTGCGACGCATACGAGGACGCCATCAAGGCGGCTGGCGGTATCGATCTTTTCCTCGCTGGTATTGGTGAAGATGGCCATATTGCTTTCAACGAGCCAGGATCCAGTCTCGCCAGCCGCACCAGGGTCAAGACCCTAGCCTACGATACTATTCTGTCTAACTCTCGCTTCTTTGACAATGATCTGAGCAGAGTGCCCAGAATGGCCTTGACTGTTGGCGTCCAGACTGTCCTCGAGGCGAGGGAGGTTGTCGTCATCATTCTCGGAGCTCGAAAGGCGCTCGCATTGCAAAAGTGTATCGAGCAGGGTGTCAACCACATGTGGTCGCTATCCTGCTTGCAGCTTCATCCGCATCCCATGATTGTCGTTGATGAGGATGCGACTCTGGAACTTCAGGTCAAAACGGTCAAGGTAAGAAATCATAGCCAAATTACAGTGCTTCCTACTAACATATTCCCAGTACTTCAAGAGTATCGAGAAGGTCGCTCGCGAGCAGGGATTCGAGCAAATTCTCCCATCTAAAGTCCGCACCGGCAACGTCGCCATCCCCGCAACCAAGATCGAAAAGGTTCAAACCCCGACAGTCATTGCCCCTGAACCTATTGCCTCGCACCTCCTGCGGGCCACGCCCACGGCCGACTCCGTCAGGCGATCTCCCTCTCCAGACCTTGTCCCTGACCGAATGGCATCTCGTATCCCCGAGCCAAGCCTGAACGGCCGACTTACTCCAAAGCCCGAGATGCAGAGTAAGATAAATGGCATTGCGGTTTAGTAGATGTCAAGTTGAGTAGTTACATACTTGGAGTCTTGGGAAAAGAGAGACAGAGCAGGTCTTGTCCAGTCGCTACATTGTTGTTTCGGAGTTAAGGATACCACCAGACTGTACCAGTAGGGATAGAAGAATAAAACCCAAATAATGCCCACAGGTTGGAAAGGAAGGCGTTTGCTTGGTCTAAAAGTTGAAGAGACATGGCATGGATTTGGGAGTTGGCTTCGTTGTATTGGATGTTGGGCGTTGGGTGTTTTTACGGCGTCACCTAGACTCGTTTCAAGCAATATCATATTTGTAATAGTACTCGTTGAACTTGCATTGAAAATCTAGGGTATATGTGCAAGCCCTCTCGTATCCTGAATGAACCAGCTGTTCATCTGTCTCGAGCTCTGCTCACCCGGTCCTTGATGCTTCTTCCCAAGAGTAACTGCTCCATGAAATGAATGGGCTGATAAGCCGATGCTAACAAATAGTAGAGTAATAATATACAGCACATGACCTGACCTCTTGCCCCCAATAAAATTCATAAATCATCATTTTTCCTTACTTTTTACTCGGGGGCAAAATATCGCTTCGCCTTGCTCCTCAGCTGTTGCGCCTTCATCTCGGGTGGCATGATCGTGTGATGGACCACGTGCGGTCTGTAGACGGCATCAACGGGAGGCATCCTGAACATTATTAGTGAGACGTCAGAGAAAACAGCAAAGCAGATTCTATCATACCAATCATCCACCGTCAGCGGGAAGTACTCGTACAAGGGGTCAGCCTCTTCTGCAGGGCTGGCTTCCCGGTTCACACCTGTCGTGGAATGGTTCTTGCCCGAGTTGGGACTATGCAACTCAGCACTAGAGCGGTTAGGACTTCTCTCATCCTCTGATAAGGATAGGTTGATCGGGAGAGAAGTGTTTTGCCGTGAGGTTGAGCTTCTGCTGTTGTGCGTAGCCTGTGCCTTGGCGGAACTGTTGGAATCGTTTGACCAAGCCGGAATCGGTGGCCTAGCCATGGTTGGTGATAGGGCAACCCTTTTTGGCGGGATGTGGGCTGGCTTGCGGCTGTGGGCTCGGCAGTGGGTGAGATAGGGGCTGGGGTGTTGTCCAGTCGTTAGTTTGCTGACTGGTCAGGATTGTTGACGTCGACGACGGATGAATAGAGCTTACCTGGACACTTCCAGCAGAAGGGAATCTTTGTGGGAAAGCTTGAGAATTCTCTCGCTCCAACTTCAGTGTTGGTTGATCAGCATTGGAGGTTGATGTACTCCTCCTATCGAACCGCTTGTCGCCCGTCAGGGGAACGTCCTTTCTGCTATCAAAATTCCTCGGGCTCCGGCCTCGCACAATGACAGGGCCAGACTGTATCTCGGCAATTTTGATAAACTCTCCTGTCTGTGTCTTGCCTAGGAGGCTGATCTTGACAACGTAATGTTGCTGCAAGCCCTTTCTTCGACCGTTGTTGGCGGTAGCGTGCTTGAACTGGAGTCTTTTCCAGGACACGGGTAGAGATACTCGATGCGCGTCTAGCTCCTGACCTGTTGAGAGATCAAGAGTGATATTGGGTGGAGCAGAAACAGCTTTTTGAGTCTTCCCCTCCTTGTGGGTTTGCATTCTTCCAGGGGATGGAGATAATCTCGGTAGATTTTCCCTCGATAGATTCGACGGCGGTAATAGACGCCATGAGTTCGAATATTTGAACGTGTTGCCCCTGTTCATTCATAATATTGGTGATCATCCGGGGAAGAGTGATCTGCCCCGAGCACTGCCACAGATTGCGTCGATAACACGTCAACTCGAGGGGCCGTCCCGTCGAGTCGCCGCCAAAGACGTCCTCGGCGACAAAGAACATGCCGTATAACTCGGCAGTCATGTTTGCCTCGACAAACTGGTTGTTCTCGTTGATAATGGTAGCGCTCGAGACCGGGGCAGAGAAGCCCAGGAGCTTATTGTCAGGCTCCTGGGGAGAGGATTCCTCGTGCAGGACATCTTGGTGGGGCGCAGGTTCGAAATGTCGCGACGAGTAGGAGAATGGATCTTCAAAGGTTGTTGAGAAGGCATCTAGGTCGTACGAACTGCCAAATGGGAGATTCGGCAACGCGGTTCCGTCGCTACAGATAGCTGTCAGCTTGTCGACTAGACTGGTCATTGCGCGCGCGCGAGCAGAAGCAGCACAGCACAGCACAGCACAGCACAGCACAGCACGTACAGTAGTGATTCGTCAAAGGTCAAATCTTGGTCAAAGACGTCCATCCCCATATTCTGAGGCTGTCCGGAGCTGAGATTCATGGCCATGGATTCGCTGGCGGAGGCGCCTGTTGGCAGCCCCGGCATTGAGTTGAAGGTGGACATGGCATTGTTCAGTTGAAGCGCACCGTTATTGCCCCATTGGATCAGGTGGGCGCGGCGGGGGATAGCGACACAAGACGATGGCGCGCGATTCTGTGAAACAGACAGAGACGATGATGCAGGAGAGGCGACGATGTCGATTGTAAGCTGAAGTAGCGCTGGTCTCTGAAAGCGAAACAAGCGCGCGCGCTGAAGATTGAAGCAAAGCAACCGACGGATCAGCCGACAAGCATGGAGAGAGCACGCAAGTTAGAATGAATGGAAGGGGAGGGCCCGTGGAGGTGGAGGTGGAGGTGGAGAGTGGAGGAAACTTTGTGGAGGGGGCCCACTGGGCTGGCTTCACCTCAGGCAGCTGGCTGGTGCTTGTGCTTCCATCCATCGGACCTTTATCATCGCTGATTGGCATCGCTCCAACAATTGGCCGAGCCCGGACGCCCTCATGCTTGAAGCCGCAAGATCCCCCGCCGCACTCTGCCGCCTGTTGATGGCCATGGTGCTCTGCCAGTGGATGGTTCAGAGCATGGCTGCATGGCTTCAGAAGGGGCTTGGCTACCGGTTGCGCTACGGTTTAGCGGGTGGTTCACTATCACCAATCGGGCAGCTGGAAGGACCCTGAATATGCGAGCTTGCACACGCATGAAAGCCATACATCCATCACATGGATCATTCACGCATACATATCCGTACACAGGACGGAATAGATATCATATCAGGTTGTTTAAACGGTTCAATCTTTTGATTCTTATCAACGCCGTCTACCGGAACTCCTGGCTTATTTGTTTACCCACTGAACCTCTAAAACCGTGTATGGGGAATACTCTTTAACTCTAATGCGTACAATCTTGTTCTCGTAACTTGATACTCAACAATAGGAAACCTTGATCCACCCTTGGCAACTTTCACATGGAGACTCCACCCTTTTCAGCCCGAGAGACTCTCTCACCAAACTTCCACACCTCGTCTAGAACAAGGCGATGGTAGGCTCCTCCAACCTCGCCCTGACTCACAGCATTCTCGGATAGGATCACGAGATCAGCGTCGGCACCCGAATCCAGTGTGCCCTTGACTCCTTGCAAGCCGAGCATGGCCGCAGGCGTCGAGGTCACTGCCCCGAGAGCCTGTGGAATGCCTGCTCCCGTCCATTGCATGAAGTTGTTGACGCACTCGAGCAGCGTAATCGAACTGGCCAAGGTCAGCAGCCACAATTGCTAATACGAAATAGTTACTCACCTTCCGGCAATCGTGTCCGAGTTCTCGAGCAGCAGCTTAGGACCCTTCTTGATAATATTGCATGTACCTTCCCCATTCGTCCATGGGTATGCTCCATCTGGGAGACCGACAAGATGCATAGCGTCAGTGACGAGAATGAAGCCGTCTGGGTGCGCGTTGTAGGCGATTTTGATGGTCGTGGGGTGTAAGTGGATGCCATCAGAGATGATACCGAAGAAAGGTCTTGGCAGGCTCTCGGCCTTGCCCAGAACACCAAAGACACCCGGATTTCTGTGATGCAGAGGGCGCATAGCGTTGAAGAGGTGAGTAATCATTCTAGCGCCGTTGCTGACTGCTTGGGATGCTTCCTCATATGTAGCCTCGGTGTGGCCAACCGAGTAGATGATACCCCTCGCCGTGATCTCGGGAATGAGCTTCATCATCTGTCCTCGCTCAGGAGCGGCAGTAATCATCTTGATGGGCAACTTGCTTCCATCCTGACGAGGGGTCATGTTCTCACGACCATAGCATCGCTCGAGGTCCTCAATAGATTGCGCCTGTATGAGGACGTCGACATTGTGGACGCCGTTCTTGGTGGGGCTCAGGAACGGACCCTCGCAGTGAGCGCCGAGCGACTCGGCCCCATGATAGGCGATGCGCCGTTCCCCAGACGGGCCCAGATACGGGAGTGCCTGCCGGAGCATTAGCCTCATGTGTGAGATCCCCACCATCCCATCCCATCCCAAGCCATGGGGAGAGCTCACCTTTTGGTACATTTCTGGGCGCTGGCTCGTGATTGTCGGGATGTACGATGTCACCCCTGTCTTGACCAGTAGGCGATTGACTTGATCCATGTTTTTGCCATATTCGGACATGTCGTCCAGCAGGGTCGAAAAGTTGAAGCCAAAGGCTCCATTCAGCTGGCTCTCGATCAGGCCAGGGGCGATGATGCGCCCACCAAGGTCGATGGTCGAATCAGGGAGATGGAGTTCGCCGTAGAAGGAAGCCTGGCTGTCAACGATCTTGCCGGTGGCCGAGCTGACCCACAGGTCCTCCCAGACAAGATCGCCGCCCTTTAGGAGACGACAGTTGGTGAACTTGGTGATGCCAGTCGGTGGCAGCGTTGGGGAGATTGCGGCAGGCATGGTTGTGGTGGTGTTGGGAGGGTGGTCTGTAGGAGAGTCTGTAAGTGAAGTGTCAGAGATGTTTGCGTAGAGCGCCTGTGGTTGTTGGGCGTCTTGGCGTGACTGTCCACGAGGGACAAATGAGGTGTAAATTGGAAGAGAATCATGGCATACTAGTACTCGCCAGAGGCCATCACCAGACTCAAAGAAACCTTAAAAAAAACCTATCAAGGCGCCGAGAACGGCCACGTTCCCGGATAGCCCAGGCAAGATCTCGTCACCATCACGATTCAGTGCAATTTACCCAGCACCTTGAATGGCAATCAGTACCAGTGCCATCCGAGCGGTGCCATCATGGAAGGAACAAAAGAACTGTGTGGAGACCCGAGTCACAACAAGGCAGTCGTCGACCTGGTATGGTGCCCTTCCTGACTCTTGTTGATAGACCGGGGTATCAATGGAGCCGACTGTCTGGATACAAGAGCATGGCATTCGTCCATCCGAACCAAGAGCAACATTCATCCTTACCTTTTCGGACCTGTCTCGAGTCGACACAACGTGAAACCGGCCACTGCATGGCATCGCCGTCCTGTTGCCGCCGACCCTCAGTTGCTGTCATTGTTCATGTAACGTTAACTCATGGGGCGCAACCCATGATCACGGAGCAACGGCCATAAGACAACCTGACAACCCCACCCAGTCCAACACCTGGTAACCTCGGGCTTCAGCCAACCAGGACGCGTCGTTCCCATTTACCGAAGTTTAGCAGCCATGGCCCCTCCCGGGTCAGCATCCTCCTCATCCTCGAGCGAAGACTACAGCAATGCATCGCATCGTTACCTCAAGCACACGACGACGACGGGGACGTTGAGGGGCGATCGCAGCAACCGGCATCAGAGAAGAAGCAAGTATCATGTGACGAGGCATCATCGTCACCGCCGCCCACAGACCATGGCCCATAGCACCAACGACGCCGACCTGGATCCAATATGGCAGGATCTCGACCGGTACGTACCCACTCCAAGCCTCCAACCACAACCACAACCAACCCACCGTACCGCTCCGCTCCGGCACTCCGAAGAGTCCGTCCGGTTCCAACGGTAGCTGTCAAGTGTCAAGGGGCCTCCACCTTCGGCTCCGACACTCGGAGGAGTGTGCAGCAACGATATGTCTGCCATTCATGCTAACTGGTTGTTCGTAGTGCCATTGGGCAGATCCTGATTATGGGTTGGGATGGCACTGAAGTCACCCCCCAGATCAGGAGTCTTATCGAGGACCACCATCTCGGTTCTATTATCCTCACTGCCAAGAACCTAAAGTGTGAGTCACTTGCCAGCTATCTAGGTACCTGCTCATATTCAACGAACCATACTAACCTTTTGAAGCTGCTCAACAGACTGCTGAACTTGTTCAAGAGCTACAAACTATTGCCAAGAATGCGGGTCATCCACAACCCCTGTTGATTGCTCTTGACCAGGAGAATGGAGGAGTCAACAGTCTATTCGATGAGGACTATGTCTGTCAATTCCCAAGTGCAATGGGAGTTGCGGCCACAGGTCGAGCAGATCTTGCCTACGAAGTGACCAAAGCCACAGCAACTGAGATCTCTGCCTGTGGTGTAAACCTCATGCTAGGTCCAGTGCTTGATGTCTTGAACAACGCTCGCTACCAGCCTCTGGGAGTTCGCGCAACGGGAGACGACCCACAGGAAGTGTCTCAGTATGGCCTCGCTGCCCTCAGAGGAATCCGTGATGCAGGGATAGCATCCTGCGGGAAACACTTCCCTTCCTATGGAAACTTGGACTTTCTCGGTTCAAATCTAGACGTTCCTATTATTACCCAAACATTGGAGGAACTGAGCATAAGTGCTCTGGTTCCCTTCCGAAACGCCATTGGGTCTGGCAAGTTGGATGCCATGTTCATCGGAGGCTGTGGTATATCCAACCCGTCGATGAGCGTGAGCCATGCTTGTCTATCCGACCAAGTGGTGGATGACCTACTCCGCGATGAGCTCGGTTTCAACGGCGTTGCCATCTCAGAATGCTTGGAGATGGAGGCCCTCAGTCATGAGCTTGGTGTGCAGAACGGCGTTGTCATGGCAGTAGAAGCAGGCTGTGATCTAGTCCTCCTCTGCCGTGCCTACGATGTTCAGCTCGAAGCTATCAAGGGATTGAAGCTGGGCTACGAGAATGGCATCATCACTAAGGAGAGAATCTTTACTTCGCTGAGGAGAGTGCTTCAGCTCAAGTCAACTTGCACATCTTGGAACAAGGCACTGAACCCTCCAGGCATTTCCCTCCTCTCCCAGCTTCACCCATCCCATCTTGCCCTATCACTCCGCGCCTATGATGACTCCATTACCGTCATTCGGGACAAGGAGAAGCTACTCCCGCTCTCTGCCTCAATGCACCCAGGAGAAGAATTGCTTCTACTCACACCCTTGGTCAAACCACTTCCTGCGTCGTCTCTTACCAAAAGACTGCTTAGTGCCAAGGATGCTCAGAGTCAAGCGTGGGGTGCTCACGACATGTGGGCACATAATGACCGAGACCGCAGTGCCATCATGAGCGGGGAGGGTGTCTTTCGAGAGTTTGGCAAATCTCTTGCGCGAGCTCGCAACGAGAAATTGATCCACACGAGCTATACAGCGAACGGAGTTCGTCCAGGTAAGATTGCTTTCAGCCCTGGTAAAGTACCATTTGCTAATTGGCATAGTGCATGAGAACTTGATTCATAGGGCATCCTGCATCATCATTGTCACGGCTGATGCCAACCGAAATCTCTACCAAGCTGGCTTTACCAAGCATGTCGACATGATGTGCGCGATGCTTCGAAGCAGAGGGCAAAAGAAGCAGTTGATTGTGGTCGCAGTCAGCTCGCCATACGACTTTGCCATGGACAAGTCGATTGGCACCTACTTGTGCACCTTTGACTTTACGGAGAATGCTCTACATGCTCTTGCTAGGGCACTTGTGGGAGATATTACGCCTCTTGGGACTCTACCTGGTACCCTGAGGAAGAGTAAGAAGGTCCTCAAATCAAGACAACACTGGCTCGTTGAGGAGTATCACGCAGACCGTGATGCCTCGGGCCTAGACGATCTTATACGAGCCATCCACCGAGCAAGTGCTCCAGATCTACAATTCCTACGGACAACAACTGCTGCAACCTTTCAACTAAAGAACCCCAACATCGCCGAGGCTCACATGGTTGTGAGGAACAGCAGCACGGGCGCTCTGTATGGCTTCGCTGCGACATACTTTTTGCACGGAGTTGGCATCTTGGCTGCCATCTTTGTTGATCCTTCCAAACGCGATGTATCCATCGGCAGATCCCTCCATCGACGGGCGCTCAGAAGTCTCATGCAGCGACGCGGGATCAAAAAGGTCCAACTTGGCTCTGCTTTTCCGGGTGTTTTCCTGGGAATCCCCGTCGACATCGAGGTGAATACCGTCAAGGAGTGGTTCTCAAACAGCGGGTGGGATGTGCAATTCCCCCGAAGGGTCACCAACATGATTATCCAAGATCTTCCGAATTGGTCTGCTCCAGAAGGTCTACTACAAAGCATCCAAAGAGCCAACATCAGCTTTGATCTGATCCACGGTCTGGACAACGGGGATGGCGTCCTCGGCCACGTGCGTACGCACGCCAATGCAGAGATCCTTGAGCTGTATCGATACGCTCTATCCGACGCTAAGTCATGCGGAATTGTGCGCGCAAAGGACGCGACGGGCAGTTTACTCGGCACTATTATCATATCCAAGCAACATGGCTCTCTGGCAACACACGTACCAGCTCTGTTGTCCCATACCGAGGACATTGGTGGCATCCTTGCACCCATTGTCCCGGCAATGCCACAGTCAAACCTCGTTTTGCAAGGCCTAGCACTCATGGGTGTTCGCCAGAGCAAGGGTCACAAGGCGGCCAAGGTTATTTTGGGCTGGGTAAGTCTAGTCGGCCTGTATTTTGAGAAGCGTTGCTAACGGTCTAGGTGGTGGATGATGGCACTGAACCACTGGCTGCGATGGGATTTGAGGCGCTTCAGGCCTTTGAAGAAATCACCAACTCTCCAGAGAATGTAAGCAACTGGCCAAACATTTGACTAGGGAAATATCTAACCATGCGGCAGTTTTCGAATCTTGGATGAGAGTTTTGTGGGGGTTGTGAATTCCTCGGTCACTCTTGGGTAGTTGATATATGAAAGATACCAATGTGACGACTATTATAGTATTCCACCACTCTAACATCTTGATGCTGGTTCTACGCCCAAGTCCATTACCTGTGCTCTCGCGGTATATCACAACATTACTCGTCTGTGGCCGATAACGGTAATCAGGTAGCCCCAATGTCTTCACGTTGTTGAGAAGGCAAACAATATTAAGACCCCGTGAAGGTGCTTCCGCGGTGACTGTCCCTCGTTGGAAGTGCATCGCGGTACCTGGCATAGATGCTGGGATAAGAGGAAATCTCGTGTCGGCTGGCATGCTCTTGCACTTGGAGGTCAAGTTCTTCACCCAGGCGCTCATCTTGACAGTGTCTAAGCACTTTTCGTCGATGACAAATTCTCGCTTCCCAGATTTCTTGTCTGCGTCATAGACGACCTGAGCCTAACGCATGGCATGAGGCTATCTGCCGGGCTCTCAGTCAGTCGATTGCTCGTTACGACCCTTCAGATCCCTGAAGAGTTATGCTCAATTGTTTCGCGCGATATACAAGATTCGAACCCTACCAAGATTGACTGACTGTGCAAACGTTTTCCCGCATGGGAAAAGGAACAGAGTCTCCGCCATTTCATTCGTGTCCGCAAGGCCAGGGTTCTGTTGCATCGTCTGAAGATGAAGCGGACGACCTGAGAAATATCACAAAAAGAGAAGCATTTAGGGCTGTAATCCTCATAAATTTAGTGTCTCTTTCACTAATAATACTCCTATTCTTCCTAATAATCATCGTGAAATCATCCTGAAACTTTGATAGTGTGAGGGTCGCGAGAGTTGCTGGGTCTTGTCCAGAACCAGTATCGGGATCACTCTCGAAGTGCGAGTTGGGGGGTTTGGGGGGCGGTTTGTGAGGTGCTCCTCGTATCTCAGATCGAAAAGCTTTCGCAGAGTCAGAGTATCCAATGTTGCGTCTCGTACCGGCAATTACAGATCAATTCGAGTGAAAAAATGAGTCCTAGAGTCTCGATTCAACCCCCGATGTCCCAGATACAGCATGATGCCATACCAATTCAGCTGTGTTTCTTGGTCCCCGGCCACCTTGGCCTCCTTTCCCAGGACTCCGGCACAGAAATTGGAGGTCACATGACATCGCGAGGCTCCCCCCCCTTCGCGTCGCGAAATGGAATGGGCTATTAACGCGCCCGTTATGCTCCCCAAATCGATACGATACTAAACCCGGCGATTGTCCTGGCCTATACACTCAAGTTTTCGACTACGGCACGAACCGGAAGAACCTTCGATGATAACCCATCCCTCGAGAAACCAGCCCCAACGCGCGGATCCGTCCACGTCCCCAGTATGCCAGCTTCGAACAACGAAGATGCGATCCTGCGGTCGCTGAACCAGGCGCAACGCCGTGCAGTGACATCCTCTGCATCCACCGTTGCTATCTTGGCCGGGCCGGGCAGTGGAAAAACACACACCCTCACGTCTCGGGTAGTATGGCTCGTCCAACGTGTTGGCTACCGTCCCTCCGACGTGATAGTCGCCACCTTCACGGTGAAAGCCGCCCGAGAAATGAAGGATCGAATTGGGAAGGCCCTGGGCGAGGAATGCGAAAAAGAAGATTGTGCTAGGAACGTTTCACTCGATCGCCCGTCGGTACCTATCAATATATGGAAATCGAATTGGACTCGACTCGAAATTTGGCATCGCGGACGACGGAGATTCCAAGGCCATCATTCAGAGAATCTGCAAAAGACTGGAACTCGGCATTGAACCACTTGCAGCCAAGTCCTGGATCAGCAAGGAAAAGGCAAGAGGACCAAACGCTGCTCCATCACAAGGGACGAAAAAACGTCCAGAAAACCCCGGGCTGAGGACATGCTTTCAAGAGTATCAGACCCAACTCAAACGATCGAATTTGCTGGACTATGACGACCTCCTGGTAAAATGCGTAGAGTTGCTGAGAGATCACCCGGCCTGTGTTTCCAATGTCCAGGCTGTTCTCATCGACGAGTATCAGGACACCAATGGCATCCAGTACGAGTTGATGAGGCTATTCGCCCAAGCCAACCATCGGATCACGATCGTGGGCGACCCCGACCAGAGCATCTACGGCTGGCGTTCGGCTGAGATTCGAAATCTCTATCGCCTATTACGAGATTACCCTAACACGGACGAGGTGTCGCTAGAGGAGAATTACCGGTCGTCACAATCCATCCTCGATGTATCGCTCGATGTCATCCAGCAAGACAAGAAGCGGTACCAAAAAGTTCTATTACCGGTCCACACTAAGGGCGCGCGGCCTGTTCTAAGAACTCTGAAGAGCTCAGCTGCAGAAGGCGAGTGGATCGTCTCTGAACTGAAACGAGCAGTCATGATGTTTGGCGGGATGCTCAAGTACGAAGATGTGGCAATCCTCCTGAGGTCAGCTGCCCTCTCACGACACACCGAATCTGCTCTGGGAAAAGCTGGCATCGCGTATCGAATGATTGGAGGACACAAGTTTTATGAGCGAAAGGAGATCAAAGTGCTATTGGATTACCTGCGGGTAGTGAGCCAGCCAGAAAACAACGATGCGCTGGCAAGAGTCATCAATGTGCCACGACGAGGCATAGGCGAGGCAACAATCAAATCTCTCCTCGAAGAAGCGGAAAAAGCCAACATGAGCCTCTGGACATTGATATTGAAGCATTGCAGAGGCTATCGCAGAGCAACCACCAATATCCGGCTAAAGATGGAACAGAAGCTCAACACAGAGCTTATCAGAGTCATCTCAACTCTCCAAAAACAAGCGAACGGAATCACCCAGAGCAGCCCCGTCACCCTTGTCGATCTGATTGAGCAGTTGATCACTCAGCTCAATTTCAAGAAGTATTTGGAGGAAGAATACACCGAAGACCATGAACAGAGATGGGCCAACGTCCAAGAGTTTGTCAACTTGGTCAGCGATTTCATGAGAGATTTTGGATCGATCGATGAGGATGCACTTCCTGAGATCGAAAACCTGGTGCAGGTGAAAGAGGATGACATGCTTGGGCGGTTCCTGGCCAACGTCTCATTGGCATCAGACGCACAAAAGAATGATGGGTCGAAAGACCAGAAATCCGTGGTTACAATCTCGACTATTCACGCGGCAAAAGGACTAGAATGGCCTGTTGTCTTTGTTCCTTCAGTCTACACTGGATCAATACCCCATGCGAGGTCCGAAGACACTGACGAAGAACGACGACTGCTCTATGTGGCCATGACCCGAGCACAAGCTCTGCTGTATCTCAGCTGCCCCCTCTACGGCTCGCAAGGGATGAGTAGCAAAGTTGAGCTCTCGCCATTTATTGCGCCATTCGCCTCAAAAGCTTTCGCGAAGCAGGGCCCATCGTTTGACAAACGAGTTATCGAGAGTGCAGCAAAAATCCTCGGAAGAGACGCACCGGCAGAAAAGGCCATTTTTGCAAAACTGCCTCCTATGTTCTCACCCGAAGACGACGCTTTTCCTGTTGATCCCGTCGACCCTAAGAACGTAGATGGGCAAGATGAGGATTCTGGTCGTCATTATTCTCGTGCTCCAAAACGGCAACGCACGTCGCTCCCGAATGATTCTTACGACGAGACTGAGGAACTCCCCTGGCAGAGGGAATACACGACCACTATGGAACAATCTTCTAATTTTACGGTTTCTTCACTGCCGGGATTCACAACCGCTGGAGCGCACAAAGTTGCGCTTGATGCTGTAGCGGCAACTAAAGTCCAACAACAGACTTCAAAGCCTGGGCCGAAGAAGGGGTCGAACCGACGAGGGACTGGTCAAAAGAGTATGATGAGTTGGTTGAATCAAGGACCGAATGCACCACGACCACCACCAGAACCACCGCGACAACAACAGCAACAGCCCATCTCATTTTCCAAGGTACGCTACGAGGCTGCTCTTGGGCGACAGAACAGTCTACCAGCAAAACTGTCCACTCAACAGCAGCAGCAGCAGCAAAAACCTGCTATCGATCCAGCGCTTGCAAACCACAAGCTGCCTTCAGCTCGACCATTACCGAAGCCCAACGTCCCTAAGACGGACGGTGGCCCTCGAAAGCCCTATGCTTGTTTTTCCAGCTCCCCGACCCGCCCCCCTTCAAGAGACCAGGCAGCAGTAGAAAATGGTAATGAAGAGCCAAAGGCAGCGCCTAACCGGCCAGCCTCGAGCCTCCATGCCACAACGTTCATGTCGGTCAAGCCTCGTGGAGGCGTGAGGCGACCTGTAGGATTAGGCCCTGCGCCGTCTATGGACCGCCTACGCAAGCCCTTCAAACCGCTGACGATTAACCGACCGAAGCGTCCGGGTGATTGAGAAGAGTTATGTGTCATGTCGGGAGTTTTGGTTGGTTTTGAGGCGTTGGTGGTTGGAGGGGAGTCATGGTCAGCCAGAACAAATCGGCCTTACGGTTAAGGATAACGGCATCACCATTCAGCGTCATGTTATGTCATGTTTAGTATAGATTACCTACGTATATATAGACTCCTGGAATCTCTCAAAATGAACAATTCAACAATTAAACAAGCTTCAAACAAACAGAACATCCACCACCTCTTTTTATCATCCATCATCAACTGTCTACCTATCTCCGACATCCTCATCACCATGTCTCATCCCACTCTCATCGCCCGGGCTTCATCCCCAGTCCTCCGCAAGAACTTTTCCACGACCACGCCTTTTCTCAAGACTTTGGCGTCCGAGAGCGCTCCAGCTACCGCGAGCAGCGCAAAGTGGAGGTGGAGCAACCTTTCGCCTCGCACCCGGCGATACATCCTCGTTGGCCTTGCTGTTGGCACTTGTGTTGACTCTTATGTCGTTTATAACTACTGGCCTCGAATTTTTGGCTCGGAATGATATGTTGATTGGATAGGTGGAAGATTGGTTTTGGAATGGCTCGATTGTCAATCCTGTTAATAATGTCTGGTCTGCCGCGGCTACATATATCGGATCTACCTACAACTTTGCCTTTCGGCTCGATTGAATCGCCTTAAGAACCACTAATCAGGTGAATAATATCAATCTGTTGAGCTACACTGCTACTCGTACCTATTGCAAACTTATTGTGCGAGGAGGCTATAGAACAGAGGACGAGATTGTTGTATTCTTCATATTGTTGCAGAATCCTTATCCTGTTGGGGATTGGGTATTTTCTGATTCAGCATGGGAAGAGCCAAAACCATAGAAATTGCGTCCATCTTTGACATTTTGGCTGTTGGCCCCCTCCTGATGTTCAAAGACTCCGACCAACCGACAGACCGGCCCTTTGCCAAATGAGCGACGAAATCGACAAGCGAAAGGAAATGAAACAGCTTCGTGCCCTGGCCAGGAGGGATATTCGATAATACTGGGAGCATCGATCGCCCTAACTTCTACTCTGTGTGGAGAAACACTCTCCCCCTAGCCGGGGATGACTATCAGATCCCTCTAGATGTGAAGCGGTTCAAAGTGCAGGACAAGAGACGCAACTATATTAATCGTCTGGGGCAAGACGGTAAAATATCTCTGTTGGCCTTCCTCAAAGCAAGTGGTTGACTAATTCTTCGTCTGAGAACTCAACTTCGCATGAGCTGTGTGAATAGGGGATGCACTTGGAAACCCCAATACTTTTGCTAAGAAGTGTCTGTTACGTCAAGGTGCTCTCGTGTTGATGAACATCACCGAGTTGTGTTCAAAGGGGGGTTTACTGGCAACCTTACGACCTGCCATTGCCTAGATACTTTGCATTCCCCCATGAGCCCGTACTGATGGTGAATCAAGAAATATTGGCTGGTTTTCAAGTGAAGGCGCACTCTTTGAATGCCCCAGACAACCATGCCTTGAAAAATCGAAGTGTTAGATGATGGTTGGTTTCAGCTCCACTAACCCTTAGGTAACTTGTGAACATCCCCATAAAATACGTCAATTAGCCACGTTCTATGGATATATGATCAAAATCTCCTCCTCAAAGGGAAGTTCTTGCATGAAGCGGATCATGAGTTCGGTTCATCATGCGATAATAGTGTCAGTGGTCGACCTCTTCTTATTTTGAGTTTTTTCCCCCCATCTTAGATCACTTCAACATATTGAGATCAACCAAGGGCATTTCGGACCGAAGATTCCTGGAGATGACTTTGCAACAAGAAATTGGACTTGAAAGAAAGGCAAAAGGGACTGGCTCAAAAAGGTTGAGATGGCTGGATTTGGATGACACGTACGATAACGCAATAACAGGAAAGAAGTGATGGGAACCAAAGCGACAATAATATCAAACACTTCAAACCCCAATTACAACATAATGAGTTACTACAATTGTCGTGCCTTGAGGGATGTTGAAGTCTTGTGTTGACAACGGAGAGAGGGCATCTGGGAGACATGCCAGGGGTTGAGACCCGCTAGGTATGCAATAATCCGAGCTCTCAACATCCATCAACACCTACCTAGCCGTCGCATCGCATCAACACCTATCACCATCAACGCCTTGCGCATCCCCACGAATACGCTCACAGCACATCCCATCTAGCAACAATGGTACCGCCCTCCCTCTTACTATATGCGCTTCAATCGCTAACCCCTCCTAGGCCGACAAACTCCGCACCCAGCAAGAACTCGAGCGCCTCCAGGCAAAGTACATCGGAACCGGACACCCAGACACGACGAGCTGGGAGTGGCGGACCAACATCCAGCGCGACACGTACTCTTCCATCGCCGGCCACCGACCGCTCCTCTCTTACATTGCGCTTGCTGAGAATGAACCCCTCGTCAAGGTCCGCGCCCAGATGATCCGCGTATGTCTCTTTTCCTATATCAGCGATAACGAATACTGACTTTTTGGTAGAAAATGGTGCAGCCTTGTGGACCGCCGCCGCAGCGCGAAGATTAATACGTGTACGATTTAAATATGCGAACACGTGATTGCAGAGATTGAAGTTTGGTTTGGGTTTTATAATAGAATGGCGTCAAGGAACGATACCCCCGCAAGAGGGAGGATAAATGGCATAAAAACGATTCTAGTTTGCACTTATATGCGCAGTCTCAACATGCTACATACAGCCTGCTTCTTTCAGCACACATCTGGGTATCATATCATCATCAGGTCCTTCATTCCACCATGGTAGTGTCTCCGTCGGGCTCGTTCTCTTCATCGCCGTCCACGCGCTGATCTTTAATGTTCAGACTCGAGCGCAGCTTCTTCTCCATGTCCTCGCCCCAACTCTCGCCATAGACCTCTCGCACCATGCCCATGACGCCATCAAGGCCAACCTCTTCTTTCGCGCGCGGGCCGACGTGCCATGTGATAGTATGATCTCCGTCCTGACCTGCGAGGGGCTTGTCGACCCTCTTGATCACGTATCCCTGCTTCTCCATCTTCTTGAGTACCAGTTCCGTCTTGTCCATCGAGACGTTCTGGTTTGCGTTGAGCCGTGTGAGATAGCGTTGTAGCTTCTGCTCGCTCAGTTCTCCGCCATCTAGCCAGATGGTTGAGATCACGAGCGTATAAAAGGCCGCATATGTGGCTTCGTCGTCTGCGCTTGGGGCCTTGGATGGTTGGAGGATCGCCGCGCTTCGGTAGGCTTCTGGTAATGTCGATGCGAGGATGAAGGCGTTCGAGTTTGCCTTGGGCTGCGACTGGTTCTTCATTGCTGCAGACTGTTAGAGACCCTCTTCATACTCCAAAGTTGGTCTTACCTTGACGCTTCTCGTGAAGAGTCATCTTCTCTCTCACGGGCAACTCTCGTAGCTCCATGCCCCAGACCTCTCGTAGTTGCTTTTGCGCCAAGTCAAAGACGCGCTTAAAGGAGCGCCCTTGGTTGCCGAGAACTGAGAATACATAAGTAATACTGCGAAAACCAACTTCATGCGCCATTACCTCGCTCCTTAATACCATCTCTTCGGATGGTTGTTCTGGAATATTCACACGAAATCGCATATCGAACCAACTTCTTGGCCATCTGCTCGTCGGCGCTCCGACCAGGGTGTTGGCTCATCTCTTCTTCGTCACGCTCCTCGTCGTCAAGGTCGTCTTCGTTTTCCTGGTCGTCCAAGGAATTACGACGACGTTGACGAGGACGAACATCCTCTTCAGATCCATCGTCCTCAACCCGCTGTATAGTGTTAGCCTAGCTAGCCTTTAGTGAATCACAGTAACTCACAGCACGAGCACGGCGATTTCTTTGAGGGGGCATGGTCTGTTTAATACAGCTGTTTCAATATTAAAACAACAGTAGAATTACAAACGCGCCTAAGAATTGGTATAGTAACGATTGAGTGAGAGTAGAGACAAAGAAGTTGGAGGGGCAGCGACGGGTACGCGACGCGTTGGAGCCAATTAACTTTATCTTATCTTATCTCTCTTATCGGACTATCAGCAAAATTTCCTAGAACTAGGTATAGATTCTCTTAGAGGATCCCACTTACCTCGTCGCATTTTCGCCCACTTCATAGGACTCAGTCCTCAATTGCTTTAATACCCATGATATCGAGGGCGGCTCGTGTGCCGCGAATCTGCCTGGCATGTCGGTTCGGCCTGACCCAACGCAGCGCCGTTATGGGCTTTCGCGCAGCTCCAATTACACACACCCTCGGTCAACGACGACGGTATACTTCGGAAATTGGGAAGACGGGCGATGGCAAGATTGAAACATTTATTACGGGCGCGAATATCCCGGACGAGGCAAAGTCAAAGGAGGAGGGGTCTCTGGAACAACTAGAGACTATGACCAAGCCAGAGGATACTACCTCCGATATAAAAACGTCTTCCGAAGCCGAGACGACTTCCGATACCCCTCCACCGCCACAAGACGACCAAGATGTGAAACCAACCTCAGATACACAGTCTGGACCTTCTCCGGTCGAATCTTCTTTAGAGGAACCAATTGATTCCGTACAAGAAACCCAAGACGAACCGACCTCTGAGGCAGCTCCAGTGCCTCAAGATAATCAAGATGCGATAATAGCCTCGGATGCACAATCTGAATCCCCTTCAGCCGAATATTCTTCAGAAAACCCAATCGATTCCGAGCAAAAAAGCCAAGATGAGGCGGCGACCCAAGCCTTTGCTCTCGACCTTCCAGAACCGTCCCTTGACCCATCCGAAGAAAACTCGGATTCTTCAGCTGATCAGCCTGCGGATGGTTCTGAAGATGGCATGTTCGAATTGCCAGTCCTCCCCGAGTTAGAAGAACCCACTGAGCTGTCGACAAAGCGGTTCCGTCATGACCTCGTGCATGATGAATCTTTGGGAGTGTCGGCACTTGGTGTTCCTGCCGACGCCATTATCATCAACAACCCAAACCAGATACGGCGATCCAAGAAGGCCCCCACTATTGTTAGGTCTCAGCCCGTTCAGCCACCTTCTGAATTCGATTGGAAGCGCCTCACTCCTCAAGAGACCGGGGATGAACTAGGTGATGAAGCTATATTTCGCAATATTGACGAGCTTCGTCCAGACACTCGCTTCCTCCGAGACTCTGAGATTGAGAAGCTGACGGATGATTTACGGAAGGGGTTTACGACAGATCAGCTCAGAGAGTATGTCCGTTTCCGTAAAACTGTTGTTGCGCCGGAGGATGCCCTCAACTATCACTGGATTGTGGAACATCTCATCTGGACGCCTCTAAAAGAGGTCACCCTCCGGGGCCAGGACAAGACGGCATGCGTTAAAAAAATCATTCACGACAAGTGGAAGATCCAGAATCAAAAGCACGCGGATGATCTTGGAAGGGTCATGATCCAGATAAAACCCGATTTCTTTTTGTTTCTCACTTGTAAGTTTTCACTAAGGGCCCATATATATCCAATACTAACCATATATTCCAGTTGAATCGGATCGCATGGTGAAGGAGTTAAGGGAGGACTTTCTTGTCAGTGAGGAGGAAACGATAACTATTGACCGCAAGACCAAGCGTGTCAACATCGTTGCTAAGAAGGCCACCGCATATGGTGTTATCGCACACCTAGACCAGATTTTCCAGAAGCGCGTGTTTCGAGATATCCCTATCCGGCAACACGTAGCACTCATTCCCTCGTCGGCCGAGCTCGAGCTCCTCTCTCAAATCACCAAAAACGACTCTCAAGGTCCTCAAAAACAAGGTACGACCATCTATCTCGTCTCTCATCATGTAGTGTATCAAGCTAATGGGCTCTTAGGAACTAAGGGTCTCTTGGCTCCCAGGCCCCGGGGAGAACGCTGCCAAGTCAAAGACAGAGGACCTGGGAGACGTTGTCTTTCGCCTCCTGCTCGGACATCCCAAGCCTGGCCATACTGTGCATTTGGAGTGCCTCCCTCGGCCACAAACCAAGGGTATCCCCCAAGGCCACTTTTTGAACATTCGACGACAGCTTAAGACTCTATCGTGGAGAGAAAAGCTCCAGGAGTGGCAGCGAGTTATCGCCCCCATCAACAAGTCAGATGAGGATTCTCCTACGCCCCTGGATCTGGTCGACTCGGCTTCCCTCCCCGAGTACAGCCCAGACGAACACAACTATAGGAACGCTACGACCGCTACCTTTGGATACATCCTTCACAACAAGTTACAAGTGGGCAAACTCCAGTCGGTTGAGACTAAGAAAAAACTTGCCCAGTCTCCTGATGTCGATTCCACCAAAGGCTTGATCATTCCTCTACGCACCGACGACTTGACCCACGACGACCCAGCCCAAGCCAAGAAGCCCATACCCGGTGAGGTGCTATCTCACAAGCGCCGGGCATTCTCTCCTCTCGTCCCTCATCCCGCCTCCTTCTCCGCCCTCAAGCCCGAGAACAGCAAGTCTTTGACTCAATCAACGACCATTATCCTGAACCTTGCAGTTCATGGCGACCGTTCGACTGTGAACAAGCTGGGCCCTGCGATCCAGGTTCGTCTACCGGTTGACGCTGAAGCTGACCTCGTCAACTTTTTCTATTCCCAAAGATGCCGCCGCCTACTGCGTTATCCCGTGGTTCCGCAACGAGCTGTTGCTTCCTGGCGAGAGCGTAGACGTGCGCATCCAACACGAGCGTATTCTTCCTTTGGACTTGCACCAATCTGGTGTCAAAAAGTTCCTCAATATGTCCGAATTCAACCTCCTCCAAGGCCATCTCCGGACGCCCAGTCAAGCTACCCTTAAGCTCCCTCCGAAATATATCAACCCTATCAAACCGGCCCCCAAGCCCAAGGAGTACACCTACACTTTCCGTGGCCTGGAGATCCACCAGGCGGTTGAAATGCCCTGGCGCGACCACACGCTGCGCTACTCGAGCATCGAGGCTGGCCAGCACGGCGGCCAGCGTCAGGAGCTCACCCTCCAAGCAGGAAATCCCAAAGATCCGGGTACCAGCTTCAACGGCGAGAAGCGCAAGAGCTTTCTGCAGCTAGTTGAGGACATGGCTACGGGCAAGTGCTTCTCTTGGGCGGATGGATACAAGTCTATCAAGAGTCGTCAGCTCGAGGATCATAGTTATGACCTTCCTGAGGAGGAACTGACGGAAGACATCATCGTGGACGATGGCAGGCCCGACATGTATAGCCCCCCTAACCTCCGGAGGCACGAGGAACCTGAACAGCCCAAGAAGCAATACACGCCACGAAGAGAAACCAGGGATACCCCTCCAAGGCAAAGGAAATTCGGTTCTCGACGAGAAAATAAACATTTCAGAGAGAGGAACGGCTCGGGGGTCACGAAGCCAAAGATCAAGGCACCAGAGACTGAGGAGCCCGAGATCAGCGAATTTGATATCAAGGAACCCGAAGTCGACCAAACAAGCGTCGACAAGCCAGATGTCACAGCGGAAGAGACCAAGGAGCCCAAGATCGACCAGACAAGTGCCAAAAAGCCAAAACAGGGCCGCAAGGGTACAAAGTCCACGACAGGGCTCCTCCACTCCTTCTTGGACCAGTTCGCCGACACCAACTCCCTAAAGGCTCCCACAGACAACCCTCATGCTGACGTCGCTGCCTTGACCAACAACCTCCTCCAGAAGGAAGCTGCCAAGTCCAATGTTATTCAAGCGCAAGAGACCCCCAAACCCCAGCCAACTATCAGTGAGGACGTCTTCGGGGCCAAGTTCGCGGCCAGAAAAGGCACCGCGCCTCCAAAGGCCCCCTCTCCCGTCCAGAAGTCGAACAAGGGCGCTGCGAAAAAGGGCACTACGAAAAAGGGCAACACCAGGCAGAGTAAGGCCAAGAAGCAACAACCAGCGGCCTCCTCTCACGCGAGTCAATTCAAGGATCCCTTCGCGGCCGCCTTTGCAAACAGGCTCTCAACCAACCAGCGCACCACCTCGAGTGGCGGGGATGGCTTTTTCGACACTCCCAAGCCTGCAACAGGCAAGGGGAAGAAAAACGACAGTCCCAAAGGTGCAGCGGGCAGGGGGAAGAGAAGGAGATAAATCTTGGTATAAAGGGAAAAAAGTAACTTTGTATAACATGTACTGTATATGTAGCACCACTTGTGTATGATGTAAAGACAAAACGAAGAATAGACATGTACAATGATGATACCTCCACGTCACCCACACGCCGCACCCACGAACCAATATGATCAACATCCATGTCCACTAACATGTACCAAGGCAGGGCGAGCAGGGCAGCGTAATAGAGGAGGGTCTTCAGACATAGGCTTGCTACACCAACCGATTCATCATGGCAGACCAAACACATCACCAAGGCATCACGATCTTACAGAGACACATCATTCACAAGTCACTTGCAAGCATTGGGAACAGGAAAAATTGCACGAATCACTTCTAGACTCTCTATTCTTTTTTTGTTTTGCACAACCTGAGATCCGAGGCTTTTTCCCTGCCTCTCATTATGTGCCCCAATCAAAAGCCGAGTGCTCATGCACCGCATGTGAGATCATATCGTCGTTGAAGTGAGAACATCAGCCCTTGGGCGCGATCGGAGTCGTAAGATCCCGCCAGTGGTTATCGGTTTAGAAGCAAGTAGCTTACTTCTTGGCAGCCTTGGCAGCGGACTTGGTGACCTTGCCAGAGCCAGCGGCAGCCTTCTCGACGGCCTTGATGACACCGACAGCAACGGTCTGTCGCATGTCACGGACGGCGAAACGGCCCAGAGGGGGGTAGTCAGTGAAAGCCTCAACGCACATGGGCTTGGAGGGAACCATCTTGACGATGGCGGAGTCACCAGACTTGATGAACTTGGGGGCGGACTCAACAGCCTTACCAGTTCGGCGGTCGATCTTCTCCTGGATCTCGGCGAACTTGCAGGCAATGTGGGCAGTGTGGCAGTCCAGAACGGGGGCGTAACCGGCACCGACCTGGCCAGGGTGGTTGAGGACAATGACCTGGGCGGTGAAAGAGGCGGCACCCAGAGGGGGGTCGTTCTTGGAGTCACCAGCGACGTTGCCACGTCGGATCTCCTTGACGGAGACGTTCTTCACGTTGAAGCCGACGTTGTCACCGGGAAGACCCTCAGTGAGCTGCTCGTGGTGCATCTCGACGGACTTGACTTCAGTGGTGACGTTGGAGGGGGCGAAGGTAACGACCATACCGGGCTTGATGACACCAGTCTCGATACGGCCGACGGGAACCGTTCCAATACCACCGATCTTGTAGACATCCTGGAGGGGAAGTCGGAGGGGCTTGTCGACGGGACGCTTGGGGGGCTCAATGGAGTCAATGGCCTCGAGGAGGGTCTTGCCGGTGAGCTTGCCAGACTTGATCTCACGCTCCCAGCCCTTGTACCAGGGGCAGTTGGTGGAGGGAGTAAGCATGTTGTCACCGTTGAAACCGGAGATGGGGACGAAAGCGACAGCCTTAGGGTTGTAGCCGACCTTCTTGATGAAGTTGGAGGTCTCCTTGATGATCTCCTGGAAACGGGCCTCGGACCACTTGGTGGTGTCCATCTTGTTGATGGCGACGATGAGGTTCTTGACACCGAGGGTGTAGGCGAGCAGGGCGTGCTCACGGGTCTGGCCATCCTTGGAGATACCAGCCTCGAACTCACCAGTACCGGCGGCAATGATGAGAATGGCGCAGTCGGCCTGGGAAGTACCAGTGATCATGTTCTTGATGAAGTCACGGTGGCCGGGGGCGTCTGTTGATTGTTAGTGGCGAGACATGATTGAGAGAGGACAGCGACATACCAATGACGGTGACATAGTAGCGGGGAGTCTCGAACTTCCAGAGGGCAATGTCGATGGTGATACCACGCTCACGCTCGGCCTTGAGCTTGTCAAGGACCCAGGCGTACTTGAAAGAACCCTTACCGAGCTCAGCGGCTTCCTGTTGTTGAGTCGGTTAGCGTCTGTGGTCAACCAAGTGATGATGCGCGCCAAGAGGGTTTGGTGTTTTTTGTGTGTGCAGGGATCAGGGCTTTGTCCAACGTCGCCCGAGTGGCGGGGTAAAAATGCCCCACCAAAAAATTCACGGTCGCACCGCAAAATTTTTGGGACTCGGGAGAAGCGGGCGCAGCGCGGATCGTGAGGGAATTCGACGGGGAATTCGATGTGGGATAGCAAGGCGCGATCGGGGGAGATGTCACCAACCTTCTCGAACTTCTCGATGGTTCGCTTGTCGATACCACCGCACTGGTAGATCAAGTGACCGGTCTGTAGATGATTGTCAGCATGAAGTGACTGATGAATACCCCCGCCCGAGATGCCAGGCGAGGTTCCACGACCCGAGATGAGCAGATCGCGATGAGGGTTCGACTTACGGTGGTCGACTTGCCAGAGTCGACGTGGCCGATGACGACGACGTTGAGGTGAGTCTTGTCCTCCTTACCCATTTTGGCGGTTGTTTGTGATGTGCGTTTAAGTGTTTGGTTAGAACGTGCTGCAGAGAGAAGAGGTCAGCATGTGCGGGCGGGGAGAGGAGGAGGCGGCGACGATGAGAATGATCGCGAAGAAACTGTTGCGCGAAAGCAAAGAGTCCTCGTGATGATGCTCAAAGGCCTTTGATGGAAGTGAACGTACAATTCGCAGATCGGAAGCTTGAACCGGGTATGCGAGACGAAGAGCAGAAAGGAAGAAAAAAATGAAAGGAAGAGGTGGGAGGAGGAGATTTAAAAAGGTGGGAGGAGAGGGTGGAGGGGGAGGGGTGGGGAGAAGGCAGGTGCGGCGGGCGCGGGGCAACCAGCTGGCCACCGGCCGATGAGCCCTAACAGCAGTGAGGTTTTTTTTCCTGCCCGCACCGCGCAGCACTGGCAGAAATTCCCAGCCAGACACCCAATCAGGGAGCCGATGGGTGGTTACGGTCTGTTTGAAGTGTGGGTGCCTTGCCCTTGGATACGGCGTGTGGGCAAAGGCATGATCGGTCTGAGGAATGGTACGAGGACGACATTAGGAGGGGCGATGCTTTGGATATTACGGGACATCAGAGGCTTGTTTCTTGAGGAAGATGGAGTCTAGATGGAGTATCTACTGGAGCTATTTGCTTGAATTGATGTTATCATGAGCTGTTGCGCGCTTTGGCGGGTTGTTGCGGGTGTTGCTGAGGCCTCTCAAGGTTGATATCTACAGTGAGGGAGGAGGGAGGCCGGACACATGTCTCTTGACCCGGCAAGCAATCTCACTGCTTGGTATCCATGGCATTTGACGTTTACAATTGTGAGCACAGTACAACAGAGCCCGTTGATAACAATACGGGAAGCTACAGTGTCGTTCAAGACCAGAGACGACCATCACCAGATATCCTTTGACCGCTTCACATTAGCCATTCATCGACCATGCCACTGATCTCGACCTCAAACCCAATATCTGGCTTCTACGGCAGCAGGGCTGAACGTGAGAGAGAAAAAAAAAAACAAGTTGTGTGGACAGGTACATCCCATCTGTTAGCAGATACCTGCGGGGGCCAATTTTTTCCCTCGAGCACTTGTGCACCGCCGCCTAAGGGAGGAGCAGAAAAAAAATTTCACACTTACGGCCCAAGCAGGAAAAAATTCAACAAAGGGCCGCCTAGCGGTCGAGGCTTTTCGGTGGGTTTGTGTGGTGGATGCTACAGTACGCGGCGGTTGTCTGTGACCCATGGATGGATGGGCTTGCTTGATTGCTTGCTTGCTTGCAGTCCAATGCTGCGACAACTCAAGCCGTGGGACCTGCCTTCTGCCCAACCCACGGGTTTTGCCCCTCCTTCCGTCAGCCCAACGCAACGCGGCGTGAGTCACTGAAGATGAAAGCCTCTATCTGATTATTATGTTTTCTCACCGAATGCGTCATGTAGAGATTACTCCCAGTGAGATTCCAGTTTTTTTTCGTGCCCGAAATGACTGATTACGCCGAAAGAGCTTCATCTAATTTTTCATGTTTTTTTTTTTCCACCCGTGTCGATCGGGAGGGAGGGAGGGGAGCTTCAAGTGCTTGCTGCCCCTCTTCTCTGGCGCGGTCTGTTTCTGGCTCAAACTCCCTGTACGAATCAACGTCATGCCCCACCACTAGCGCCCTCCTGGTTGCCACCGCCGCTGAGAGCCCAGTGCACGGAAGATCTGGCCGTCCTCAGACGAGGTCGCATATCAAATTTTTTTCGTCGGAGCTGGAGGGGTAAAGGATCATGATGGATGTGAACCGCCCTCTCAACAGAGATGATATGACATCAAGGGACTAACAATTTTTGAAGCTTGAGCTGTGGAAACTTCTCAATCAATAGGTAGCTGATTCATTCAACTTCGGTAATTCCCGTCTCCCTCTTCGTGTGTCGTGTCTGTCTCATGGCTCGACTCGACTGCTTTTTCTGCCCCTCCCCCTCCCCCTCCTCCCCTCCTTGTCAACA